>JANAVB010040217.1:226651-556371 GCA_029216955.1 Iris pallida | reverse complement strand
GTTATCATGGATGAGTATATGAGAAATAAATAAATAAATAATCTGAGAGCAAGAACTAATTTGCACTTAAATAAATAAACAAAAGTTACAATTGTTGTGTATATCTATATAAGGCTATAGAACTAATTAGATATCTTCCACTTCAAATGGAAATTCCAACTGAGAGCCAAGAACTAATTTGCAAAGGTCGACATGGTAGAATGTCCAAATCTAGTGAAGTTTGTGTGCTGGTTTTATTATATTATCTAAGTGACCTTTTCAATCATTCTTTCTAATGAAGTGGATTTCGAGTTTAGATGCTCCAATATTTACTTTCCAACTAATAGGATTAGATTTTAGATATAACTCTCTTTGTTATCTCTCTTTGTGTGTGTGGGTGCAAGACACAAAAAAATATGCACAGATACAAACTTTGGGAACATATGTAGATGTGTCTTAGATGTCTAAAACTTTGTAAAGCATGAGAAGGACACGGCTAATTTCTTTATGCAACTAATACACTATGTTAAGTTTTTTTTTTTTTCCATTATACAGTTTGTACTTTATTTGCTCAGTGGCCAGGGAAGCTGATCCCTTACAATGCATGTGTATGTTTCCATGTGTGCACAACCATGGATTAGTAATTATGATTATACATAATTTGTGGGCGTCATATGCCGTGAATAAGGCTTCTTGCTTGCATCCTGGATTTTTATTCGAAATCCAGGGGCACGATCGCAGTTGACAAAGTACCAGGGGGAGAACGCAAATGCCCCCCTTCACTCCTCCCAGGTAAGTAAAAGATTAAACGCATATTCGAACACTCGACCTCTTGTGGAAAAGGGAATGGGCTTAACCACCTGCACCCCTCCCGGATGCCAAATGTGTGCTATGTAAGATGCAGATGAATCCATGGGGCATCTCTTCTTTGGTTGCCCGGTGACTGGCACATTTGGACTGAGCAATGTGCACAGCTGAGAGGAGTGGGGATGGACCGGGACATTCGGAGCATTCTCAGTTGGATCCGGGATCACAGAGGACGGGATCCGGGGTGGGCTAGAAGAGCCAGAGTCCGTCTTGCCGCGTCTGTTTGGCACATCTGGAAGGAGCGGAACAGACGTATCTTTGAGGGCTTGACTACCCCCCCTATTGGAATTCTACATAATATAGAATTCGATGTATCTGTAATGGCCCCTTAATAGTATTTTGGGGTATGGAAAGTTGTGATGTTGTACTTTTATACCTTTTCCGCTATTTGCGAGGAATAAATTCACCCTTATTCCAAAAAAATATATATATATATAGGGTGCTAAAGCATTAGCTCAAGTGGCAATTATATGAAGGCATAAAGATCCAAGAAACCAGGTCAGAGGTTCGAATCCCCCTGGGCACACTATGCACTTGAAGATTAAAGGGGGATGAACTAGAATATTCAGGTGGCAGTTGATTGATAGTGGACTTGGAGAAGCGGCCTACCAGGTAAGAGGATCGTGGTATCAAACCCACGAACAACTCGAGTAGATTGTGCGATGGAGATCAACCCGAACGGTGGATCGAGGGGTTGCATCATACACAAAATCGAGGATCAGCGTCCAGAGAGTCTAAAAAGATCCGATGTTAAGCCGGGCAATAGATGTAAATTTACCGTTTCAAAAATAAATATGGTGCTAAAGCTGCATTTATTTTGACCCTCCCATCCATGCATAGGGCACTGGGACATGTTGGCAACATGATTTAAAATAAATGAATGTCAATTATTTGACCACTTTCTTTTTGTCTACAACACAATTGGATGGCTTGATATTCTTAGCAGAATTAGCACTTCACATTGTTTTGAGATGTCCTTGAATAACCTTTCAAACTTTCAAATAATAACAAGATACTAAAACATTTAATCTGACAAAGTAAGTACCAAAGCAACTAACCTTTAGCAGCTTTCGAATGATAGGAATTCTGTTGAAATTACTGCGGTTCTGCTTCATGATGTTATGTAGCATTTGCAATCCTGCCCAAATTATAATAGAACAAAAATTACTACTTATTGCAGGGAAACAACATTATGCCATCACTTCAAAAGAAGAAAAGGAACAAATGAAAGCTTCTGTACCATTTTTGTTTATTATATCCACCAAACCTTTCGGGATTTCGTTTTCAGGATCGCGTCAAGGATCAAAGAAAGGTCCCGGGTGCTACAGATAGCAAAAAAAGTATCAAGCAACATATTTTCCAATACAATGAAAAAACATCTTTGTTGGACAAATAAGAAGGTTTAGTAAGTACAACCTTTGAAATGCACAGCCTCTGACATCTCCTTCTGCAGCAGTGACAAATAAAAGCTTCAAATAACCTCTAGTTGCATCCTGAAAACAAGAGAGAGATTACAAAAGTTCATTCATATATCTCATTAAAAATGGAATGTAAGCCTAGCTACAAAGCAAGCATAGATATTTGTGAGGGGCGGGGGTTGGGGGATGGGGGTGCAGATTTGTTGTTGTTATGCAAGAAGACTCTCTCTCTCTCTCTCTCTCTCTCTCTATATATATATATATATATATATATATATATATATATATATATGGGGAGGGATATTGCACCAAACTTATTGCATCAATTATTGCACCAAACAATCTCAACCACACATTTATTTCAATCATGAGTTTATAAAGCATGCTGACGTGGCAACAACTTTATGGAATGTTTTATAACCACATGATAGAAATAAATGTGTGGTTGAGATTGTTTGGTGCAACAATTGATGCAATAAGTTTGGTGCAATATCCCTCCCTATATATATATATATATATATATATATATATATATATATATATATATATATGCTAACTACTAACAATAAGTTGCATAATATTGAATGCAATACATCCTAAAAAGTGGGGATGCTGAGCACTGGAAGGTACTCACTGTTTGCTTGCTAATGCCTCCATCCATATCTAATATATATGCTAACTACTAACAATAAGTTGCATAATATTGAATGCAATACATCCTAAAAAGTGGGGATGCTGAGCACTGGAAGGTACTCACTGTTTGCTTGCTAATGCCTCCATCCATATCTAACAACTCATTGAGCTTTTCTTCAACTGCATAACCAGGATGGACATATAAGCCATTTTAACTTTATGTAAAGCTTAATCAATAAGATAAGATAAAACTACTACCTCCATCACAGTGCCCATTACCAGTTCCTACTGTCAATTTTTTGGAACTGGGTGGAACCACATGTTTCACACTTGAACGGCCTTTTTTATTCTTAACTCTTGATCGAGAATATTTTGCAAGAGTGTGAGGTTTCTCTGTATTAGTCTTTCCTTCAATAAGGCTACTTACCGACTTCCTACTAATTGCAGAAGGATCTAATAAAACCGCACTAACTCTATTGGAAGTTTGTAGAGGAAGTTGTGACAATTGGATGTCAGATATTGGTTTGCACACGGTGTCTTCTATTTGCCTACTACTCAAAGTGTCTTCTGGCTCTCTTAATGGCTGATTGTCAGATAAGGATCTGGGCGAAATATCTTCAGAAGGTATAGAATCTATCATAGGCAGAGAATTGTCCAACGGATAGATATCTGCTGAGGGCCAGCACACAGCGTCCTTGATTTGGTCACAAATATTGGGCTCTGTAATTGCAGGAGAATATTTGACTAGCGTGTCCTTTCTTTGTATGCAAATTTGTTCCTTTTTCACCACCTCAGCATCACCACCATCAGGAGAGGTCTTCTCAAGATTCAAATCTCTTTCACCAACTTCATGGTTGATCATAGGTTCTAGAGCCTCGTCATCTGAATCACCATGGACAATTACTTCAGAGTCCAGTGGATCACCGCCTAAGTATCCTCGGCATTCAGAAGATCCACAGACACATTTTTTAGCAGCAGCACCCACTACACGTACGTAGTTGTAATCAAATGTTACCTCTTCACCCTGGCAGAACATAGAAGCCTTTGTTACAAAAGAACAAACAATGGAAAACAAGGAAAATATACAAATATGGACAAGAGTAGCATAAACATTAAATTGGACATCAGAAATGATAATAATGGGCAACATTTTGAGAGCTAGATCTCACCACCTCGGGGTGGACCTACAGTAAGCCGAGGGGGCGCGCCAATGAGTTTTTTGTTTAATACTATATAAAGATATGTTCATTCTTCTTTTTCCTTAAGTTTGTAAGTTTTTAAGTTTTGAATGTTGTCCCACTTGGTAAGTTCATTACATTTTCTCTTGGAGGTCAAGAGTTCAATTCTTTCAAGCCACAATTTAGTTATTCTTTTACCTTTTTTTTAATAAATTCTATATCATGACCCTAAGATATCAACCCCCCAACACACACACACGCAAATCAAAACATTTTCAGTGTCCACCCACTGCTCTACCTTATACCAAATATTTCAAAACCCAGCTCCAGAAATTGTATGACATAAATATAAGAAGAGAAATTGTCATTATTTTAAACATCTCAACACAACCATAGGATGCATATTGCAGCAATACCACCTCAGTGCAATGTCAATGCAAATATAATGGGAACACTTCCTTTAAATGAACTATCTAGAGAAAAGAAATCCATTCCCCCTGCACATGTTTATTTTATTTTTATTTTTGTTCTTTTCTTCCTTTTTTTGAGATAAGAAATGGCGGGAAATAAATCCCCGTGTTCCATTACAGACAATTAATGAAATAAGTCCCAAATACAAAAGGAGATTATTCCGATGACATAATGAAAGATTAAAAACAAGCATACACGCTTGACGCTCCAACAAGATTGTAACTGAACTATGCTGGCGAGTCGCTACCAAGCCGCAACTAGAAGCTATAAGGTCATGGATTTTACGCACGTCAATAGCTTGACGTATCCTTCATCATCAACCCACGTTTAAAGTCAAATGTCGAATTTCATAAATACTAGTATATTTAAGATTTAACAGGAAATTTCATTTAATCTATAAGAAGCTTTGAAAATCTTCAGTTTTCTGATGCTTTTTTTTTTGCTCAGAAGCAAGGGTTAGTTATATGCTAGTCTATTTTCAATTTGCACTTGAAGCGTGCAACAGAAAACAGTTTACTATTTAATAAATAAACACATGTAAGAAAATGGAAAACATAAGATAAAGACATTGTTTACCAATGGTTTATGCATAATAAGCAAAGAATGGATATGTCACCGACAATTCTATAACACTTACCTTTTTAATATCCCTGATTGCAAAGAGTCCAATACAAACTTCACCATTCACCATCCACTACAGAGTAAAATTCAAGAATAAAGTGTATGAGATACTGTGAAATATGTAAGTTATATCAATATTATGAAAATTGTAATGTAATCAGATGCCAAATAAATGAGAAAATAAACATCCATATAACAGTATAATCAGTCATTACTTCTAATTTCCTAGCCTGTGATGAGATTTATACTTAGGGGCATCGCTTGGCGCAACGTTAAGACTTGTTGCTTGCATGCATGAGGATGTGGTTTCGAGACGCAAAAACAGCATCTCCATATATATGGGAGTAAACTTTGTACATCTTGACCCTCCCAAGACCCTGTATTAGTGGAAGCCTCCTGGTACTAGGACACCCTTCTTGGAAACAAAATTTATACCAAGAGGTAGCCTGAACAACTAAATTATGTTAACTCGAGTAAACCATACATTTTCCTTTTACTTCTATCTTTTTTCCAAATATTTTTTTTAGTACAACTTCTCCTCAAAACACTAAGTAACATGGTTAGCTATTGCACACCACCACAAGATCAAGAAGCACACCAGTGAGATAGAACAAATCTTTGGATCATCGTCAACTAAGGTCAACCCTCATGTAAACACCAAAATCCTGCCTGAGGCAACTAAAGAAAGAGAACTTGTCATATGTCCTAGAAATGCAGTAGGTGCGCATTGAGAGAGAGAGAGAGAGAGAAGCAATGCAATGCAATTTCTAAGCTCAGCAGAAGCAACCTTCAAAGTAGTCTAGATTGAGAAAATTCAGATGATAGTTGAAGTAGGCAAAATTTATTAGAAGGAACTGCTTTCAACAGAGCAAGAATTCACACGAACCTTTGGACTATTTCGTTTAACAGAAGAAACATTTTCAAGTAGCATTCGTTCAATTACATGTAATATTCAAAGAGCTGAATAAGAAATGCATTCAATAGAAGGATGGTTGATTTGTTTAAAGCCTTCTAAATGAGCAAAGAAAGAAGATTTTACAAATAAGGTCTTATTGTCTTACCTCATAATTCCACTTTCTGGGATACCAACAAAGATAATTTTGAAACTTACGCAAAAATATTGTGCATTTGTGTAAGAAAAAGAATCATGTCTTAAAAAGATAATTTTAGTCAATCTTCCACTACTTGCCTGAGTGATTTGGTAGTTCCTAGTAGTACTTAACTCTTGAGTTGGATCTATAGATTACTTTCCTTAATTAGCAACTTTTCCCTTGAGATTATATCTAGGACTTTGAAGAATGACCCCTAACCATCGTGATTAAAGGGAGCTATTTGATAAAATTGTAATAAAGGAATACTTTACAGCGACGTACAATATTCATCATGTGTCAAGAAAAAGGCAAAGTCTAGGAAGAGTAGGTAACTGTTATGAACTGTAAATCATGAAGTTAGTTTAAGCATAAGCTTCGCGGAACGGGTATGCTAATGAGTCAGGTGAGAGAAGTATATTGAAAGATAAAAGTTACTCCTTGTCAACTTCCCCATGGTACTTCTCCTGAAACTAGGTGATTCCACATCTCTGTGTTCAAAAAAGCATACTACTGTACGTCTATATACCCTCCCACTTGTGTATGTAGGCAGTATCTTCATGGTAGGAACCTAGGCACCTGTGTAAGGTCAGATAATCAAGCCTACACAATGAGACATAGTTAGGCAGTCTAACAAAGCATATTGGACTGAATGGAGACATTGAGCCAGACTAAATATCCTCCCTCCTTTCCTCAAAGGCAACCATGAGCTGTTATTGGCAACAGGGAGGTTCCCTTCCTCCTTACTGGAAAGAAGCAAGAACGGAGCTGCTATCAACAATGTAGGAGGAAATTGGCCAAAAGTTAGGAACCAGCCGATAATAATGCCAGAGGCATTTGCCAGGTGCTGGCATTTGACGGGGGCGGTTATGAAAGCAATTTCAGGGGATCTCGATTTTGTTCCTCCTTGTTTCATTACTCTTAAATCTCATCTAAGTTCACATCCTGCTTCCATCTTCTTAGATTTCATTGACTTCTTTTTCTCTCCCTTTTATTTGGCTAATTCTAAGGGCACATTACTTTTTACTAGGGGCTAGTCCAATTTTTTTCCAAAAAATTACAAGTTTGCCATTCATTTTCTTTGCTTGAGGCTAGTCCAAATTTTTCCAGCAAGTAGGACTGCAACTAAGTTGGCAGTCCTAACATAAAGTAGGACTGCAACTAAGTTGGCAGTCCTAACATAAAGTAGGAGTGCCAACTTAGTTGCAGTCCTATTTTTCTTCGAACCCGGCAATGTCTCGGCTAAGGCCGATGGCCACAACCTCCTCCTCCTCCCCCGCCGCCACCTCCTCCTCCTCCCCCTCCTTCCCGCACCCCCCCTCCGAGCTCGTCCCGAGGCCGACGCCCTGGTTGTTCTGGAGGCCGATGAAGGGGAGGAAGAGGCCGATGCTGGCGGAGGAGGAGACGCGCATGGGCTTCGGCACGAGCTTGGCGAGCTTGGAGCGGAAGCGGACGAGGGAGATGATAAGGAAGATGAGGCCCTCGAGGAAGACGGCGGCGAGGGCGGACCTGTAGGAGAGGGTGCCGGAGCCGTGGAAGCCGACGACGGTGTAGGCGAAGTAGGCGTTAGAGCCCATGCCGGCGGCGAGGGCTAAGGGGAGGTTGGCGAGGGCGCCCATGACGAAGGAGCCGACGACAGAGGAGACGACGGTGGTGACGATGAGGTCGCGGCGGGAGCGGTCGAGGCAGGCGGAGTAGCCAGGGTCGAGAGGGGAGAACTTGCAGGAGGGGGAGGGGTTGGCGCAGTCGGAAGTGGAGCACGTGGCGCCGGAGTCGGAGAGGATGGAGGCATTGACGGCGATGATGTAGGCCATGGTGAGGAAGGTGGCGCAGAGCCGCCCCCCGCCCCCCCCCCCCCCCCCCCCCCCCCCGGCTACCGCCTCTTCTCCCCCTCCTCCTCTGCCTCCTGGAACCCTAATGGAATTTTGGAGGGGCTAGCCCCAAGTAAAATTTGTGATGTCCCCAGTAAAAATTTCACTTTCATGGGCTGTCCCCTAATAAGGACTAGCCCCAAGTAAAAAGAGATGTGCCCTTAGAATTAGCCTTTTATTTATGTATGATTCATTCTCCTGTTTCTGAAATAGGCGAGGAGAGATACAAAAAGATGGGGAGAAATGGAGGAAAAGAAGATAGAAAATGAATAGGAACAAAAGAAAACAAGGAAAATAAAGAAGATAAAGCAGTTGAGAGTTAAATCATTAGTGTTTACCACGAGCAGCTGTTTGTTGAGATCTCCTTCTCCTTTTATAAGCAGCACATGCAGAAAAGGAGAAAAGCCAAAACAAAAAACTTGCGGAATACTTCAATACTACAGAATACTTGGGGTTGTAAAAGAAGGATGTCCAGAGTCATGTATGCAGATAAATAAAAGAAGCACTATCTATATGGACATCCAGGCAAGTCAATGAAGTCAGCTTGCAAAAATCCATCTCTCCCTCAAACAGATTTAACATTGCTGGCACAAGTTACGCGCACTTCGATTAGTTCCCAATTTGATGCACACTACATATAAAGTATAAACAATAAGCGAGGACGGTCTTAATTAATTCGCAAAGGATTAGGTAAGTGACCTGTGCCTCACTGAACCTGTGCACTTCAGATAGCTGATATTGACTGACAATTGATAACTAAATATATTTTGAAATGAATAAAAATTCTTGCAGGTAATATAGCTAGCTGATACACATGGTAATACCACAGTTTCCTCGCATTAGGGTATCTCCTCAAAGATGTAAATAAACAAATTATAAAATTCGTCTGAATATATAAAAGAGATTCTGCCATTTTCTAAATTTAGAAAGAAAAAAAGCTTCACATGAACATATAATATCCTGTTCAACAGATAATTCTGTAAATTAAATTTTTTATCACTAGCCAAAGAACAGCATAACATACACTTCAAGCTTGCCAATGAGGTGAACAGAAGCATATATCTCTACCTTTTCTGTACGGCAATTAGGATCACAGCTATGATTGATAAATCGCCCTAAATTTCCTTTACCACATGCATCTATTACCTGAAACCAGTGGAAGCAAACAGATTTATTACTTGGTAGAACATTATTGTTGGTGCATGCAGACATGAACTTCCACTAAAAGAAGCGTGTCCAAAGTGACAAGAATGATAAATCGTTACCAAAAAAGTGAGTTGGCAGTAACCCATAAATTGTTACTACAAAAGTGAGTTGACAGTAACCCAAATAAATAACAGGAGGCTACATGATGTAGCAGAATGATGTCAACATTAATACATGTGAAAGTACTTCCCTTACCATGACGGTTGCTCCTCACAGACTAGTATACTTAAAAGAAATGCACATGAACATGCATTTTTCAAATCAATGTAGCACAGGAAGCAGCCAGATTACAGTTAGACTTGTTACCCTTAGACAAAATATTAATCACCCTAATTATTAGTTTCTAGTCTCTACAGTTGAAGAACCAAAGAGAAGTTGGCAAGTGCAGATTAACAAGACTTGAGAAGGTTTCTGTCAAAAGAAAAACAAGGCTTCGGAAGGACGAGAGTTTGTGAAGGGGTCCTTGGAGCTCACGGAAGTGTCTAGGTTCTTTTGGTGTGGTATATGCCCTTGTGATAGTAGAATGTCTCACTGCACATTAGTTGCATAAGACAGGAGTCAAGTTGGAGTTTGGAAGAGTATATCTAGGGCAGGTAATCATGTTCAAGATTGATGCTATATTATGGGTTTATAGCGATCATCATCAAGTTTGTGGAATTATTTGACACTAAGTTTGTGGAATTAAATTATAAGTTACTAAAAATGCTGTCCTATTAGTGATGATATCATTTAGTCATATTATATATAGTGGTTTTAAAAGGGGGGAATTTTGTACAGGTCCTCAATGTTTTGGTAATTTGGTCAAAGTCCCTTTTGAAAAGTCTATTATTATTAGGTTCCCAAACAATTAACTAATGTATTTTGGAGTTGTACGTGTTCTGTACGAGTGTATAGTACTCCTACAGCCACATGGGTTGTACAGAAAGTCCATAAATATACTTTCTTCTTTTCTTCAACTACCCACGTGAATGAAAACGTCTCTTTTTTCTTCTCGTAGGTGGGAGCAGCAACCAGAATGGTCATCTTGGAGATGTGCAGCAGTGGAGCACGACCATAATGATGACGACAATATCACAGCCGTAACCAGGTGAAGGAATTGCGTGCAACAATGACGTTGATGACAATAGTGGACCTCCAACACAACTTTCCGAGCTGCCATGTCTGTTGAGCTACAACAGCCGGTAGGATGAGGGGATGGAGAGGGTGATGAGAAGGTAGATTAGGGTTTTAGTGGATTTGGTCGATGCTGTTGTTGGTCGGCTTCCGTTGAGTTGTTGCTGCTGCTGTTGTTGGCTTGCTAATATATTTTCATTTGAAAGAATTGATTAAAAAGAAAGTGTTACGTTGAAAACCAAATTAGCCTCCTTATACATTGACGCGAATAAAAGTCACACGAAAAAAAAAGAATTATAATTTGATATTGTTTTTCTACTTATTTTTATATATTTCAACTATATCATTTTGTAAATATTTTAGCGCTTAAAAAATCTAAATTACCAAAATAGTAACTGCAACTGATAAACAAAGTATTAAATACATAAGTAACATCTAAATTCTATAGCAACCTATTGTTAATTATAGTAACTCTAATAAGTAGGATCTAAAAGCTAAAGGTAACATCAAATCAATAGGTAGATCTTAGCATTAAAAACTAATAGTAACACCCAATAAACAAAAGTAGCATATATAAACTAAATAGTAACACCCAACTCATAGGAGTATGTAATACATAAAGTAACATCCAAAAGTCTAAAACTCTAAATGTAGTAGCCCTTGAAAAAGTATAACACACAACCGAAGAAAGTAACACAAAGTGAAATGTAACAACCAACAAGTAAAAGTAGCATATAAAGCCTATGAGTAACACTCAAAGATAACAAACCAATCAAACTACACACGTGTAACAGACAAAAGTAAAAGACATGGCCATGTTACTTTTAGGAATAATATGTTATCTTAACTAATATACGTCTGCTTATTTTACTATATACTGTTTAACCGTATGTAAAACTTAATAACTTACTACTATTTCTTTTAATCTGCTTCTTATTCTGCTATTAATATTGTTACATGTTATTAATATCCATATTGTGTAATTAATATCGATGATCGTGTTATTAATATTTTGTTATTTTAAAGTAATAATGATTAACATAAAAAAAATTGAATTGTAAATAAATGTTTTTTTTCTAACAAATCTTGTATTCTTGTTCCTTCTCTTAGTACTATAATTATCATTGGACACGGTAACGTAAGCGGTTACTTTGGTGTAGTTTACATAACATGCTATTTTGATTGTGTCTGCCTCACTGAACCAGTTCATGCTCTTTGTCGATGTTGCTTCCGTTTTATACACCATGACAAGTGCCTATGGCCCTAGCCACAACTGGAGGTGATGGAACCAATCTTCCGACAAGCTCTATCGCATGAAACTTCTTCCAAGCTATGATCAGCTAGCTTGATTTAGTTATGAAGAGAAAGAGTCGTACCAAATTACATCAAATATCCGGTATCAGGAACACATGCATGACTGACCATCAATATGGTTCCCGGGATTGGGGCAGCGGCCAGGTAAGTGGAAGGAGGAGAGGAAGGAGATGATATGGAGAATTTGGTTCAGCATCGAGATACCTTGTCAATCACCATCAACATGTGTTTCCATCAGGATGGAACTAATCAGGCCATGACTTTCAAAAACTTTGAAAAGTTCTACTATAATTTTTCAAAATTCTGAAATATTTAGCATATCTTGCCCCCTCGTCATTCAATCCTCCCAACAACTCGCCATCAAGATTCAGTGCTGAGAGAGAGAGAGAGAGAGAGAATAAGGAAGATAGAAACAGGTCCCACTTGACGCTTTCTTATTGTGCAAGTCAGGAAACAAACAGTGAAAAGTGAAAGGGCATAATGGTCTTTCAAAGTTAAATTCTACTTCTGGAAATATATTTCTCCCAGGTACATATAATACTTGGTGTTTGTTTGCCTCGGGGATCTACTATAAGTAGACTTTTCAACAGGGACTTGTAACAATTTAAGGAAAATTGAAGGGGGTGGAACAAAATTTCCCCTTTTAAAAAATTAACACTATAGCAATCTCACGACTCAAAATCCCCCCTTCCCTTGATCATTACAAGCAGGGGGCACAGGAGGACTAAAAGAAATCATTTGTAATTAGTATATCACATTAGGAATTTATGAATTATAATCATTTGTAGTTAGTATATAAGGGGTTTATGAATTATTAGGGTGAAACTTTTGCAGGTTGTTTAGGTAACTTAAACTCTTTATTTCTTACCATGACTTCTGACTATTATAATAACCCATTATGAGAAACTGAATTAAAATGAATTTGAATATACTAATTAATGTATTTCTTGTATGCTTAACTTTAATATAAAAATCATATCAGATACATGTCCTCTCAAGACCAAAGTTTAAAGGAGCATATTGCACATCACAACGCTGATGAACTTCTAAACTCACATCTTATATGATAATCTAAATAAAACAAAATTTGTGGTTTCCTTCGTAGGAAAGAGAGATTGTTAACCCCACAAAATGCGTTGAGTACTTGCTAAATAATTTGGATTAACTCTCTTTTTCATAGTTACCAACTTATCATGGATAGAAATTTGGAACCAATATGCATGGTTGGTAGCCGGTTATAAAAATTTGTCAATTATTTGGAGTTTTCTCAAGCTCCATAGCCAACCTAATTCCAATGGGAGAGTTTAGAAGATGATTAATTTGTCACAAACGGTAAATTAACCGAAAGCCCCTAACATTTCATGCCATAATTTGGTACCTCCCCTAGCGTTTATTTTTGAACCTTTTGTCTTCCTCCTATTAGAAAAAGCCACTAAAACTTGTAAAATAGAATAAGAAATTACCCCTAGCCATGAAAATTTAGGGGATGGGGGAACTTCTTCTGTCCTCCATCTTCCTCCTACGATCATAGCAATCCCGGCACAGTGATGATAGCATGGTAGGAATGGCATCAGTGGCAATCATTTCCGAGGCAGTTGTTCAATCTAGCCCAACATGACAGTAACACAACCTGACTTGAGAGTTGAGGCAGACATAGAAGTATTCAGGTTTGATACAGATTGAGTTATTCCGGCAAAGAGTACATTAATGCCAACACCCCCACACACAGACAACGGCCAAAACCTTAAACTTAGTCTTTGTGGCCAGTTCATTCCCCTCTTGTGGAAGGACCCAAATTTCAGTTGAGCTCATCTTGTGGCTATGTTTCTTGAATGTGCAACATTCTCACTCATAAAGGACAGGAGTTATAACCATCTAATGTAATTTTCCTTCTAGGGGAATTCTAGTCATATAGCACAATTGATTCCATGACAAGCTATTGAAGCTATCTCAAATGTATCATGTGTTAATCAATAAATCTAATATTACATTACATAACATGATAGGTGTTTGGACTGGAAGCACAAAGATTTAACATGGTTTGGAGATTTTCTCCTACGTCCACGGCAGCACACAAGTTTATGTTATTTCGAGAGAGTTACACTTACAAGAGATGAGCCTTATTTATAGGCAGAGATTAGGGTGACCACATACTTCAGCCAAATTACTGAAATACCCCTACTAGTATACATGTACAAAAAATTGTGCTATATACTGGTACACAAGTTGGAGCAGTGAATCGGGAAAGGATTAACGTTACAGTATCTGATCAAGCTCCACAATATCTAACAATATGGAACTAAATTGTCATTGAAATGTCATACAAGCTCACGAGAAAATGCTTTTGTAAGTAAATACCCACGAAGTGTGTGCAGAATAACTGAATAAATAATAATAAACACATGAGTGTATTAATTCTGTACTTAAACAAAATAACAAAGCAAGGGTAAAATGGATAGACCGAACCTCACCACCATTCAACGCCATGAAGTAGAAATGCTTCTGACCTTGAGAAGCATAATACCTTTGCCGGGCTTCATACGAAGCTAAATCAAGCACCTAAAAACCCCAAGAAATTCCATATTTTTTTATTAATTAAATGACAGTACAAGAAAGACTACCAGGCATCAGCCATATTGTACAATGTGATAACAGAAACGAACTAGAAAGTAAATAGTGGTCCAAAGAAAATATCAGCATATCTACTATCTAGGTAAGACTAGTTCGCACACCAATTTACAGAATAAGATGAAATATAAGGAATAAAAATGCAAGATATTTAAAACTACACCTCTCCAACATATTCAATGAGAAACTTTCCACGAGATGCATCTTCCAGCAACTGCAGCCCATAGCCTTTCTTCGCATAATGGAACTTCTGGAGGTTGACATATTTGCGTTTCTGGAACTGCATACACAAATGGAAACTTAATCATTATAATGAAACCAAAAAATTAACATAAATAGAAAACATTAAGGCAATAGATGGCAACCTGCTGATTCGAGCAAAGATCCCCACATGGACAGGTTCCTTTAACACATTCTATATTAAGCATCCTATTTAAACATTGGTCTCCGCAACCCAAGCTGCCATCTCGCGGAGGTTTGCAGTGGCAGACCATGATCTATTTTGTAGGGAAAAAAGTGAAAGAAAATGAAGAAAGTAATACAATCACGAAGAAAATGCACAACATTTAGATATCATAGTGGTAGGAGTAAAATAAAAACCATGCAACAACAAAGACTTCCCCCTCCCCCACCTTCCACGCCACCCCACCCCACCCAAAAAAAAAGGCATGCCATGTTCAAAAAAAGAAAAAAAGACTGAGAAACAAGTATGTCATGATCAAAATAATGATGTAAAGACTTTTGCAATGGAAGGTCGACCTTTCATGCTCATAGCTACCTTGGCTAGAAATTTGGCACCAAAATATAGGGTTGATGTTAGGTGGACAGACGGTCATAGAAACTTTCTTAAACACTTTATGGAACTTTCTTATGCTCCATATCCGACCATGTTCTGATGGGAAATGGCTTTGATGATGATGAGACTTAAAATATTACATGCAGGAATGTTCAAATGTTCAATTAAAGTATAAAGTTAAAAAGAACCAGTATTCATGAGAAACCGAGTTTGCTCACAAAGTAACAAGCACTAAACAGGCCGGGATCATGTCCATCACAAGTCACGAATAACACAAGGAAGATCCTAAAGGAAAAGCATGACCGAAAGGACCAACAGTTGATAACACTATGAAAAAATAGCAAGTAAAATATATTATGCATTTGAACATAGAACAGGTTTCAAAACTCGCTATTAATACACAATCTAGACTATGTCAGGTTTAGACATAAAATCATACAAACTTATTATAGAAAACGAACAAACATATGCTGAAAGTATGCAAAGCAACATTATTTCATTTCTTAGTTCCTAAAAAATAACATACCTGGTCAGAGAAGAAACACAATACTATGCTGCCAAATTTATTTGATCTAGTATTAAACTAATTTAGGACCGACTGAGGGCAGGAGTAGGTATGCACTGTAAGCTGCCCAAAAATTCCAGCAAACATAAGTATTGGAATGCTTATGGATGTTTTGTGCTGGAACGTAAATAGGTCATAGAACTATAAAGAGAGAACCGATTATTTACTAGGGTTTGGATTGCTTTTATGGAATTTAGGTCCTGTATGTGTCCAAAATGTATCATTTTACCTCGCCGGCTAGACTAGTGTAGTTTAGGGGAACTTGGAGGGTGCTCCTTAAGTCCTACTGTCCTAGGTTTACTTACATGCCAACTTGCCACCTAGGTGTTGTGGCATTTAGTTCCAATGTCTTTTATGGCATGACCCGTTCATGTTCATAACCACCATAGCTATTGTATCAAAAGGTAGTTCTACGTACCTGCCAACTGGCCAGCTAGGTTTTGTGGCATGACCCACTCATGTCGATAGCTAATATAGCTAGAAATTTGACACCAACATTGACGCTTGATGTTAGGTTGACAACTGGTCATAAAAAATTTGTCCCCTTCATGTTCATAACCACCATAGCTAGAAAATTGTATCAAAAGGTAGATCTACATACCTGCCAATAGGGGTGAGCATTATTCGGTTTTGAACCGAAAACCGAACCGAACCAAACCGAACCGAATAAGAGATTTGGTTCGGTTTTAAAAAAATCGGTTCGGTTTCGGTTTTGAAAATACTAAATTTTCTTATTCGGTTTCGGTTTCGGTTTCGGGTTTCGGTTTCGGTCCAAAACCGAATAAGAAAATTTAGTTTATATATATATATATATATATATATATATATATATATATATATATATAGAGAGAGAGAGAGAGAGAGGTATATACTATAGGTATATAATAAATATATCTAGGTATATTTAGTTATTATATATATATTAACAAAAAAAAACACAACTAAACCCAAAAATCGAATAAACAGAAAACCGAACCGATTTAATTCGGTTCGGTTCGGTTATTGACCAATTCGGTTCGGTTTTGGTCCAATTCGGTTTTCGGTTATTCGGTTCGGTTGGAACCGAATACTCACCCCTACCTGCCAACTGGCCAGCTAGGTTTTATGGCATGACCCACTCATGCTGATAGCTAATATAGCTAGAAATTTGACACCATCATTGAGGCTTGATGTTAGGTTGACAACTGGTCATAAAAAATTTGTCAAATCTTTTATGGAGCTTTCTTATGCTCCATAGTCAACCCCATTCCGATGGAAAAAGAAACTAGAAAAAAAACCCGAAAACGAAGGAAAATATGGCAAGATAAGGATTAATAACAAGGGGGGGAAACAAGATGATAGAAGTCCAACAATGGAGATAACCACGAGCAAAGCTTATCCAACAGTTGTCACCTTCAACCGGAATATAGTTACATTATTAGGCTCATATAGACGCCCAAAAGAAAAATATTGATGCAAAATAACAAGTTAAAAACTTCAACATTAGCACTATCCATAAGAAACAAAAACCCATCAGGTTTACGTAACTCTTAGAGATCTATAAATCTATTCAAAACTCCTTGTCTTTATGCTTCTTTTTCCAACTTCAGAGTGCCAGGATGGCAGTTCAACCCATGGAACTTACTTTTGAAAAGAGTTTGACTAATTGATCAAAATAGATGCTTAAGGTTTCATATAGTTCAAAAGAAACCTAATTGAAAAATCAGACAAAATCTGATGGACATGGGAGCTACTACACTCCAGGAGTATAACATGAATTCATTCAAGTGATGCAATAAACATTTTGAGACAGTGATCATACAGGAAGCTAGGAATGTTGAACTAGCAGTGTCATGGTAACTACTTATATCACAGATTCAAAAAGCAAAAATGCGGACCAATCACGTTAATCTACTTGCACATCGTCTCCATAACAAAGATGGAGAAACAAATAACTAAAAATGGTTATGAGTATTAAAAAGGTAATAAAAATTGAGTCCCAAACCTCATCAATGGTCTGACTTCTACGATTACGATGCAGAAACACATTGGACTTGATGACTGTCCAGGAGGCTTGCAGGGGAGCTGCAAAAATAGAGTCCATTAAAACAATAACAGAATTGCATGATATCCATTCAAAAGTATTATACAACATCTAAATAGTAAAGGATCTTAGACTTGTGTAACTATTATCATCGTACCTGCTAACTTAGGAGGTTCAAGTCCTTTAGAACTGGGATTAGCACTAAAAGATTCATCCTCGTCAGATATCCCCAGCTCTGCATTAATCTCTGCATTTGTCTTCTCTTGTGGTATTGAGCAATCAGCAAATGCCTTGACCGTGTTGTCCTTACAAATCCTTCATAACAAGAGCAGTAGAATTAAGTGACCAAGATAAAGGAAATTGTTCGGCAATCATAAGAACAATGAAGTTACTGCTTTGTAAAAGGTGAAATATAGGTATAGAATGAAACACGAGTATAACGAAAAATTAACAAACATAAGGGAATGAGTGGTTAATCTTTAAGCAAAGCACTTAATATTTTATAACATGACTTATGTTACACACAATAAACCAAAACCAACAGTCAAACCAATTAAATTTGAAGGGTTTACCATATTTACCAATGTTCATTGTTACAACTTGCAATATCAAAAATAACCTTTGTTTTGTTTCTTTCAACAAAAACAGGATTTAATTGAAGTGCAAGCAAAGGGAGATAGCCCTACAAAACACAAGAGAACATGGTCCATCGCTCTACAAGAGCGAGCACTTGTAGAGGAATGACCCATGCCTCTCCTAAACAAACATTACTGCTCACTACATTACTCCTGTTTCTTCTATAGTGATATGAGAATAAAGGTTATTTTCCCCAAAAAAATAGCCTTTCATTCTCATATCAGTATAGAAGAAACAGGATTACTCTATCATTATTTGTGTAAGCTACAATTAGTGGAACACCAACTGGCTTTCCAAACTTTTATGTCGAAAACCAATCTTCCTTATTCCCTTCTCGATCATGAAATTTTGGCATAGATTCGGACGAGGAATTTTGCACCGCCTAATTTGTTGATGTTAAGGTAGGCAGCAGCCCATGAAATTTGATTAGACAGCCTCTCTAAGTGGAACAATTTTAATTAGAAGTTTGATCTATATATTCAACCATATAGACATCAGAAGGCTTACATAATTGTCATGATAATGACGATGTCCAGTCTATTACAGATCTAAAAGAAAGGATTATGTGCAAAATACAAATGGTAGCAAGCTACCAACATATCATCATCCAAGCCATCTCCCACCAGATGGGGCCAGCTATGGATCATAAGAAAGCTCTATAAAATAATTGACAAAGATTTTATGACCGGCTATGGCTATGTTGGTACGGAGTAGCTATTTACATGAGAGGGTCATGTCATAAAACCTAGACACCCAATTGGCAGGTAGGTAGACCTACATCTTGGCTATGCAGTTTAAGCTCGTGCGACCAAAGAGCAGTTTCCAAATTCCCGAGACTATAAGTGTGAGAAAAGGTAAGATGATGTCATTTTCTATAGCTAATACATAAATTGCATTCAACTCTATGACACATTAAGTCAAATATACAAGAATATTTTAAGCAGGTCTTACCAAAGAAGGATTAGATTATTTCGGAAAATACATTCAACAACCACAATAATTTTACCAAGTAACATCCTAGAAGATCTCACAGAACCTTTATATCTTAGTTTTTGATAAAGACGTACTGATATACTAAATTTGATTTACATTAATATCATCCTTTGACACAGAATTTTGATATGTACTGCATTCATCTCCATGACACATTAAGTCAAGTATAAAAGAATATTTTATGCGAGTCTTACCAAAGAAGGATTATGTTATTTCAGGAAATGCATTCAACCAACCCCCATAATTTTACCAATTAACATCAGAGAAAATTCACAAAACTCTTATCTCTTAGTTTTTGTTTTTTCGGATGACATCCTCCCATGCTAAATTTGATTTACATTAATGGCATCCTTTGACACACGGTTTTGATTATTTAATGCTATATGGCAATTCCATCATAATGACAATTCTTGACTAGTAGTTACCATATTAATATGATGGATGGAATCATAAAAAAAAAGTAGGGCATTGCATTGGCAATTATGTCAAGATTCTTGAAACAAAAAAAATAAACAATGCAAAAATAAAGTGAAGGAACAAATAATAAAGGAATGCATTGCATGCAAGCTGCAAAGAAGAAAACCAAAGTAGAGATAGATCATATGTAACCAGACAACCTGCATATAACATAGAGTTCTAAGGTATGTTGCATTGATATCCTCGAGAAGACCGTATCCGTGTTTGTATCCAACATGTGTTGGGCATTATACTTTTATATGGCTTTCCCATGCCTAGGCTCCAACCGTAAACACATAGTTGAAAGTGACTTGACATGGTCCTTATCATGCTAAACCTAATTGAGATATAAAAAGTAACATTCATTTGCAGGGAATCCTTTTAGAATCTAGTTATTATCAACAACATGCTTATAGATACGTGTTTGTGTACACACGCGCGCATAAACACACACACACACATATATATAATCCCGTAACCATGCCCAAAATTGTTTAAACAATTTCCATATCCGTATAGAAATCCGTGCCTGTGTGTATACAACCTAGGTTCTAAGCTTGTTCATGGCAAATCATATAGAAGCCTATCAGATATGTATCCAGGCATCTAAGTATACATATGCTTCATATATGGATTTGATGCAAATGCCTGGAATAGTACGCGTCCTCGCCAAGTGTAACGGTTTGGAAGCGTATCACACCATATCTATATTTTTCTCACTCATCAGATCGGAAGCATATCACGCCAGATCTATATATTTCTTGCTCATTTGTTATAGTAAAGGCAACAGAGGCAGCTTAGCGTAACCTGATTTGCAGTTGTTCACATATATACGCAGGATTTACACTAGGCAGAAAATTAGTCATTTTGTCAATGGATAACATGGTTGATTGTGTTAACATGGAAAACCATATCAAATGCAAACCAAAGAAGGAGCCCACTTCTAAAAGATAGGCAAGGGGATATGAAGCAAGATTCTTAGTATCGGTTTCAGAATTGGTATCGCACCCTTCACATGAGTATCAGGATCAGTGGTTTCAGCAGCATTGGTGGTTTGGATAATTGGATTGGAGTATCTGACTTTTTATTTCAGAAGGCAAATGAATTGATATGTATTTGTATCAGCCAACACCACAACTTTACTAATCTCATGCATTATTACTGTAGTCAAATGAGTAATTACTCATTTCAATAAAATTATGCATATATCCACACATAACATTGATACAACATTATTCTGTAATATTAGTTTATAATATAATAATATGTTTAAAATATATTGTATATTAGTTTGTCAATAGTATAGTTAGTGCTTAAATGGAAAATATAATAATGTACTAAGTATTATAATTATAGGGTTGACACGTGATTTATATTATATTTGGACCATTTGTAACTTATTTAATCTGAGCCAAATCCTATTTACAATGAATTTGGTCATAACTTAATCCATTTTATTGCATTACATTGAATGTAAGTTGAATTCAACCATTATACACCCCACTAAGCGGCACATTGGTTCGTTTGAAGTTTATTTTGGTTAAATTTAACATACTTGAAATAATTGTGTTTAAATTGGCTTCAATAAACAATGGGCAGACCACTATGTGCCTTGACGTTCAGATGTTTGGTTTCAGTTATATCCCAAGAATGCCTTCATCCACTTCATATGTGTATTATTTGAAGTTCATTTGAAGGAAACAACAATGAGAGCCTCGTACACAGAGACTTTCTTATGTGCATTAGAATAGAAGTAGCATCTAAGTTATATCATGTATCTCTCTAGTGTGCAATAAGAAGAATAGCATTAATTCCAACAAAAAGTAGAAACCGATAACAACTACCAATCTTGCAGTTTTAACAGAGCAATGAACAGCATAGTAGATTTCTATTGATCGTCAATTAGCTGATTCAACAAAATGACATAAGTGCCTGCATATTTCCAAATTATGCACCAATTTGTCATCAAATGACACAAACTTGTCCACCAAATCTTATTTTGCATCACAGACTAACATTCTTAAAAAACGTTTGACAGTTGAAACATTAAAGTAGCTATACATCAAGACCAAGTTCCTAATGCTATGTTCTTTTACTACATCTATCTATTATTAATCCATTCTAAAACCAACTATGACTGACAGGAATGCACCAAATAAAAAGTTAAGAGGACTAGTGGATGGTTGAAAGAACTTGGAGCACCTCTATGTTCTTCTAGAGAAGCCTAGGCCTACCATCTCGCATTCCCTTGGCAGCGTACAATGTTCCTGTTTTCCTTTCCATAATATTAAACTTTCAAAGTAAGACTGGTTTGTATATATGCAACGAAAACCAAAGAGTGCCTGGCCTGACAGGGGAGATATACTCATTATCTACTTTACCAGATGAGAATAATTGAGCTAAATGGAGAAAGAGGTTTTAAGTGGCCACCCCAAAGGACAGGGATAGTGCATTTTTGCACTAGTAATAGGAAATAGCTAGAGCCTATATTGCGAAGAAGAATAACAGGTGGGCACAAATATGATTAAAAAAAGCACAAGAAACGGAACACCTTTCTCTAACGGAACACACTGAACCTTAAATGAATTTGTATGAATCTGGTCAATACAACCAAGTCTGTTGGCAGACATTGGTTTTCAAACAAGGAACAATGAGATTCTATTGATGTTTCAGTATAGTAGTGGACATTTGATCTAATAACAAACAAATGGAGAGAAGCAAATACATACTTGTAATCCAAGTTGAGCATAGATTACATCAGTTAGAGAAATTAACTAGTAGAGAAAAAAAGATGCACTCAAATCGATATTGGTCTAAATGTCCTATAGTGATTGATTTCAAATTTTCAAGTCCAAAAAAAGCAAGGTGAAACATACTGGATAGATAAGGTCCATGAATACCTTGATGCAGCTTACTATATGAAGTCAATAAATGTTTAAATAATTCATGGATTCACATTCCACAGGTACTGTCCCGCTCATTCAAAACAAATCATCCCACTTCGTACTATTTGACTACTCTTGACAATATTGGATGTGAACAAGGTTGATCAGATATATCTCCATCCATAAATGACTACCAACTTCCATGAGCATGAGTAAATTCCATGGACCTCATAAACAGAAGCAAATTTAATTTTAAAGGGAACTATAACCCGTAAAAGAGAAGGTACACATTTAAAATATGACCCGATTCACAATTGAAAGCCCAATAACTTCCTGAATAAAGTATAAGATGGTCAAATAAACTCTTTACCATTTGCAGTTTGTGTCATCTATGGCATTTGCAAGTTCCACCGATATGCAACGCCATTTCTGGCAATCATCACAGGACACCCATGCAAGCTTTGGTGATAAAGACTGCTCCTTCGAACTGTTACATTCTTTTGGTGGCAGTTGTTCACCTACAGCTACAGTAACTGAGCCTGGCACCTCCTCAGCAACAACTTTGCTTCCAGCATCAGTATTACCTAGATTAGTATATGTCACTTCCAATAAGTAACAACTTCAATAACCCAGGAGATATACAAGGATATGAGAAAATGCACTTAGCTCTGCATGCATGCATATTGCGTGGATATCTAAGCAAGCACATAGAAACACATATATTCTGTGTGAGTCAATCATTGTGTTTATATGTATGCATGTATTTATATAAGGAAACAAGTATGAAAACACAGCTTACTGTTAAAGTGAGTTGAGATAGCCGTTGCCAGCTTTGTTGTTCCTGAAGAAAAGCTCATACCATCACTAGCATCCACGGAAGCATCAAATGTTCCACTCTTTCCTTTAGTACTAAACTTCTTATCTGACTTCCGTGCATTTCCTTTCTTTTTCCCATGTGCACTTGTCCTTCGAGATCCATCATTGCTTCCCCTTGGTTTAATGCTTCTGGGAGGCGTACACCCTTTGAGTCCATTATTCATAGGTATCTCTTCTGAATTCTCATTGCTGGTCTCCATCCCAGACAAGTCCCACCTCTCCAAAGTTTGCACCTTCATAGATTCTTCAGAGTGCTCCAACACAGCAATTCCAAACACAGAAGATTCCACAGGAAAGCTCTTGCACTTTGATCCCTTTTCTGTGGACCTGGCAAAGTTTGAGCATAGCTGAATATCCCCATCAGATATGTTCTTTTTCTGTTCAGATTTCCTCTGCATGGAAGGTTTCCTAGCTTTGTTCAAATTTTCCAGATCATGCGGTTTTTCATCAATCACAAAATGTTCAGATATGAGACATAATTGCGCACGGTCTTTACAACTATCCTTCCCTGTGGGGCTGTTATGCAGCTCTGATTCTAGTGGTGGAACAGTAAAAGGAGTTACAGAAGCTCCAGAGGAAATTATATCACTAGCTGGAAAACAAGTTCCTGAAACTGATTCCAGAACAGTAACACTTTGATCCATCCCAGTAACTTGATTTGTTGAAGTGGTATCTTCACTTGGCACAATACCAACATTTAATGTTCCACTAACATGGTTTGTTGAAGCATCCTCACTTGCCATAAGGACAACATCTAACAAAGGATGACAAACATCAGAGTCTGGTGATGTGCCAGCCTCTAGCGAGCTCCTGTAGTTAACTGTTTCCACCAACATTTCTGGACCTACTTGAGGTGAAACCCCATGGCATTTGACAACAATATTGTCAACAGATTTACGCGTCAGAGTGCTCTCCAAGTCCTTGTCTCCAATTTGCCCAAGTTCTTGATGTGACCTGAGTCCATAAGCACACCTATCATACGCCAAATTCTCTTCGGATCGAACTGCACTGGATATGCCACCATCAAGTTGGCTAACAGAAGTAGGAACACAATTGGAACTCCTCAAGCCATCCATGACAGGAAACATGGGCTGATGAGATGATGCATCCTGTGCAGCCGATGATACTTGAGTTACATCTTTCTGACCCTTCATATGTTTTTCCCTATTTACACCAGACATCTGCTTTATTGGCCTTACATTTTTAACAGGAATCGTATCAGAAGCATAACTTTCAAGCTCGCCATTTTGCTTGAAAACCTTTATTAAGTTATCAACTGGTCCCCAAACAGAAAGGCGTGCTGGTCTGCGAAGAAAGCTTCGTTTTCTTTTAAACTTGTCTAAGTGTTTGACAGTAGCATGTAATAAAGGTTTGGTGCTTTCAACTGTCTTCCTGAATTTTCTTCCATTATTTCTGGTCCTGGTTAACTTCTCAGGCTTTCCATCCTTCAGGCTACTCAAGGAAGCAGCACACTTAGGGTTTGCACACCTAGAGTCGATCATATCGTTCCTTCTTCCATTCTCTGTCTCGCCACAAGAATTGTTTACTCTGTCAAAGGAAGACACCAATTCAGTAACAGCACCAACCTCGCACCCCTTGTAATCTGTGACCAACAGGGGTTCTAGACAATTCTCAATAAAAGTGGAGTGCTTAGGTGATTGCTGAGAAGTGAGTCCTGTTGAAGAGCGAGACACTGCTGCACTTGTCAAACCTTCCAGGGAACTGCCAATTTCTCCTCCTACTTGAGAAGTGGGGCATACGTCTCCCTTACTTTCTCGCGTAGGCTCGCCGATGTTGACTTTAATATCTTGTTTCTGCACCATCACATCCCCCCCTTCACCATCCACTGAGATGTTCAAGTTCTCCTCTTTATCGCCATCGGATTCTAAAACAAACAACTTTTCACTTCTTTCCTCTCCGAGAGTAGACTCACAGTTCCGGGAGCAATAATCATCCACCTCCTTGGCGGATTCGGGATGAACCTTCGCCGAGGAGCATTCCGCGGCACTCTCGCATCCATTGCCAACTCGACCACTATCAAACACCCCACCAACAGATGATCCATCCGATCCGCTCCGAACCCAATCCTCTTCCCCGACATCCACACCCGCTTCCCCGGAGCCGTTCTCAATACCAACAGAAGCGCAGCGAGTCGACTCCATTGATCCTACCGAGCCGACTCCATTGCCATCGGAATCTCTCTCTGACGCTAACTCGACCACGGAAACCCGTAAAGATTCCATCTTTACATCAGAAAAACCGCTTTCGGAGCCTAATCTCTCCAACTCCAACGTCAATTCACGAACAGGATCGTTCTCAATTTCCGGCACCTCCGCCGCGCCTAAAAACCCTAAACCAATCCCAAATCAGCCCCAAAAAATTCGCAAAAAAAAATTCAGAAAAAAATACACAATGTATATCTCTACAAAACCTGATCGACACCGTTAAAGTATCAGAGGAGAAAGAAAGAAAGAAAGGGGGCGGTAAGCTAACCTGGAGGTGGGAGGCGGAGGACCGGACCTCTCCTCCCTTCTTCTTCTCCTCCTCCTCCTCTCATAGCGGAAAAGGCTTTCTCTCGGCCGATACGACGACCGGCCTTGGTTTCAAAGGGAAGAAAAGGATTGTAACAGTCTTTCAATTTTCCCAACTAAAATTATATTATTAGCATATTTCTCTCTCTCTCTCTTCTTTTTTTTATATAGAGTTTTAAGGAAATAAGGGATGGTCAAGGAGTACATTTATATTTGACCACCTTGTCCTAGAGAATTCAAACACTTTTTCTACTAGTAGGATTAGTTTCAGGAATCAAACAAATTTTGTTCTCAAAGAACGTTTCTCATCCTTCTGGATTTTTGTCTTCCTCTTCAAAATCTTATCCCGTATTGAATTCTATTTTAGACGATTTTTCTAGTTGTTCGGTTCAATTTGGAAAATTAGCGTGGATATGAAATTTATCTGGTATTGAAAGTCGGCTCCGTGGCTGTAGCCCGTTTGGGAACGGTGGAGCACCCAGGCGCAGTGGCGCGGCTTCGAGCCCCCTTGGAGGCATGCCTCCAAGCACCATTAAGAAGTGGACACCCTAAAAAAAAAAAAAAAAAAAAATCGGTGGATTTTATTTACCCATTGCTGGAAAAGAAGTGAGGGTTAAGACATTACATTACACTTGTACACATTGTCCTAAAAAAATTCAACATTTTTTCAACTACTACAATTAGGTGCATGAATAAAAAAAAAAGAATTTATTTAGAAGAATATTTTGTTATCCTTCTGTATTTTTTTTTTAATCTTTATTGGGAATCTTATACCATATTGAACGATGAATTTGGACGATTTCATGGAGTTGTTCAATTCATTTTGGAAGATTCACATGAAAAATGGAGTTTATCCAATATTGAAAGTCGATGGTTTATATCAGGTCACTAGTGTGCCGAGGAGAGAAGATATTGTGTAAAAGTAGTTTAGTGAGTCCAGATTTATTAATTAGTTGGCAGGCGTTTGGAGGAAACAACAGAGGGTCCAGAGTTACATTACACTTGTACACCAGAGAATTCGAACACTTATCCACTAGTAGGGTTAGGTCTAGGAATCAAACAAGAGTTTGTTTTGGAAGAACTTTTCTTATCCTTCTGGATTTTTGTCTTTTCTTAGAATTATTATTATATATTGAATTCTGATTACTGAACTCGAGTGACTCGTGTGGTTACCGAGGAGAAATATAAGACCTTGGCTGGGTGGTAGAAGATCAGTGGATTGAGCCAGGGGGGGCGTATTATTCATTCCATTTAATAATGGTGGAAGTTGGGGATAGTAGTCCAAAAGGCATGCAACGCAGCGTGCACAAAGTCCCGTGCGTATCGTCGGACATCTCAAAAAAAGTTATGATTTTGGACGATTTTCTAATTGTCCGTTCAGTTTGGAAGATTCACATTAAAATGGAGTTTATCATGTATTGAAAGTCAAAGTTCCAAGTTTACCATGTTACAATGTGCATCGATAGAGAAGAATGTGTAAAAAGTAATTTACTGAGTTTAAATTTATTAATTAGTTTGCAGGTGTTTAGAGAAACGCAGGGGTAGGGTCGTTACATTACACTTGTACACCTTGTCCTAGAGAATTTAACTTTTTTTACTACTAGGGTTAGGTGTAGGATCCAGACAATTTTTTTTAATAACATCTATTATCCTTCTATATCTTTTCGTTCTTGGAAATGTTATCCTTTGTTGATTTTTAAAGTTGGATGAATTTATGTAATTGTTCAGTTCAGTTTAAAAGTTTGGAAGATTCGCGTGAAAATGGAGTTTATTTTGTATTAAAAGTTGATGGATGAGTTTATGAGAGAAAATTTTGAATAGTTAACTGCCAAGTGTTAGGAGAAAATGGAGGAGGTTCAATGAGCTACATTATACTAGTACACACCTTGTTCTTCAAACACATTTTCTACTAGTGGAGTTATGTTCTAGAATCAAACAAAGTTTGTTCTACTAATGGAGTTAGTGGAGTTATGTCTTAGGAATCAAATAAAGTTTGTTTAGAAATAACGTTTTTTTATACTTCTATATTTTAATTTTTCTTGAAAATCTAATTTCATATTGAATACTAAGTTTTGAAGATTTTATAATTGTTCGATTTTGAAAGATTCACGTAAAAATGAAGTTTACCAAAACTATACATGGGTTGTTTTGATAGTGAGAAATGTGAAGGAGGTGGAAAAGTGGTAGTTCTAATGGAGAAATTCATTAGAATTTTTTGTACTTTATTTTCCTCTTATGTTCTAAATTTTTTTTGGATAGCAAGAAGAGTGTGAAGAATTTGAAAAACTGAAAATTGTTATCGTATATTGCATTATTAGTAAAGAATGCTTAATAGTAACTAAAATAATGAATAAATATTTATCTCAATTATTTTGTTGGTAGTTAGTTATCTAAGTAATATTGTTGTACATTAGATATAGTTTACTACTACAAACTATTATTTAAACTCTTTATTCAAAATTTGAATAATAATTATTAATTTATAAATTGATTATTCTAAAAATGTTATTTTATTATGAATATAACTAATTATCTTTAAGTAATTACACATTAAATTTTTTTAATTAATTACACATTAATTGTCTTAAATATTAATTAATTAAGCATTAGTAAATAATAACTATAGTTGCTTACTACTAATTAGTTAGCTAAATTACTATGTTGCATGGACATTAACGCAATAAGAGCATGATATATATACATATATATTAGTTATACTTGTGTGCCCTGATATAGCTTGGAGAGTCCGAATTGTGTCCAATATATATCTGAGACAACATGACTTAGATTTTTGAGTTTCTTCTTAGATTAAATAAGATGAGATTTTAAATTCAGTTAACTTTTTAAAGTATATATTAGATTAGATTGAAATAAAATTGGAAGTGGATATAACTATTTACACTATACTTAAAACTTAATTTTAATTTTAGTATAGATTATATTATGATTTTAACTCTAAATTTGATTAGATTAGACTATGTTTAGTTTTGTATATTATATTTGAATAGAATTTTAAATATAATATTAGGAGATGACACTTAAGGGACATCTAGAAACCATCTTAATAAGAGCCTATGTCGTCTCAAATATTATTTGGGACGATATTTGGGACGAATTTAAACATCGCTATTAGGATAAAGTGGCAAAAACTTAAGGGACAAAAATAACCGTCATAATTATTATTTAGTGAAGGTTAAACCAACCGTCTCAAAAGTTTATGAATTTGTGTATGACGGTTCATTAAAAGGTCACAAAAAGTAAGTATTTGTAAAGAATTGAAACTATCCTAATAATTTAGGATCGGGTTGAGAAGAGTCACAAAAGAATATATTTCACTTTTAGAACAGTTACAAATTCGTCTAAAAAACTTATAACAACTGTCTCAATACTATGAAATTATTGTTTTTCTGTTCTGCCTATAAAACATACAATTAAATTACACATACAACAAAACCACATATATAACTAACTATATAAGTTCAAATTCCTATTGTAGTATCTAAAGTGTATTAACAAAAAAAAATATTTTTAACAAATCATTAAGTGTCATATTCCATCGTCTATTAAAATGATACATTCATAACATATGATTATTTTAACATACAAAATATTTTTTTTTATATTTGTATCTAAACTTTCTTTGATATACAAAACCAAATCCCAAATCCAAAACTTATATTTATCTTTATTTAACAAAACCTCGTTTTTAAAAACTAAGTTTTCAAAACTAAATTCCAAATTGACCATTAATATTTTTAGTCATACTATTTAATACTATCATCTTTACTTATTGATTAGTAGTAATTACTAATATTTAAGTAAATATAACTATAGGTTACTTATGTATGTATGAAATACTATTTTATTACTAATTATTAAGCTAGTAGTATATTATATAAGTAAAATAACTAAAAAATATTAAACCCCAAATTCTACCCACATCCACAAATATGAAGAAGTGAGAAACCTACTTTTGGGGTAGAAGAACTACTATTACAACAATAACTCTCTCTCTCTCTCTCTATCTCTCTCTCTCTCTCTTCATCCTACGCATCCAAACATTGTATTTGGATGTGTAGTGCAAAATCCAACAAAATGTTTGATTTGTTTTCATTTGTTTCAAAGCGAACACGCTATAACTGAAAATTGATGGACTCAGTTTACCAAGTTATGAGCGCACATCAAGAGAGAAGAATTTGCATAAAAATAGTTTAGCGAGTAAAGATCTATTAATTAGTTGCCATGTACAATAAAAAACTATTGAGTTACAGTTGGGGGTTGTTTGCTTGTGTGAAACTGGACAATGAAGTAGAAAAATGGAAAAAGGGGAGAGGTGCATTAGTTATACCATTTGGCTTAACAGTGAAATGGGGACATGAATTGTGTGTCATTATTGCTTTTGAGTTCATGTCCCCTGCAAATTTTGGCAAATTGAGAGCTTGATCCCACATCTATTTTTTCTGAGGATGTAGGTGGAAATGGTTGGTTTATACAAGTGATGCTCGCACTATTTACCGTAACCACATCGGAGATCCATGGTAGATGCATGAGCAGTATCGAAAACGATAGAAATTGTAGCGGTCACAGGTCTGTCCGCCATCGCGACCGTAGAGGGGTGCTACAGGGCGTTGGAGCTCCTTTGCGCGATAGATGACGGGTCATCCAAGGGTGTAGCCATGCTCGTTCTTACTAAGACCACCCCCTCCCCCCATCCCCCCCCCACCCCGGCCGAAGGTGGGGAGGATAATGGTAGTTGTGATGCAGGAAGAATGCAAGGGGAGGAGGAAGGGGCTGGAGGGGGCATCGACGGGTGGGGGTGGAGATGGAGATTGTAGATGTGATTGGATAGCCTAGGTATTCTTGGACTGTGGATGATGTTAAAATGATGGGTCTAGAAAAGTGGGTATGTTTGGTAGATTTATATTGAATCGCGGGTCTAGAAAAGTCTAGATATATGTGGTGTAGTTGAGGAATTCGCTTGGAAAGTTTAACTATTTAACAAAATAGTTGATGGTATTAATTATTAATAATAACTAACTATTAGTTTAGTTAGATAATTATTAGTTTTTGTTATTATCATAATCATTTTTTTTACTTTACCACCTCCTTCGTGTTAACATCAAAACACGAAAGTTTGAATTTGTTCACTTTTAAATTACAAAATATCATATATCCAAATATTGAAAGTAGTTCCAGTAGACAAGAACTAGAATTAAACTCAAAATCACATGTATTTCACTTCCACCAGACAAGAAGTTACTTTCACGCTTCTTGCCAGTTACACCGATCCGAACAGGTCTATTATATCACTTATCAGAGCATGTATATCTTATTTTCTAACTCAATATGGTACGCCTATAAAAAAAGATTTTTTTGCCGGTGTAGAATAAAAGCGTATTATAAAATGAGATGCAACTTAGTATCTTTTGTTCCAATCGAATTCTCTTTTACATACTTTCTTTCATTTGTTGCTCATTACATTGTTATGGTAGTTTTTGTTGGTGCTTTATTTACATGGAGAGAGCTTGCTCTCAACATGCCTTGTAAAATTTTAGTCCCACATTGGAAAAGCACCATGAGTTATCTCAACATATATACTTGGGTGTGTTGTTGAGAGATGCACATGGGGTGGTGACCCTAAGGAGGGAACCATGTGGGTGATTTTACTAGGAGGTAAGAATAAGGCTCTAAGGATTAAGCATTAATGCTTTTGTCATTCTCTTGGATTAATTCCACTTGGAGCTAAGCCCCAAAGGGGCTTAGCGACTCGGACTCGGACTCGGACTCGGACTCGGGCTCATGGGCTCATGAGGCGTAATGTGGCATTTTGTTGGCGCACTCATGCGGCTCACGCGGCACATGCGGTCCATGCGGCCCAAGCGGTCCATGCGGCCAGGCTGCTGCTGCTGCTGTCGCATGGAGGGCTATGCTGACTGTACAGATTTCAAATCGGTTATGGAAAGGGTGAATCAATGCGATTAATTCAGATCCTATCTTTGTGGGATTTGAATTAATTTCGTTACTATATTTGTGGGATTTGAATTAATTCAGTTCCTATCTTTGTGGGATTAGAATTAATTCGTTGCTATCTTTTTGTGATTTGATTCAATCTTTCCATAACTGAAGAGGCGGCTAGGGTTTCCACCCTCTCTCTATAAATACTCTCTTCTGGCCTCCTTTGTGACTACCACGAAAATACAAGTCAGAAAAGGAGAAAGAGAGAGAGAGCTGCTGCCGCCATTGCAAGTCCATCCGAGGAGTCAGAACAGAGGTGACATCGAGCGTTCCACAAGTTATTCAACTTGCTGGTTCCTGGAAGCAGATCGTGTGGGGCGAATCTTGCTTTGAGCAACGGTGTTTTGACACCCCAGCATTGTTCTTCTTCTCATCTCTCTCTAGTTTTATTGTAACTCGTTCTGTCCCAATTGTAACACGTTTGCAAGGAAGAACGAGAGATCTTCTCTTTGCTATTTTTCTCCTTCAGATTGTAATTTGGCTTTTTAGTTTTATTCGTAGATCTTGAGTTTGATCATCACAAAGTTTTGTGTGACATCTCAGATCTCGATTGTATTAGTTTTCATCTTCGATCAAGCCCCCGGGACTAACAATCTCAAAGCAAGATCCGTATAGATGGAAAACATTAATGCTTCGCTCCTCCAATCGGACTTCTGCAAGTTGGAAAAGTTCGATGGAGAGCACTATCAAGTCTGGAAGAGAAAGGTGTACCTAACTCTTCAACTGAAAGACGTTGATCATGTTCTGTTGGAGGAAGAACCCTCTGTTCCAGACACTGGATCTTCTGTCGCCATCAACGCGGCTACCAAACTCCAGGCCAAGTGGAGAAGGAAAAATAGCATCTGCAGGCTTCTCATCCTGAATGCTATGGAGGACTCTCTGGCAGAATCCTACTCAAAGAAGGAACTTGCCAGAGACATATGGGAGTCTGTGGAAAATTTGTATGAAGAAGATAAGAACAGGAGCAAAATATTTGTGGTTGAAAAATATCACAAATTGCTCTTTGAGGACGAAAAGTCCATGCTGTCACAGGTGAAGGAATTTCTGAAGCTGTGTCAGAAACTGGAAGACGAAGAGATGCCCCTTCCCGACAAATTTGTCGTCGGAGGGATCGTCTCAAAACTTCCTGCTGGATGGAGTACCTTCTATGCAAGGATGCACAGAAAGAAGCTAGACATTAGCTTGGGAGATCTACTTCAAGAGATCCATGTTGAGGACGAGATACGTTCTCAACAGAAGGTGGACACTCTGTCCAAACAGTTGGCTAAAGCCAATCTTGTGCAGACGAGAGATTCCAAGGGGAAGCAGGCGGCTTCTCATCCCAAGAAGAAGGACTTCACTAATCTGAAAGTGAAGGGTCCTTCATTCAAGCAACAGAAGACTAAGTCCCACGTGACTTGTTACAATTGTGGCAAGAAAGGCCACTACAAGAGTGAATGCAGATCTAAGCCTAAACAATCAGAGAAAGGTGAGCCTAATAAGGTTTCATTGGTTTCTAACATTGTTGCTATGATCGGACAGGTCACAACTGTGGGGGTTGACTCTGACTGGTGGATAGACATTGGTGCGACTTGCCATGTCTGTTCTGACAAGGAATGGTTCGTCACGTACCAGCCGACATCTGAAAAAGTTGTCATGGCGAACCAGGCCCAAGCTGAAGTACTGGGGATTGGGACTGTGGAGCTGAAACTCACTTCTAGGAACACTCTGACGCTTCAAGGAGTGAAGCATGTTCCTGCGATTGCTAAGAACCTAATCTCTGGGAGCCTGCTCTGCAACACAGGCTTGAGGATGGACATCAATGCTGGTCAAATAGTGATGTCCAAGAAAGGAACATACTTCGGAAAGGCTTATCAAACCGAAGGCATGTTTAAAATTCAGCTTGTTAACCAGTTTGAAGACATTAATGCAGTTGCATTTTCTGATTATTCTCTTGAGTTGTGGCATAATAGACTAGGACATGTTCATTGTAAGAGAATTAACAAAATGTCTAGTCTAGGACTTATCTCCAAATGTGGGGGTAAGGTGGAGAAGTGTGAGGTGTGTGCTCAGACAAAGATCACAAGGAAACCCTTTCATCGGGTCAATAGAAGCACAGATCTTCTGGAGTTGGTGCACTCCGATATCTGTGACTTCAAACATTTCTCCACGAAGGCCGGGATGAAGTATTTCATAACCTCCATCGACGACTTCTCAAAATACGCGTTCGTCTACTTGCTCAAGTCCAAAGACGAAGCTTTCGAGAAGTTCAGAGAGTTCAGGGCCGAGGCTGAACGGCAGACTGGACAACAACTCAAGAGGCTGAGAAGTGATCAAGGTGGGGAGTACAGGTCTCATGAATTCGCATCGTTCTGCAAAGAACATGGAATCATATGCGAGACTACTGCTCCATATTCTCCTCAATCCAACGGAATAGCAGAGAGGAAGAACCGGACATTAACAGAAATGATGAATTCCATGCTGCTCACTGCAGGTCTTCCAAAATGCTACTGGGGAGAAGCTGCATTAACGGCCACTTTCATTCTGAATAGAGTGCCATATGCAACTTCGGACGTAACTCCTCATGAACTCTGGTTCAAAGTCAGACCCAACTTGAATGTCATTCGAGTGTGGGGGTGTCTGGCGTATGTGAAGCTTCCAGATCTGAAGATTCAGAAGCTGGGAACAAGGACTACGAAGGCTATCTTCTTGGGGTATGCCGAGAAGAGTGATGCTCGGAGATTTCTTGATATTGAATCAAATCATATTATCGAATCTCGCGATGCTGAATACTTTGAAGACAAGTTCGCAAAAGAAAAAAATATTATTCTTTCGGACATTCCGGAAAATGATGTAGGTACTAATGAGACTGAAATCTCATACGAGCCAGTAGTCCAAGAAGAAGCTGTTGTTGATGAAACAACTCTTGTACCAGAACTCGCCGAGCCGTCAGCTAAGCGAGCGAGGAGACCGAAAGATTTCGGAGATGACTTTGTCACCTATCATGTGGAAGCAGATCCGCTTACCTATGATGAGGCGATGAAGACCAGAGATGCTATCTTCTGGAAGGAGGCAGTGAATGGCGAGTTTGACTCTATCACCTCCAATAACACATGGGTGTTGGTAGATCTACCTGAAGGAGAAAAGCCTATTGGATGTAAATGGATCTTCAAGAAGAAGATGAAGGCAGATGGAACTATTGACAAGTTCAAGGCTAGGCTGGTCGCCAAGGAATTTTCTCAAAAACAGGGGATAGACTACTTCGACACGTACGCTCCAGTAGCTCGGATGACCACCATCAGGATGTTAATCGCTCTAGCAGCTATACATAAGTTGGTGATACATCAGATGGATGTAAAGACAGCGTTCTTGAATGGGGAGCTGACCGAAGAGATTTACATGCAACAGCCAGATGGATTTGTCGTCAAAGGTCTTGAAGACAAAGTCTGCAAGTTGGTGAAATCATTATATGGTTTGAAGCAAGCTCCCAAGATGTGGCATGAGAAGTTTGACAAAGTTATTAGGTCAAACGGCTACAGAGTCAGCGAGACGGACAAATGTGTTTACACAAAGTTCGCTGATGGAAGAGGAGTCATCGTTTGTCTGTACGTGGACGACATGCTAATCCTAGGTACGGATATAGGCTGTGTCACAGAGACAAAGAAGTTCCTCTCAACCAAGTTCAGTATGAAGGACTTGGGGGATGCAGATGTCATCTTGGGCATAAAGATCATCCGGACAGACACTGGAGTAGCGCTGTCACAATCTCACTATATTGAGAAGATGCTCACACGCTATGGGTATAAGGATCTTCCAGGGATCGATACGCCATACAGGTGTGATCAGAAGCTGAAGCCAAACTCGAAGGAAAGCGTCAGGCAGCTGGAGTATTCTAGCATTATCGGAAGTTTGATGTACGCAACTACTGCCACAAGGCCTGACATAGCTTTCGCCGTGGGAATGCTGAGTCGGTTCACAAGCAACCCAGGGGTTGAGCACTGGAAAGCTGTGAAGCGAGTAATGAGATATCTCAAGAAGACTCAGACATATGCACTGTACTACAACGAATATCCGACAGTAGTGGAAGGCTTCAGTGATGCTAGCTGGTGTTCAGAGGTGGAAAGTGAGAGATCCACAGGTGGATATGTCTTTTCCTTGGATGGAGCTGCTATATCGTGGAAGTCGAAGAAGTAGACTATACTCTCTCGTTCCTCCATGGAATCTGAATTCTATGCACTTGAAACTGCAGCAGATGAAGCAGAATGGCTTCGGAAGCTCATGTATGATCTTCCAGTGGTTAGGGCTCAGATATCGGCGATACCGATATACTGTGACAACCAGACGACTGCGGCGGTGGCATCAAATGACCTCTTCAACGGGAAGAAGAGGACTGTGCGGTTGAAGTACAGGGCAGTACATGATCTTATCAAAAGAGGTGTAATTGCAGTGGTTGATGTTCGGAGTCAGGAGAACCTGGCAGATCCGTTCACAAAGGGCCTCAAGCGTCAGTTGGTCGATGACACAGCTTGTAAAATAGGCTTGACGGCATTCTGATAGTGTGTCTTTGTAATCCTACCATAAAGTTTTATGCTATTAGTTCAAAGAGAAATCTACTAGGCATCTAACTTTTGGTTCAAAGGAGGATCACTGACTGGGAAACTATCAGGTAACAGTGGGTACTTGTTCTCTGGAACATGGAAGGGATACGGACCCATAACCACTGTTGTCTACTATGTATTTTTCTGCGAAAAAACAAATCCTGTGGAAGGTTGGCTTAAACGCCTTAATGAGTTCTCAGGCAGAGTGAATGTCTGGTGTGCTTTACAGGAAGCACGATAGAGCAGCACTACAAGGAGTGAAACTCTATGCTACAGTGGAATGACTCCACCATGAGGTTCCCAGGTAGGGGTAATGCCTCGGCTTTGCAAGACAAGTCATAGCGGCGTAGCACCGCAAATAGGCAGGTAGCCTAATGCTGTATGACGTAATTAAAGAGTTGTAGACAGCACTACAAAGGGGAGGATGGCCCCATGTTACAGTGGCACGACACCACGATGAGGTACCCAGGTAGGGGTAAAGCCTCGGCATTGCAAGCCATGTCGTTGCGGCGTAACACTGCAAGGAAGCCTTAGGCTTCATGCTGGGTAGTTTGGCACTACAAAGAGGCTTGTGACCTCATGCTACAGTAGTATGACACTACGATGAGGTTCCCAGGTAGGGGTAATGCCTCGGCTTCAGGCCATGTCATAGCGGCGTAGCACTGCAAGGAAGCACAAGGCTTCATGCCATATCTCTTTAATAAAGAACTCACCTATAGTGTATGAAAAGAGATATCAGGCCGTCTCTTGAGGGTAAACTTGTAGACGTCCAAAATTATACACTGAAACCAGGCTGGCACAGGGCCTTTAATGTGTAGCCAGAAGCACACGTAACTACACTTTGTGAGTGGGAAGAATTACAATTGTGGTGCAGAATTCAAGACGTAGTCCATTCTTGTATCACATTATTATTTAACCCATGCAGGAAGATTCAAGTCGTCAGCGACATCTATCCTAATACAAAATGGACAGTTACTGTGGGGAACGCTCAACCCTGGACACATATATATATGTTGTGATATGTGGGGGATTGTTGGTGCTTTATTTACATGGAGAGAGCTTGCTCTCAACATGCCTTGTAAAATTTTAGTCCCACATTGGAAAAGCACCATGAGTTATCTCAACATATATACTTGGGTGTGTTGTTGAGAGATGCACATGGGGTGGTGACCCTAAGGAGGAACCATGTGGGTGATTTTACTAGGAGGTAAGAATAAGGCTCCAAGGATTAAGCATTAATGCTTTTGTCATTCTCTTGGATTAATTCTACTTGGAGCTAAGCCCCAAAGGGGCTTAGCGACTCAGACTCGGACTCGGACTCGGACTCGGACTCGGGCTCGGACTCGGACTCGGACTCGGACTCGGGCTCATGGGCTCATGAGGCGTAATGTGGCGTTTTGTTGGCGCACTTTGCACTTAGCACGTCAGCAGTCATGCGGTCTTTATGCGGCCATGCGGCCTCATGCGGCTCATGCGGCCATGCGGTTCATGCGGCCATGCGGCTCATGCGGTCCATGCGGTCCATGCGGCTCATGCGGCTCATGCGGCTCATGCGGCTCATGCGGTCCATGCGGCTCATACGGCTCATGCGGTCCATGCGGCTCATGCGGCTCACGCGGCACATGCGGTCCATGCGGCCCAAGCGGTCCATGCGACCAGACTGCTGCTGCTGCTGCCGCATGGAGGGCTACGCTGACTGTGCAGATTTCAAATCGGTTATGGAAAGGGTGAATCAATGCGATTAATTCAGATCCTATCTTTGTGGGATTTGAATTAATTTCGTTACTATATTTGTGGGATTTGAATTAATTCAGTTCCTATCTTTGTGGGATTAGAATTAATTCATTGCTATCTTTTTGTGATTTGATTCAATCTTTCCATAACTGAAGAGGCGGCTAGGGTTTCCACCCTCTCTCTATAAATACTCTCTTCTGGCCTCCTTTGTGACTACCACGAAAATACAAGTCAGAAAAGGAGAAAGAGAGAGAGAGCTGCTGCCGCCATTGCAAGTCCATCCGAGGAGTCAGAACAGAGGTGACATCGAGCGTTCCACAAGTTATTCAACTTGCTGGTTCCTGGAAGCAGATCGTGTGGGGCGAATCTTGCTTTGAGCAACGGTGTTTTGACACCCCAGCATTGTTCTTCTTCTCATCTCTCTCTAGTTTTATTGTAACTCGTTCTGTCCCAATTGTAACACGTTTGCAAGGAAGAACGAGAGATCTTCTCTTTGCTATTTTTCTCCTTCAGATTGTAATTTGGCTTTTTAGTTTTATTCGTAGATCTTGAGTTTGATCATCACAAAGTTTTGTGTGACATCTCAGATCTCGATTGCATTAGTTTTCATCTTCGATCAAGCCCCCGGGACTAACAGTTTTCTATAATTTTTTAGTTTATTGTAGAAGATTAGAGTTTGTTGTCATTTTTTTTTTGGAACATTTAGTTTAACAAGTTGAGACCGTACATAGATAGACATATTTTCTGTTAATCATCTCTTATTTTCTTTTCTTTTATTACCTTGGAGCTTGACTTTTTTTTTGGGGGGGGGGGGGGGTTTAGCTACTGCTGCATCTTTGAGCAGAAGCTCAAGTCCCATCCTTTATTTAGTCCCACGTCGGTTGGAAAAAGAAATTTTCTTGTGCATATAACAACTTCTTTGCTCTTGCTTCATTGAACCATTTGTGTGGGTGCCCCATGGGCCACACGCGCGCACTGTCGCCGTCGTTCGGTTCAGTTCGGTTCAGTTCGGCATGCGTAACGGATGCGGGTACGTGCCCACATCTGCGGGTGCCGAATGCCAATTCAATTCTCTTCGGGTTCGGACTGAGACCCAAAAATCTTTTTGCTCCTCATTGATTTTTTTGACCATTATTATTCATTTAATTTCCGTAAAGTTTGGACTGTCCAGGTTCAATGAACCACATGTTTTATGTGCTGTAAACGTTTTTTGTAACGTTCAATTTTAATTGCCTGATTAAATTATTTTAATACTCCTATCCGTTGCATAACCTCTATATATATCCTTGGTTTTTCTCCTCTCTGGACACTGAAAAACTTTATGTCAAAACTCTCTTTAAATTCCATCTTTCCGAATCTCGCTTTTGTTCGTTGTTGCTCTGGGCAGAGCTAAGTCGTTGGTCACTCTCTCTACGTCGTGTGCGGCAAGGAGATTCCGGTGGAGCAGAAATTTTACTACTAGGAGCGTTCGAATACAATCTGCACATAGATCCGGACTAACTCTTAGGGCAGTGCTACGTGCGTGACTTCTCCGGAGGCCGGTAACATTTACATATTTTATTTTGTTTACAGATTTCTAAATAAAGTGTGAAGAAATTCCAACACTCTAATCTTGACATGTGGAATATAGAATTAAAAAGTTAGGTCCCCCCACATAGACATATGTCTGAACCTGGACAATTAAAATTCCAATACTCTAATCCCATGGGAAATATAGAATTCATGGCTATATAGTAAATAATGACAACAAACTCTAATCTTGACATGGGACTATATATTTCAAAAGAGGACTATATTACTTGCCCATCCACATAGACATATATCTGAGCCTTACGGACATGGTCTCCTTTAATCGAGATGGAGCCTCAAACTCAGTTTCCTTTACTTGAGCTTGACCTCGTATTGCATTCCATCTAGCGAAATCTACTTAAACTTTAGGTCAATTGTTGGGGTTTTATTTTGAATATTGTTTCTAGTGACCCGATCACACATTCTATGATGTGGAAACCCCCAACTATGTCGGTCATCATTTATTGTCTTGCATATATGAAAAGTGGTAGCCATGTGGTTGGTATGGTGGAGGGTTTTACAAGAGGGGAGCCTTGCCTTACTTCAACTAGGTGACAAAAGAGCATTCTAGAAGTTTCATCGAACTTGTTGGTGCCTGGGAGTAGTCCGATGGAAAGGGTGAAATCTTGATTTCAGCAACAATAATCTTCATCATCCGATAAAGAGTTTTCTATCAATAGTTTTTAGTTTTTATTACTTGTAGTGCTTCGACCCATTATTTTATTTTTTTTCTTGCTGTTGTAATCACCACTTTTGGTTGAATGTTATAATATCATTGTACGAATTTCTGTGTATTTTTATAAGAGTTATTTGTATTTACCCCCCCCCCCAATTGCTAATCCTATTTCTACTTCCCCCCCAATTTTATTTTAATTAGTGTTATCCCCCCAATCTTTGGGTAAAGTGCAAATAAACCCTCCTAAAATTTGCGTTTTTGCATTTGAAGACCCCTTGTTTAAAAAAAAAAGATCCCATATTTTAATTTTTGCTCAGTTTGCACCCATGCCATTAACAGACGTTAAAATACGTCTAAAAATATGATTTTATCCCTCCCCCCACTATCTCCCCCCCCCCTCTCTCTCTCTGGTGGTGGAAGTTTGTCAAGCGGGACCGACCAGAGGAGAGGGGAGAGTGGCCGGCCAGCGAAGGGAGGAGGGGACGGGTCGAGCTAGGGGTGAGCATTCGGTTAATTCGGTTCAAATCGAACCGGAAACTGAATTGAACCGAAAATCGAATAAGCAAAACCGAAACCGAACCGAATTGGCCCATAACCGAATCAAACGGAACCGAATTAAATCGGTTCGATTTACGGTTTATTTGCACTTTTTGTTAATATATATAGTACTTAAATATACATAAATTTATATATATATATATATATATATATATATATATATATATATATATATATAGGAAGCGGAACAAAGGCCCCGCCCGCGGAGCCCCGTCGAAGCCCCGCCCCCCCTGCACCATCGGATCGTGCGGGGCCCGCGTGGGGCCCGCGTGAGCCCGCGCGATCCAACGGTTAAGGGGGGCGGGGGCTTCGGCGGGGCTCCCGATCCGCCTCCATATATATATATAAACTAAATTTTCTTATTCTGTTTTTGGTTTGGACCGAAACCGAAACCTAAGACCGAAACATAATAAGAAAATTTAGTATTTTCAAAATCGAAACAGAATAAGAACTTTTTAAAACCGAGCCGAATCTCTTATTCGGTTCGGTTCGATTTTCGGTCCAAACCGAAAAATGCTCACCCTTAGGTCGAGCATGGCCGACCAGCGGAGGGGGGTCGACCAGCGGAGGAAGGTGGGGGTTGGGAGGGCTGGCTAGCGGAGGGAGGTGGGGGACGTGTCGAGGGGGCCGGCTAGCAGAGGGAGGAGGGGTGGTCGAGGGGGGCCGAATAAGAAAAAATTGAACAGAACCGAATAAGAGATTCGGTTCGGTTAAAAAAAGATTCGGTTCGATTTCGGTTTTGAAAATACTAAATTTTCTTATTCGGTTTCAGTTTCGATTTTGGGATTCGGTTTCGGTCCAAAACCGAAAACCGAATAAGAAAATTTAGTATATATATATATATATATGTATATATTACAGATATATACTAAATAAATTTAGGTATATTTAAGTACTATATATATTAACAAAAAAGTGCAAATAAACCGAATAAACAAAAATCGAACCAATTTAATTTGGTTCGGTTTGATTTGGTTATGTGCCAATTCGGTTCGGTTTTGATTTTGCTTATTCGATTTTTGGTTCGTTTTGAACCGAATTAACCGAATGCTCAACCCTAGCTCGACATGTCCCCTCCTCCCTCCGCTGGCCGGCCACTCTCCCCTCTCCTCTAGTCGGCCCCACTTGACAAGTCCCCACCATCGGAGAGAGAGGGAGGAGAGAGTAGGGGGAGGGGTAAAATCGTATTTTTAGACGTATTTTAACGCCTGTTAATGACATGGGTGCAAACTAAGCAAAAATTAAATTGTGATTTTTTTTTTAAATAACGGGTCTTCAAATGCAAAAACGTAAATCTAAGGAGGGTTTACTTGCACTTTACCCAAAGATTGGGGGGGTAACACTAATTAAAATAAAATTGAGGGGGAAGTAGAAATAGGATTAGCAATTGGGAGGGTAAATACAAATAACTCTTTTTATAACAATCTCAAAGCAATATTCTGAGATCATCTAGATTTTAAGAATCTTATTAAGACCCACCATGGAAAATTCTGTAATTTTTCGGAGTTTTCACAAAGTTGAGAAGTTCGATGGGGAACACTACAACAATTAGAAGAGAAAGACTAGTCTGAATCTTCAACTCATCAATGTGAATTACGTTCTGAATGAATCTGAATCAATAATTTCAGAAACTAACAACGTGCAAGCCATTGTCAATGTCATTACCACTCAGGAAAAGTGGAAGAGAGACAATAACCTCTAAACTTGTTAATTCTCAACTTCTTGGATCACTCCATAGAAGAATCATACAACAAGAAGTATAATGCAAGATACATATGGGAGTCTCTAGAGAAGCAGTACAAGGACAATGAAAAAGATGTCCAAAATGCACCTCATCAACGAATTCATGAAAATAGAATTTGAAGACAAAAAAGACTATGATGCTGCAAGTCAAACAACTGATAAAACAACAATAAAAGCTAGATGAGACTATGCCTCAAGCAGACAAGTTTATGGTATGATACTCTCTAAACTAATTACCATTTGAATCGATTTTCTATATGTACCCAAGAAGACAGAGAATGCTCGAGGATCTTCTAAGCTAGATTTGTATTGAGGACGAAGATAGAAGCAAAATTAAGGTAGGATCACCATCCAAACAGCTTGCTAAGGCAAACATGGTCCAGAATGGGGATCACAATGTGAAGCAGAAAGCTTCCTATAGAAACAAGAAGAAAGACTCCAATAATATGAGGGTGATCAACTTCCTTTAAGCCTAAGTCTAGTAATAATGTAGAGTGTTTCAATTGTGCCAAGAAGTGCCATTTCAAGAAGGACTGCAGGTCCAAACCAAAACCAACTGTAGAAGAACAAGGTAAGCTTAACCTAGTTGTTATGATTATGCAGGTTTATTCTACTAGAATGGATACCAACTAGTAGGTAGATATTGGTGTATCATGCCATGTGTGCTCTATAAAGGAGTTCTTCACCACCTATAAACCTACAAATGTAGAAGAATATTGTAAGCTTAACCTAGTTGTTATGATTGTGCGGGTTTATTCTACTGGAATGGATACCAACTGGTAGGTAGATATTGGTGTATCATGCCATGTGTGCTCTATAAAGGAGTTCTTCACCACTTATAAACCTACATTTGATAATGTTACAATGACGAACAAATCACAAGCTGAAGTGTAAAGAATCGGATCAATTGTACTGAAGCTTAATTCGGAAACGTTACTTACACTAGAGAACATAATGCATGTTCCTGCTATTACCAAGAACCTGATTTTTAGATGTTTGTTATGCAATGCATGCTTGAGGATTGGCATCAATGGTGCACAAATGGTGATGTCTTATAAAGGAACATACTTTAGAAAAGTTTTCTATACTAGAAGGATGTTTGTGCTTCAAATTGTAACACCTTCGGAATGTGTAAATAAAGTGCATATTTTTGTTACCATTTGAATTACAGCTGTAACACCCACTTTTCTAAAATAAGGGTAATTTTGAACTTTTGTATTTTAAATTATTAAAATATTTGATTTTATTCATGTTATGATTTTTGGTGATTTTTAGTTATTTTAAAACTATTTAATTGAGTGAAATGTAAAATTGGTGTTTTGCTAGTGTAACCTTAGTCATGCATGACCTAGAAGACTAATCATGACCAAGGAGACCTAATCATGTGTTTAGGATTTCAAATTTCTACTTTTAAGCCTAGGGGTATTTTGGTTATTTTGACACTTTTGTGAAATTGTAAATTATATTAATTAAATATGTGTTAGTTAAATTAATTGAGACTTGACCTAGAAGTTAGCCTAATCTAGATGTTAATCATGGCCCTAGAGACTAAGTTAGAGGATTTCAATTAAGTAATCACATTAGTGTAATATCTAGATATTTGTTAAAGAGATATTTTAGGCTAAAGGTTAAAGGATGTTACTTTAATTGTGAGCCCTTAGATTGGCTAGAAATTGTTGGAGAAGCCTTGACCACTCATCCTAAACCCTAACCCTAACTTAATGGCAGCCATCATACATTTCTCCCTCTATAAATACAACCTATTAATCATTAGCACCTTTTTTAATTCATTTTAATTGCCTCCTTTAGTGTTCTTCTCCATTTCCTCCCCAAATATCCAAATCAACTCCAAATTGAGCCTAGTTTCTTGCATTGGGATCCCCTACCATTGAGGATGCTAAGGGAAGCTAGCTAGCAAGGTTGCACAAGCTTTTGGCATCACCAAGTGAAGAGGACACCCCCCTATTCTAGGCTTTTCATTGAGTTTTCACTCAATAGGTAAAATGCCTCTAAACCTATTAATATTGTGATTTCTCTTCATGGTTGCATGCATCAGGTACCATGGACCTATAGGCTAGGTTTGGTAGGGATTCGTGTCCATTACGTGTCCGTATCGGACACGTATCGGTGTGTAGGAATAGGTGTTCGATGAAATGATTGTTAGAAATAAATGTTGCTAATTTGAAATTGTGTTTGAACAGATTTGTAGGTCTATGGGTGCTAATCAACTTAGTAAAGACTGAGCTAGGGTTCGTGTCGTGTCCGTGTCCAAATTGGACACGAACACGTTGTGCACACCCACACACACTGTCCTGCTACCTCGTGTCCAGTTCTCACTGGACACGACACGAGACACGACCAATTTTGGTCAGCACCTAGGGGCAGTGTCTGCGCACACTTCCCCAAAATATTACGACCTCTCGTGTCGTGTCGAGAGAGCTCTGACACGAACACGGGTTTTACACTGCACTGTGCGCACTGCACAGAGCACACTTCGAGCGTGTCGTGTCGCACGGACACGCCACGTGGACACCTCATGGTGACACGAGCGTGTAGCCCATCCCTTGGAGTACACATGGATACGAGCACGAGAAGTGTCGTATCCTGTGTCACGAGCACGAGACACTCGACCGCGTGCACGACGCGGTCTGTAACGCACGATTTTTGACACTGATACGCGTGTCGTATCATATGTAGACACGATAATGACACGTAACAGTGTGTCGATCGTGTAGCCCTATATGTGGGCTACACGTGTGCATGACCACGAGACGTGTCGTGTCTCGTGGTGTGTCCACGAAGGTCATGCACTGGTGCACGACACAGTGCTCTGCACTATGTCCAGATTTATCCGATTTGGGTTTTCTTGAGTTTGACACGTCGTGTCGTGTCAAGATGGACACTCAGGCACCCTAGACACTAGGGGACACTGGGAGACACGTTTACCAACCTAGGGTTTTGGGCCTTAGGTCGTTTTGGACTCGGGTTTGGGTTTTTCCTCCAATATCCTTCACTGTGTATCAGTCTTAGTATTTCCTGTATTTTTTAGATTTTAAATTCCATTTTCAAATCAATTTTTGACTGATATATATATGTGTATTTATGTGTATATATAATATATATGTATGTATATATGTATATGAGTGTGTGGGTATGTGTATGTAAATGTATATATGTAGGTAGGTATAGGTGGTAATATATATATATGTAGTATATGTGTGTGTATGTATGCATTGTGTGTGTTTGTGTGGTTCTCAGATTTCTGAGAACCCCCCTTGCTGTCTTGACTTTCTCACAGCCCTCTAACCCCCTCGCACACTCACATTCTAGCCTATATACTCCTACACACCCTCTCATCTACACACACACAACTCACACACTAGGGTTAACTGTCATACACATTAACCACCCCCTCTCACTGTGACACACACACACCACTACCCCCTTCCCATGACACCCTCACACTCTCACATTCCCTTCCCTCTATGCAATTATATATATGTTATGTTATATAGTATGTTATATATATGTATAAATATATATATATATATATATATATATATATATATATATATATATATATTATATCATATATATATATATATATATATATATATATATATATATATATATATATATATATATATGTTGTATATATATATGGTATAGAGATAGATATGCATGCGATATTAGCCTATGGTATTCATTTATGAGCCTATGGCTATGAGGTTAGGCTTTTGACCCTTGTTTGACTAAAGTTGACCAAAGTCAACCTTAGGTCAAACTTGACCTAGTTAACCTAGATTTGACTTGAAATAACCTAGAATGACTAGTTTGACTAAACCCTAACTAGTCTGACCATGGTTGACCAAGGTCAACTATAGGTCAACCTTGACCTAGAATGGACTTGGATGGGTATAGAAGGGACTAGTTGACTAAGATTGAGTAAACCCTAGACTATTAGCTTGCTGATTGAGTTTGACCTATATGTGAGTGCCCTAAGTATATAAGGGTATTTGTGTGACTTGGGTTATATGGATAGTTACATGTTAATTAAGGTATGTATGGGTTAAGTGAGATACTTAGAGTTGAGTCATGACTTGAGATTGGAATATGAGATTAGCTTGAATATAGGATTAAGGTTGGTATTATATATGATATACTTGTATAGGTATTGGTTATACCTTAAACTTGTGGTGTAGTACCTTAGATAGTCTAGATTGACCTAGACTTGACCTAGCTTGACCATATTGACTAGTAATTGACTAGTCTGACCATTGTTAACTAAACCCTAGATAACTTGGCTAGTTTGACTAGAATGTTGACCAAAAGTTGACTTTAACCTAGATTTGACTAACCTTGACTTATTTGACCTAGTGTGACTTGGTTTGACTTCCTGTGACCTAATATGACTTAAGTTGACCTAGTTTGACTGTTAGAATTGACCAGAGTTGACCAAGTTTGACTTTTGCCCAGATTGACCTAGAATCATGTAGAATGCATTATAAACTTTAGTTTTACTATTCTGGACATGTTGTGACCCGTATTGCTCTATTTTTAGGACCGTGTACCTCAGTTTCAGACATCTATTCTCAGCAGATATTCAGGGTATCAGACGAGTACATTCTCTAATCGTTTCATACTTGTCACGATTTATATTCTCGCTCTAGATTACTTTTACTTGATGCTGTCACATTATCATCACGGATTGGTACTATATGGATCTCTTCTTGGGATGTTATCCCCCTTAGCAGGTACATCGGATACTTTATGACATGTATTTCATGTACATCATGTATTCCTTGCTTCTGCGTTATTCATGTACACTCATGTTCTCTCATGTTCTTTTATGTACGTTCATGTACTTTCATGTTCTTTTATGTACGCTCATGTTTCCTCATGTGTTTCCTGTGTAACCAAAACATCATGTACGTAACGTAACTGGACTGGATCCTTGTGTATTGATTGTGGGTAGGGATGAGTATAAATGGTCATGTGATTTACCCATCATGTTCACTCTATTACTTTTCATGTTTTATCATGTACAACACAGCCTTATTGGCTGATGTCCCACATGTTCACTCATGTACATCATGTACAACCTAAGCCAATTACATGCCATCTCGTACTCTACATCACTAGTCACTTACAGTTCTTACTTATCATGTATATATTTCCAGTTATCAAATATCTCTCCTGTTTTTATGTACATCTTCTTACAGCGTTTCATGTATCTTACTCTATTGCTTGCTTTATATTTCCTGCCATGATATAAACTGCATGAAATGTACTGTGCTCGCTCCTGTCCTGACTGGACCTGTTGAAAATATTACAGAGGATGAGGATGAGGCCCTTTGTACCACCTATTACGGAGCAGGCTTAGACGATACCTGCGACCTGGCTCCTCTGGAGGACCCAGCTGCAGTTCAGGATACTACTCCCATAGTCTAGGCTAGACAGCTAGGCTTTATCTTCTTTTCAACATTGTTTTTGACTTTCAGTTGTTGTTCTGAGATGTATATATTCTTTCATATTCTGTAGTTGAGACTTTGTTTTCGGGATGTTTACTAAGATGTTATCTTAGACACTTAGACTCTTCTGATTATCTGTACTTCTTTTTAAGATTCTATATCATATCGTTACTTCTTCTTCCTTAGTTGTGATTGAGTTTATATTCTGCTATGTTACCCCCATTCGGGGAGTATAAACTGCTTAGCATTATATTGTTAGATGTTATGACCTAGGACAGCGTTCTACCGCCGACACTGTGGCGTAGGCTGGACGTACCTACTTCTCGTGCCCTTACTCTAGGGTGCGGGTCGTGACACATTTTTAGTGGTGGCCCATACAGGTCGAGATTCGCATTTGTGCGAAGTCGTGGTAGTACGACGATTAGTTGTACTACTGCACACCTGCGATAGAATATAGGAAGTAAGGTATTAGAATGAGAGGTACTCAATCACAGTTAGAATTCCTTGAGAGATTCCTGGGATGCCCCTTGAGAATCTCATTCTGAACTTCAAATTTGAAATCCTTTTCTCTTGTTTTGATCTACCCTTACTCCTTGATATTTGAATTTCATTTTGATAGATCGTTGTTGATTTGATTTTTCTTATCGAGATGAATTTTATGACCCGAGTTACGGTATCTTCTGATAACATATGTTGACGGAAATAACAGGGATGGTAAAACGTCTACTTTATTATGGAACCTAGAGTTTACCGCAGCTATATTAGCCGACGTGGCAAGAACATAGGGACCTGATTTCGGATGTACACATCTTGATCAAGAGATTGGAATTTCTCACAGCTATACTAGTCGGCATAGCGAGGATTCCAGACGACTTGATCATAGAGATGCATACCCCAGTTATGGACTCTACCGTTCATCGCAGCCTTGGTTACTAGCGTGGCGAGGATTCTGAGTATCATGATTTTGGACAGACGCATGTGATTATCAGATTATATCTTGAAGGTTTTTAAAGTATCACCTCTTTCATTTCTCTTCTGTTAAAAAAATTTTGTTTCCATCATCAAATAACTTAGGAGTAGGGATAACTTTAGTTGACTAGTCTAATTCCTTGTAGAAATTCATTAGTTATAAACTCTTTCTTAGTATGATGATTTGATGAGTTGTGTTTAGGCCTTTATCTTAGGAATGATAGTATAGCCCTGGCTTTAGAGTAGTGACCCTTGTAGCTGGTTCTCTATTGTTTATATTTACCAGTTTTTATATAGAATAATAGACTGCATTACAGTCTTGATGATTTGTTGTTTCTGTAACTTTTCCAGTTTAGCACCCCAGATTGCTTGTATGTTTTGATATCCTATGACCGTTTGGGTTTAGCATAACTAGTATACCTAGATGAGACTTTCAACTGCCACCATATGCCATGATCCTGTATGCCATTCTTTTAAATTGTAGGATTTAGGTAAGTTCTGAGACCATGATTGTTGGGAACGAGACTCTAGAAGAAGACCATCTTAATTTCGAGGACGAAATTCTTTTAAGGGGGGTAGACTTGTAACACCCACTTTTCTAAAATAAGGGTAATTTTGAACTTTTGTATTTTAAATCATTAAAATATTTAATTTTATTCATGTTATGATTTTTGGTAATTTTTAGTTATTTTAAAACTATTTAATTGAGTGAAATATGAAATTGGTGTTTTGCTAGTGTAACCTTAGTCATGCATGACCTAGAAGACTAATCATGACCAAGGAGACCTAATCATGTGTTTAGGATTTCAAATTTCTACTTTTAAGCCTAGAGGTATTTTGGTTATTTTGACACTTTTGTGAAATTGTAAATTATATTAATTAAATATGTGTTAGTTAAATTAATTGAGACTTGACCTAGAAGTTAGCCTAATCTAGATGTTAATCATGGCCCTAGAGACTAAGTTAGAGGATTTCAATTAAGTAATCACATTAGTGTAATATCTAGATATTTGTTAAAGAGATATTTTAGGCTAAAGGTTAAAGGATGTTACTTTAATTGTGAGCCCTTAGATTGGCTAGAAATTGTTGGAGAAGCCTTGACCACTCATCCTAAACCCTAACCCTAACTTAATGGCAGCCATCATACATTTCTCCCCTCTATAAATACAACCTATTAATCATTAGCACCCTTTTTAATTTATTTTAATTGCCTCCTTTAGTGTTCTTCCCCATTTCCTTCCCAAATATCCAAATCAACTCCAAATTAAGCCTAGTTTCTTGTATTGGGATCCCCTACCATTGAGGATGCTAAGGGAAGCTAGCTAGCAAGGTTGCACAAGCTTTTGGCATCACCAAGTGAAGAGGACACCCCCCTATTCTAGGCTTTTCATTGAGTTTTCACTCAATAGGTAAAATACCTCTAAACCTATTAATATTGTGATTTCTCTTCATGGCTGCATGCATCTAGGTACCATGGACCTGTAGGCTAGGTTTGGTAGGGATTCGTGTCCATTACGTGTCCGTATCGGACACGTATCGGTGTGTAGGAATAGGTGTTCGATGAAATGATTGTTAGAAATAAATGTTGCTAATTTGAAATTGTGTTTGAACAGATTTGTAGGTCTATAGGTGCTAATCAACTTTATTGAAGACTGATCTAGGGTTCGTGTCGTGTCCGTGTCCAAATTGGACACGAACACGCTGTACACACCCACACACACTGTCCTGCTACCTCGTGTCCAGTTCTCACTGGACACGACACGAAACACGACCAATTTTGGTCAGCACCTAGGGGCAGTGTCTGCGCACACTTCCCCAAAATATTACGACCTCTCGTGTCGTGTCGAGAGAGCTTTGACACGAACATGGGTTTTATACTGCACTGTGCGCACTGCACAGAGCACACTTCGAGCGTGTCGTGTCGCACGGACACGCCACGTGGACACCTCATGGTGACACGAGCGTGTAGCCCATCCCTTGGAGTACACATGGACACGAGCACGAGAAATGTCGTATCTTGTGTCATGAGCACGAGACACTCGACCGCGTGCACGACGCGGTCTGTAACGCACGATTTTTGACACTGATACGCGTGTCGTATCACATGTAGACACGATGATGACACGTAACAGTATGTCGATCGTGTAGCCCTATATGTGGGCTACACGTGTGCATGACCACGAGACGTGTCGTGTCTCGTGGTGTGTCCACGAAGGTCGTGCACTGGTGCACGACACAGTGCTCTGCACTATATCCAGATTTATCCGATTTAGGTTTTCTTGAGTTTGACACGTCGTGTCGTGTCAAGATGGACACTCAGGCACCCTAGACACTAGGGGACACTAGGGGACACGTTTACCAACCTAGGGTTTTGGGCCTTAGGACGTTTTGGACTCGGGTTTGGGTTTTTCCCCCAATATCCTTCACTGTGTATCAGTCTTAGTATTTCCTGTATTTTTCAGATTTTAAATTCCATTTTCAAATCAATTTTTGACTGATATATATGTGTATTTATGTGTATATATAATATATATGTATGTATATATGTATATGAGTGTGTGGGTATGTGTATGTAAATGTATATATGTAGGTAGGTATAGGTGGTAATATATATATGTAGTATATGTGTGTGTGTGTATGCATTGTGTGTGTTTGTGTGGTTCTCAGATTTCTGAGAACCCCCCTTGCTGTCTTGACTTTCTCACAGCCCTCTAACCCCCTCACACACTCACATTCTAGCCTATATACTCCTACACACCCTCTCATCTACACACACACAACTCACACACTAGGGTTAACTGTCATACACATTAACCACCCCCTCTCACTGTGACACACACACACACCACTACCCCCTTCCCATGACACCCTCACACTCTCACATTCCCTTCCATCTATACAATTGTATATATGTTATGTTATATAGTATGTTATATACATGTATAAATATATTATATATATATATATATATATATATATATATATATATATATATATATATATATATATATATATATATATTGTATATATATATGGTATAGAGATAGATATGCATGTGATATTAGCCTATGGTATTCATTTATGAGCCTATGGCTATGAGGTTAGGCTTTTGACCCTTGTTTGACTAAAGTTGACCAAAGTCAACCTTAGGTCAAACTTGACCTAGTTAACCTAGATTTGACTTGAAATAACCTAGAATGACTAGTTTGACTAAACCCTAACTAGTCTGACCATGGTTGACCAAGGTCATCTATAGGTCAACCTTGACCTAGAATGGGCTTGGATGGGTATAGAAGGGACTAGTTGACTAAGATTGAGTAAACCCTAGACTATTAGCTAGCTGATTGAGTTTGACCTATATGTGAGTGCCCTAATTATATAAGGGTATTTGTGTGACTTGGGTTATATGGATAGTTACATGTTAATTAAGATGTGTATGGGTTAAGTGAGATACTTAGAGTTGAGTCATGACTTGAGATTGGAATATGGGATTAGCTTGAATATAGGATTAAGGTTGGTATTATATATGTATTTATATGTGGTATACTTGTATAGGTATTGGTTATACCTTAAACTTGTGGTGTAGTACCTTAGATAGTCTAGATTGACCTAGACTTGACCTAGCTTGACCATATTGACTAGTAATTGACTAGTCTGACCATTGTTAACTAAACCCTAGATAACTTGGCTAGTTTGACTAGAATGTTGACCAAAAGTTGACTTTAACCTAGATTTGACTAACCTTGACTTATTTGACCTAGTTTGACTGCATGAGATGTACTGTGCTCGCTCCTGTCCTGACTGGACCTGTTGAAAATATAATAGAGGATGAGGATGAGGTCCTTTGTACCACCTATTACGGAGCAGGCTTAGACGACACCTGCGACCTGGCTCCTCTGGAGGACCCAGCTGCAGTTTAGGATGCTACTCCCATAGTCTAGGCTAGACAGCTAGGCTTTATCTTCTTTTCAGCATTATTTTTGACTTTCAGTTGTTGTTCTGAGATGTATATATTCTTTCATATTCTGTAGTTGAGACTTTGTTTTCGGGATGTTTACTGAGATGTTATCTTAGACACTTAGACTCTTCTGATTATTTGTACTTCTTTTTGAGATTCTATATCATATCGTTACTTCTTCTTCCTTAGTTGTGATTGAGTTTACATTCTGCTATGTCACCCCCATTCGGGGAGTATAAACTGCTTAGCATTATATTGTTAGATGTTGTGACCTAGGACAGCGTTCTACTGCCGACACTGCGGCGTAGGCTGGACGTACCCACTTCTCGTGCCCTTACTCTAGGGTGCGGGTCTTGACAACAGCATAATAGACTAGGACATATTCGTTGTAAAAGAACAAAAAAGATGTTTAGTCTAGGTCTTATCTCCAAAAGTATGTATTAAGAAGTGGAGAAATATGAAGTATGTATGTGTAGAAGCATGAAAAATCTCAAAGTCAAGAGCATGGTGCTTATGCGCTAGCTATGCGCCATATGCTGAGGACAATGATTTTTAGATATGATCCATAGTCTATGTGGCAATTTTTGAGGGCTATGCGCCATTCATCAAAGCAGTAAGAAGACTATGCATCAAAGACTCGGGATGCGTACAAACAAGCCGTATAGTCAACCAAGTCGCATAGCCTATTCTGACATCCTATCAGAACCTGAGCCGTCTCGTGCAGTGTGTAGACGACTGTTACAGTAAAAATATCAACACTGATGTCAACGTAATTGTCACTCCCCGTTCTTGGTATACGTAATTTTTTATATTGTTTTTGTATATTATATCTAGTATCTGTATTTGTGCTTCCTGTGATCCTGTATTTGTACCTGGTCATGACATGGAACAGTATCTCGTCATAAATTAGTGTGCCACCTTTGTCCTTGTCTGGTTGTTGGTGTGATTCACTACTTCGATGATGGAATAACTGCACCGTATTGTGATCAAGATTTTAATCAAGTTTTTAATTATTTGTATCATGTAGCATTTAACATGTCATTAGTTATTTGGTTAGAGCATGATAAGATTTAGGGTTTAATGGAACCACCCAAACCTTCCTATAAATATTCTCTTCCACACTCTCTTTCCTCATTCACTCTTTTATTTATTTTCAACCAAACCCATAGGCAAGTATACCTTGCACAAATGGAAAGACCAATTGCTCATTTTATTTATTTGATTTCTTTTACTTAATTCTTAGTATATATTATGCTTCATTACTTTCTCTACATGTTTAGTTCTTGGAGTTTTCGAATTTAATGGCTAGTTTAGTATAGATCTAAGTTCTAAAGTTAGGGTTTTATGGGTTTTCATGGAAATGATCTATTAAAACTTATTATTTTTGAAAACTAGTTGTTTCATATTGTAGAGATTTCGATTTCATGCAGTTTTGACTTTTATTTTGCTTGATTTTGAGTTCGGATGAGAAAGTTATGACCATGGCAACTTTTTAGAACTTCTATGGCCGAACTTGATGTTTGGGACGACGACCCTTCCATGCGTGCAGGAGGCCATGCACAGAAATGCCATGCACCAAAAGGTCATGGCAGTGCATCATCGACTCCATGCGCGTTATACACACATGAACTGAAGGTGCATGAGAGTCTCGTCTATGCGCGGATTTGCCCATGCGTGAATTTGCCCATGCACGAATTTTGTCCATACACGAATTTGCCCATGCGCGGATTTTGCCCATACGTGAATTTGTCCATGCACGGATTGCCCAAGCGCAGAATTGCCCATGCACGGATTTGTCCATCCGTGGATTTGTCCATGCGCGAATTGGCCCATGCACAAATTTGCCTATGTGCGAATTTTACCCATGTGCAAATTTTGCCCATGCGCGAATTTGCCCATGCGCGGACTGTCCATGGCGGATTGTCCATGCACATGACTTCTGATTCGCATGATTTCTGATATGCATGACTTTGCTGGATTTATGTGTTGTAATTTTTGCTATTTTCTCTTAGTGACTTGATTTCCTGTCATGACCTTAGTGTGCCATGAGTAACTTAGGCTATGTGCCTTTGTGACTTATGCGCCCAAGTGACCTAGGTGCCAAGGCATATCCATGTGATTTACTTGACTTGACTATGTTCCTTACTTGACCATGTTCCTTACTTGATTACCTGTATACGTGCTGGTACCATCCTATGTATGAGGTACAATCTAAGTGTGCACTGAGGTGCTATTAATCGAGTGCATTGAGGTGCAAGTATACGTGCTAAGTGATCTTGCCTATTATATGTCAGTACATGCATACTTTCTAGCACAGTCATGGTAATTGGTCAGTAATAATGACGTGGTAGGATGCTTGTTTGTTTGATGCATTACACTAAGGATGGATCCATATATAGGACTCTATGAGCCGAATGTGGATTCATACTTAGGGTACTCGTACTAATGTACGACATCTGAGGGGATGATTATGTGACCACGACATGTGAATCCAAGACCAATATAGGGTTTAACTAAGCAACTTAATTTAGTAGATGCATTGGGAGGAAAAGAATCTTGAGATCGTGTTATACTAGCTACTACCCAGACATCAGTCATGGCGTTCAGGCTGGCCGCCACATATATTGTTGAATCTGTCTATTGTAGGTGGCAATATCCAACTACTATATGTTATGTGTTATATGTTCCACACGGTAGCCTTGTGAGGGACCGGTGTGTATTCTAAGTGCTACGCGTTATAATATAGATTGGCTAGCTCTGCTGGAAACAACACGATCTGAGGTTTCCTATAAAACAGCATTACGGGGATAACCCCGCCAAACATAGAAAGTCGTAGGAATAATTGACCCCTTGTAAAATGACTTGCTTGTGATCTGTATCTTCTGTTAGTAACCGAGTAACATGTGTCATGCCCCGCTCCCAGATGAGCGATCGTCTTCGCTAAGGCGTGATGCCGCACGAGCCTTGGTTGCGCTCGTGCAAGGCCAAGTCCAGAAATGGCCGATTGAAGCTAGGCCACAGAGTCGCACAGAGTGTCCCCATTTGTAACGAAAAGTAAATGAACACAAATTTGAAACAATCAATAGTCTTTATTGAGATCTAAGAAGTATTACAAGCGGCGCTAGGCCGAGATTACAATTCGCTCAAGCCCTCCCCCTCTTTGAAACATAAAAGGCGTGACAAGTGGCTTACAAGATAGAATGATTCATGGCGATGTTTCGATACATTATGTCATGTATATGGTGCTTCAGTTCCTTTGCAATGCTCCAAGGCTCCAGAGTTAGCTCTGCACCTTAGCACGTTCGAGAAAAGTCTCCGCACCCGACGAGGTTCTCCCGCATGCTGCAAACAGACTATGTGGTTATCAATACATTGTTATGCACTGGTGGGGAGGCTAGCTTGCCCACTTGCTATTATTACCAAACAGTTTATTTTACTTTTGTGTACTATCTATCAGTTATTGTCTTACTAATCTTTCCTTAGGATCAGTTTTATGACATATGATTAAAATCCTATCTCGTGTTATCAATGTCAAGTGTCGCATAGGAATAACATGCGCAACTTACCGTACAATCTTCCCTGTTCAAGGTAAACCAAGTTAGCCAACATATTAAACGTAAGCACTTAACAAATTGTATAAGCAATCCAGGGTGTCAATGGCGTGTTCCTGCCTCAGGTGGACGAAGTATTTAAGTTCGTCAAGTTATGTTATACTTTAAAAGCTTTGTTCCGATGTTCATGTTCATTCAGTTGTTCAGCTTACTTAAGTTGTCAGGATGTGTTATACTCGAGCATTATTCAGATACATTTCATTTAGGTACTCATATTTTGTCAAGATATTTTGTTCTCAAGTTTATTCGGACATGTTTCATTCAGTTACTCAGTTGTTCAGATCTCACAGATTACTTGTTTCAATGCAAGGTCTCATACGCAGATTTGTTGCAATCGAGCCAACTTAATCTATATGAACCGGTCGTTGGCACCACAAGCCATTTTGGCCTATCCATCATGGTATCGTGGTTCCCTATCAGCCGGTGATGGCTGGTACACCCTGATAGGCCACACAATACCCGACTTACTCCTCTTGGATGGCCGAGCCCGTACCCAAGCCGCCCGTAAGCCATGATTTTGCCTAGGACGGCCACTATGTCATTGAGCATTGCCTTGTAATCCTTATTCATTTGTTTCCCTCGTGCACCGAGTTGTCCATGACCATTTTGTATTGTCTTATCATTTTTAACTTAACGGGTTGTCTTTGAGCCATAGGCTGTCTTTGAAGTCGATTACCGACTAGCTTGGCGGCGGCATCCGTGCAGCACGGGTAGCTGTAGAAGCATAGAATTTCAGAACCGGAAATCCTATGCGCCAGATACTACATGCGCCAGAGCTCGGACAAATACTTCATAGCAAAACCAATAAATATAGACATTTGAAAGAGGACTTGTTATTACATATAAAAGTCTATTACATGTCTAGAAAAGGTGGCACAAAGGAGAATTTCTACAAGGAAAAGACCCTAAGTCTACAGCCAGCAACCACCATGCGCCTCCAGCCAGGCGCAGCAACCACCATGCGCCTCCAGTCAGGCACAGCAACCACCATGCGCCTCCAGTCAGGCGCAGTAACCACCATGCGCCCTCAACCAGGCGCATCCCGCCAAGCGTATTCAGCAGTGCGCATCCTTTCAGCAGCTCAGTTATGTGCATCCCCAGTTATGTGCATCCCTTCAGCAGCCCAGTTATGTGCCGCTCTTCCAGCCAGGCTCACCTGATAAATGCTTCGACTAATGAAGCATTTAACCCTCTGGCTGGAACCAAGGAAGAGAAGAGCACCGCAAATCTGTGGCCAGGGGAGGCTTCGAAAGAGCCTCCAAATGCGAAGGAAGATCGTGATCGAAACCACGGCTAAATGAGCAGCTTTCAACACAACCAGAGTGGACAACGCCCACTTTGAAGGAAGAAAGAGCCTAGCACCGCCATTTTGATCTACAGCTCTTTCGGAGTAACGGAAACGAGGCCCGAGCATCCCTATCTTTGGATGCAACAGGCACCTTCCGCCTGCCTCGGAAGCCCTCGACTCCGTCTTTTGGAAGTAACAGTCACCTTCAAGTGCATCAACGAAGACATGGCGTCGCATCTTCACCCTTGGGAGCATTTCGTCAACAAAATGCATCCGAGGAAACAAGTTCATGTTGGAAGTACGTGAGAGAACGGGAAGCAAACCCTCTATCTATGCCACTATTTATAGGCCAGGAAATCAAACCCACGCGCCAAGTGGATGGCTCTCCGAATTTTGTGCAATGAACTTGCATTAAACGGATGAACCGGACGCCTCGAATTCAGTCAAACAGCTATTTAAAGCACTCAAAGAACATAACAGCCACATCAGTAAAGACGTGTCGGATGCGCCGGCCAGATAGCACATCACGCAGACGCGCCCTCTCAGCATCAAGCACATTACACAGATGCACCTTTCAGCACCAAGCGCAGTACAGGGGATGCGCCCTCATCTACCCCCATACGCCTAGTGGAACGCTAATCGACGCGCCCACTCGGCTGTCCATCGAATGTCACAAACATTAAATGCTGAACTGACAAGTTGGCAGCACGTCTCCCGAAGTCTGAACAGTCGGCAGCTTTTTCAGAAGACGAAGCATCGCCAACGTCAGTGTCATCATTTACTTCCCTCCGACGGCTACTGCCACGTGGCCACCCAACCATCTCGCATGTGCCCAATTCCGCATGCGCCTCAAAAGCCATGCGCCCCAGACTTCTCCCTGATCCCAAAAGACAGGAGTAAAGTCACTACTGAAGCTCTGCATGCGCCTCAAAAGCCATGCGCTCAGAATGGTTCGTGACTCCTAAAGGTTACGAGCCAAAGTCTTCTCATGCGCCCAATCCTAGGTGCATCCTACCAGATCATTTCTCCCCACCAAATCCGAGATCTTCGAGCCATGGGTCGATGACACGTGTTATTTGACTCAACTCATCCAAGATCTCAGCAACAGAAAGATCTTCTCCTTTGCTATGTGCCGGCTCACAACAGCAACATGAAGAAGTCTACCCCTCGATCAGGGCGCATCGTCCATGCGCCTCTATCAGCAATCACCACGTGGCGCCCCCGTGTACCAGCGTATCCTACATGCGCGCATGAGCAGCCAACCTGCAAATCCTTCTCACCTACGCACAGAATATACAACGAACACACAGAGACTTTACACCACCAGAGAGGTAGATACAGACACTCAACGTCTTCCTACTCTCAGCAAGCTCCAGCACCCAGTACAATCCAAACCTTCAGAGAACCGATAACCGTCGTCAGCTCGTCAACGGAGTCAACGCATTACCACTCACTCCATCGGCACAAGGGACCCAGATAAACAAAAGTGTACTCCTAGGACTACGTCTAAAGTCCTATATTGTAACACTGTTCTGTTTGTATTGAAATTTGCAATAATACAATTTTAATGGCAAACAAGCTGGCGACTCTGCTGGGGACCTCTTTCTCCTCCACCGAGAAAGCTGTGTCGCAAGCCGACGACGTGAAGGTGGGCTCCTCCCACAAGATGCTGGTTGTATGCCTCAATCAACAGACGTATGAGGAGTTCATCTCTGAAGGCAGTGCGAGTCCTTCGAAGCGGCTGCCGAAGCCGAAGAAGACCCGCCGAGTCTTGGTGCGCAAGGTCGACGCCTCGGGCACCACCACCGAAGGGGATGCGCCAATCCAGTCTTCCCTTCCTGCTGACGTCTTCAGCAACCAAGATGCGCCCGCTGGTGCAGCGCATCTCTCGGGGAAATGTGCGGCTAACCACATTCCCCAGCTATCTCCCTCTCAGGCGAGGAAGATGCATCGACGGAGCAGGGGCGCAGCCAATGTCCCGTGCATCACCTCTGATGCGCCACAGAAGGTCTCTGTCTTTGACAGACTCACTCGCTGTAATGGCGAGGAGAATTTAGATTCTGAGTACTATGCGCCCCAACGGGCTGGTACGAAGAAGTCCAGGGCAGCACGGGCCATACGCCACAAACGTGCTATGCCAGCAGCGAGCCAGAAGCATGCGCTCACAATCATGCGCGCTGCTGATGGTAAGCTGTACAGGGTCGACTCAGGTGCTTCTACGCCAGAAACGAGTCGACCTTCAAAGTCCTCGTCTCGCTTGGGCGTATCTATTGCGTGCACAACCAAGTTGAGTGAGGCAAACTCAGTGGTCTTGAACTCCCGCGCCTCCTCTAGTTGTGCGTCTGAGGTCCGTTCAAGTCACTTCAGATGTTGTGGTCCCCCCACTACTGATCGGGATGCCTGTTTGGTATTAGATCAGAGGGCGCAGCACTCACCCGACCACCCCGGCGCTTGGCCTTGCCATGCGCCTGAAGGGGGTGTGAAGGTGGCACTCTCCTCCAACGATCTGCGCAACGTGATCACTCACAAGCGCCGATCAGGAGAGTCGATTGACAAGCACGATACGCCCCTCACAGGGCACACTTGTGCTGTCGTCACCATCAACTGCTGTTGTAAAATGGCAGTCCCACCAAGGCAGTCGGTGTTCCAGCGGCTGTAATCATCGACACCCCTCCGACGTCGTCTCGGGAAGAAGGGGTCAACAGAAGAAGAACCAAGGGTTGCCTCGTGCAACGTGATCTCCAACTCCTCGTCAGTCCTCAAGATGACTGGCAATTCCTCGTCCTCATCCAAAAGCCAGCCGAGGAAGACCAAAGCAGCTGTCTCGTCCTCTGGAGTGTTCGAAGGCACTCGGAGGAGGAAGAAGATCTTGGAGGAGGCTAGGGGTAGTCAGACCCTTGTCGAGCCTTCTTCCGAAGACGAAGGTGTCCAAAGCACAGCTGAGGCGCATCTTCATCCTCGAGGCGAAGTCAGCCTCCCAAAAGACCCTCAAGACGAGGATATCCCCCAGAACATAGCTGGGGGTAGTCTAGCATTTGCGGACCCGAGTTCCAGAGACGAAGAGGCCCTTCAAGATGGAGCTGAGGGTAATCAGGCCCTTGCAGATGCGCCCGTGGTGAATGTTCTTCCGAACATAGCTAGGGGTGGCCAAGACGAGGCTCCAGGAGAGGCAACTCTCCTACAAGAAAGTGAGGCCAAGAGTGAAGCCTCAACCCATCCATCCACTCCCGGTCGTGTCATGACAGTGAATGTGACTGAGGCTGATGTCGAGTCTGATGCGCCGCCAACGGACCACGTCCAGCGCATAGATACCCTGGAGGGAGGACTCAAAACCCTTTCTGCTTCCATGCAAACACTAACTCAAGCAGTGTTTGAGATACGATCAGCTCTGACCAGGACACCTTCTACCGGTCCCGACCCAGGGGCCAATGGAGAATCAAGTGTACCCCTTCAACGGGTATCCTCGGACACGGATCGCCGCGAGGCACCTCGAACGTCGGAGCCCTCAAACGCTCAACTCCAGGTGGTACCACCTTCCCCGACTCCCAGCTCCACAGAAGACGTGGTCGAGATGATTAGGGACTTGCGGGAACGCTTTGAGTCCAAGACGAGGCAAGAGGAGCGCCAGAAGATGGGCATCCCCCAACCTTATCCCCTCGAGTGGAACAAGGTGGTTTATCCTCCAAAGTATAAACCACAAACACTGACGCTGTACGACGAAAAGGACTCTCCGCGTTGCTACCTGACGTACTTCCAGTCCCAAACGGGACATCTCCCGAAGGAGGACGCGCTCCTCACTAGCATATTTGTCGGAGCATTGAAGGGAGTGGCGTACGATTGGTACTGCAGCCTCCCCGACAATTCGATATCCTCCTTCGACGACCTGACGTGCCTCTTACTCCACCGTTTCTACGACGGCAGAAAAGACATGACAATGGCATCCCTTATAGAAATATGCCAGAAGGAGAAGGAAATAGTTCGAGTATTCATCGAACGCTTCCGACAGGCCTGCTTCAGACTGCCCCCGGGCATGCCAGAACATGAACTTCTTTCCTCCTGCAGTATGAACATGCTGCTTGCAGTCAAACTCTGGCTCAACTCTACTCCTCCTCCCGACTGGAGTTCCTTGATCATTGAAGCAGAAGCCGCAGAGAAGAAGGCGGCCAATGCTCGTCTTCTAGGAGTCAGTTTTCCTGCCTTCGAGGACAAGGGGAAGCGGTCTGCAGCCAACAACCCCGGACGAGAGACAAAGGGGAAACATGTATTGACTATCAACGCCTCAAAAGGTGTGTCAGCACCTGCTCAGAAGCCTCCACTCGCGCCAAGGTCGAAGGAAGTTTATTTGTTCAATGACGAAGACACTCTGCAACTCTTTGAGATACTGAAGCAGGATAACAAGATCAAGCTTCCGGACCCGAAGCGTCTCGACGAGGTTGGGAAAGTGGACAACCCAAGGTACTGTCACTACCATCGGTTTGTCGGACACCCAACCAAGGACTGCTATGTCCTCAAGAATTACATCCAGCGCATGATCAATGCGAATGTAATCTCCGTCGACTACGAGGAGAAGACGGCATCTGCCAACGTGGTATCACTCCAGTTCGATACCTTGCCGCCAACTACCACACAAGATGGCGTCGTCCCCATTCCTAAGGCAACAATGGAGGTGGTTAACTTACCACCTACCCGTGACAACGTGAGTGGACTCATCCCACTCACCACATCTCGAGGGGAGATCCTATGGGTTTACCCCGACCTCGTCTCCGAGGTGACTCAACCGGAGGTACGCCCTACCCCTAAATCCAAAGGCAGGAAGATCAAGTCTTGCCGTACGGTCTCTTCTTTAATGGAAGAGGCATTTCCTATGCAGATGCGTTCACAACTGAACGTCCAACCCGACGAAGCTGCCGTCGAGGAGGTGCCTCCTTGCACCATCCCTGCTGCCCAGGAGGAGGGTCCATCTAAGCCCTCAGCAGCCAATAAGCGGAAGCATGTGGAGGCTCGTTTCGACAGACCTCTACGAAAGGAGAATGCTTTGGGGCTAGCCAAGCCCCACAACTTCGACATACTGGCACAACTGGCCAGTACTCCCGCCCGTCTATCTTTGTTCGAGCTCCTGTATCTTTCCAAAGACTCCCGAGAAGCTCTCTGTGAAGCTCTGAAGGATGCTGAATCCTTCCTCAGTCAGGTCAAGCAGCCTGAAGATCTTCAACTACCTGTGCGTACTGTCATTGTGCGGATGAAGTTATCCCGAACATAACTTTTACCCAACAAGACATGCTGCTCAAGCACCACCGGCATAACCGGCCGCTGTACTACACAGGGTATGTCGGTTCAGTTAAGGTGAACCGGATTCAGATCGATCCGGGGTCTTCCCTCAGCATCATTCCAAAGGCGCTACTCTCAACACTGGGGATTCCAATGTACCGGCTGGTGCCCTCCAACACAACAATCAGTGGCTTCAACACTAGTAAAAGCGAGCCGCTGGGCAAAATTCGGCTGAAGTGTCACATCGGTAATCTCAGAACTGAGGTGACCTGCTACGTTGTGGATGCCGAGGTCAACTACAACATCCTGCTCAGTCGATCGTGGCTGCATGAGTACATGGTGGTGCCATCCACGCTCCACCAATGCATGAAGTACGTATCCACCAACGGCGTCATCCGGACGGAGTTGAAGCCTACTTCACCGATTCTGACTTGTACAAGTCACCTGACGAGGATGAAGCCAATGATGCAGATGACGAGGCAGAAACAGCAACAGAGCCGGACATGGAGCCTGAGATGACTCCCGATACACCTTTGAAGATCCGACTCAAGGGTAAACCGCCTCAGAAGGTGCCTCCAATGAGCATCAAGCTACCAGGAAAAGTACCAACTCCTGAAGCTCCCCTGAAGATACGCCTCAAGGGAAAGCCACCTCAAACATCGGCTCCCCTTGTTGCAAAATTACAGGGGAAGGCACCAATCACCGGAGACGCAGTTGAGGCTCCTCTGAAGGTGCGTCTTAAGGGCAAGCCGTCGCAGTCATCCAAGATACTCGAGAAGGCTCACATAACCCTCTCGGACCCCAAAATCAAAGCTATGGTGGACTCTCCTGATCCAACCCCAGTACTTACAGATGAGGAACTAGGCGAATACATCTCCGCTGATGTAGATGCGCCTTCCCTAGACAATGTAATCCCACGGGATAAAATCTTGTATTTTATCAATAATAGAGTGTCTTTTAATTATTCTTGTCTTCCACTTTGGAATGCCATGTATACATTAGATAACGCTCTACGGTCGTTACAAACACAAATAACGATCGTCCACCATGTAAATCGAGTAGTCCCGTCTCAAGGAGTCTGTTACATAGTCCCTCCACGAAGTCGAGACGAAGAATCCATCATTTTTGGCAAAATTGAACGTCATCAAGACCTTCCGCCACTCGAGCCAGAACCAGATACCGGCAGAATACAAGTCTATCGGTACACGGATAGGGGAAAGCACATTATCCAAAAGATGGGCTACGACCTAAAAAGCAACAAAGGCCTAAACTACGGCAAGGGTCGACGTCTCCCTCTCCGGCTTCCAACACCTAAAGGAAAGCCGCAGGACTACTAAAATCGGACTCGACGGGGGGTAGGATATGTCATGCCGCCATCAACTCCAGAGAGTTCGGACGCAGAGGAAGTAGAACATTCTCAGTCGTCCGAAGCATCAACTTGGGATTCCGATACCAGCATCGGACCAGTCTTCAGGAAAGTGCTGTCAGCTAACATGACATCAGCACAACCTCAAGAAGATGAAGGCGAAGACCAAGCGCCGGAACCCTTCGAAGAAGAACCCTGGGCTCAACGCCTAGGGGAACAATAGGAGTCTCGTTTTGAATTACGTGAACCTCCTACCGAAGACGAAGTCGAGCAGATCGACCTTGGGGATGGATCTCCCTCCAAACCCATCTTCGTCAGCAAAAGCCTAAAAAGAGGAGACCGAAAATCTTTAATCCAGCTGGCCAAAGAGTACATCGACGTCTTCGCCTGGAGCTACGAAGATATGCCGGGACTTGACCCTCAGATCGCTATACATAGGCTGAATATTTTACCTGATGCCAAGCCTGTCAAACAACAACAGCGACGCTTCCGCTCGGACATCATGAACGCCATCGATCAGGAGGTGGACAAACTCTTGACTAGCGGCTTCATCCGTGAGGAACAACACCCAGATTGGGTAGCCAATGTCGTCCCCGTCACTAAGAAGAATGGAAAGATACAAGTCTGTATCGACTTCAGGGATCTCAACTCGGCTTGCCCGAAGGACGAATTCCCGCTTCCAATCACCGATGTGATGATCGACAACACATGTGGCTTTGAACGCATGTCTTTCATGGACGGATATTCAGGCTACAATCAAATCAAGATGTTCCCCGATGACGCAAAATACACGTCATTCAGGACTCCGAAGGATGTTTTCTGTTACACAGTGATGCCCTTCGGCTTGAAGAACGCCGGTGCGACATACCAACGAGCTATGAGCACCATTTTCTGTCCATATCTTCGCAAGACAGTTGAGTGCTATGTTGACGACATCGCAGTCAAGAGCCGACTCAAAGGGGATCACCTACAGGACCTGAAGACAGTCTTCGATCTCATGCGAGCACATCAACTAAAGATGAATCCCGCTAAATCCTTCCTAGGGGTTTCTAGCGGAAGGTTCTTGGGCTTCGTCATCACGGTAAAAGGCATTCATGTTGATTCCGAGAAGACTAAAGCCATCCTCAACATGGACCCTCCGAAGAACCTTCGAGAACTTCGGGGCCTACAGGGACGTCTGGCATACATCCGGAGGTTCATAGCAAATCTTTCCGGCAAATGTCAACCTTTTACTCAGCTCATGAAGAAGTGAGTCTCTTATGTCTGGACAGAGGAGTGCCAAAAGGCTTTCGATGACATAAAGGCTTACCTGACAAGCCCGCCAGTCCTGGTGGCACCTGTCGCTGGCAAACCATTTCTCCTCTATGTCCGTACCATGGATCATTCCTTCGGTGCTCTGCTGGCTCAAAATAGCGATGCAGGCTACGAGCAAGCAATCTACTACCTCAGTCGAACACTCATCGGGGCCGAACACCGGTACAATCCCGTGAAGAAGGAGTGCTTGGCTTTGGTGTTCGCCATCCAGAAGACTCGTCATTATGTCTCGGGCCAGACGATACATGTCATCTCCCGAGTCAATCCACTCAGAGTCCTCATGATGAAGCCAGGATCATTGAACTCCCGGCTAGCTACATGGGCGATCCTGCTAACACCGTATAACATGGTGTTTGTGCCATAAAAAGCTGTTAAGGGTCAGGCCCTCGCCGACTTTTTAGCTGCACACCCCATCCTAGAATCTTCAAGACTCTATGAAGACATCCCGGATGAGGTCCAAGAATCCAACGTTACCGAAGAAAACTCCGTCTGGCGGATGTTTTTTGATGGCGCTTCAAGAACAGCCCCAATGGCCAAATCATCGCAGGAGTGGGGGTAGTCTTAGTCTCCCCCGATCAGCTGGTCATCCAGCGTGCTTACTCCCTCTCGAAGCCATGCTCCAACAATGTCGCCGAGTACAATACGCTCATTATGGGACTCCAGCTAGCACAACAGCTGGGGGTAGATCATCTGGAGGCCTACGGCGATTCCAAATTCATCGTAAACCAGATCAGAGGGCAATACAAAGTTCGCCATGAAGATCTGATCCCATGAAGTGGCGTTGAATATCATTTCAACCTTCACCAAATTCTTCATCAAACATGTTCCTCGCCTACGAAATCTGGAGGCTGACGCTCTGGCTGGCCTTGCGGCCTCACTAGCAGCACCTCTCGGGACTCAACACTACGTCACGGTGATTGGCCGAGACTTGGTGTGTCCTAAAAACAATCTGTGCTTACGAGTGGCCCACGCCATACCGACAAGTACTGGTGTTAATGTCCGAGATTGGAGATTCCCATTCATCGACTTCGCCGTCTACGGAATTCTCCCAGAGGACCCGAAGGAAGCCGTCTCAGTCAGGAGACGTTCCCTTCGATTCTATTATGATACAGCTACCAAAATGCTGTACCGATGCTCCTACGATAGGCTCCTCCTTCGATGCCTGTCCAATGAAGAAGCAGCCGAAGCCCTTCGAGAAGCTCATGACGGCACTTGCGGGGCTCATCAACCTGGGCCTAAGCTGCAGGACCGACTGCGACGCATGGGCTACTACTAGCCAACCATGGTCGCTGATGCCGTCGATTACGCTAAGAAGTGCCATGCGTGCCAACTTCACGCAGACTTCATTCACACACCGTCAGAACCTCTATATCCTACAGCCGCCTCCTGGCCCTTTGAAGCCTGGGGCATGGACATCGTAGGGCCAATTACCCCTCCTTCATCGAGGGGACACCGCTTTATTCTGGCCATTACTGATTACTTCTCTAAATGGGCAGAAGCTGTCTCATTGGCAGAAGTAAAGAGCTCCAGGGTAATCAGCTTCATCAAACACCATGTCATCTACCGCTTCGGAGTACCCCGGCGGATCATCCATGACAATGGTCCTCAGTTCATCAGCCACATTTTCAGCAGGTTCTGTGACAAGAATCGTATCCAAAATGTGGCCTCAACCGCCTACAATCTGGCAACGAATAGATTGGCCGAGGCGTTTAACAAGACTATCGTCAGGCTACTCAAAAAGGTTGTGTCATCCAATAAACGCGACTGGGACGAAAAGCTTGGCGAATGCCTTTGGGCCTATCGCACAACGGTACGGACCCCAACAGGCAACACACCATTCTTCCTGGTCTACGGAAGTGAAGCGGTACTGCCTCTCGAGATCCAGATACCCTCACTCCGTGTAGCAATCACAAACAAACTCACAGAAGAGGACAATCAACGTCGTCGTCTGCGGGAATTGGAGGCGCTTAACGAGAAGCGTCTTCTAGCTCAACAACGCATCGAACTCTACCAAGCCCGTATATCACAGGCTTTCAACAAGAAGGTCAAACAGAGGACTTTCCAAGTTGGCGACCTGGTTCTGGCAGTCAGGAGGCCAATGGTGTTAACCCACAAGACACTAGGAAAGTTCGAGCCCAAGTGAGAAGGACCGTTCATCATAGAGACGGTATACTCAAACGGTGCTTACCGCCTCACCAAACCCAATGGGGACTTGTTCATGATGCCCATCAACGGCAAGTTCCTGAAAAAGTACTACTCTTGACATATGCTTCTACAAGGGGATTTATGGACCTAATCATCAAGGCTCACATACAATCTCTTTCCACAAACTCAGATGCTTCCGGAACCCAGCTGTTCCGTGGCATCCTCCAGTAGAAGAACAACCACGTCCACATCACCTCTGAGTTGTTCCCCTATGCCCTACAAAGCAGAATCTTACATTCCATAAGACTACGCTACCCTTCATGTTTACCACGTCCATATTACCTCTGAGTAAACATCCCGTACAAGACAACCCCCGTGTTGTCGTACATTGATCGCAGAACTTCCACGTCCACATCACCTCTGAGTAGTTTCGCGTATCCCCTAGAGTCATTCCTACCCCGTCCATAAAACCTCTGAGTAGGAAGATTCTATCATCTGAACCCCCTATTTGCCACGTCCACATTACCTCTGAGCAAACCTGGTAGTTCTTTCAAACTTATTATTTGTACCTAAAACCAAGGTGCACAAAAGATAATGGGTCCACACAAATCATCAAGTTCATGACAAGCAAAAATGAACACATCACAGAAAAGGGTGTACTTCTTTATTTATAAAAAAAGGGAGAGTAAAGGATTACAATATCCCCAGCAAAAGTTGTAAAATACATAAAAAAGAAGAGACTACGACCCCTAAACATCCCCAGGGTTGGCCGAAAGCTCTTCAATACAACGCCTCAAGTCTGCCACCCGAGTCTCCACAGTCGCCAAGACCCGGCGTTCAGCCTCTTGACGCATCGCCTCTATGGCCTCAAGAGAGGTGTCCTTCTCATGATTCTCATCCAGGTGCTGCCGCTGCTGAGCTAGGGCAAGAGCTCGGTGGGTGAAGGTTGCTTCCTCCTTCCTGAGTGCCACGTGTTCAGCCTGGACACGTTCGACATCTAACAAAAGTCGGGCTCGCTGATCCTCAAGGCGGCAGATCTGGGCATCAATATCTGCGATATTAGTGTCCAACGCAGCTCGCGCCTTTACTGTCACCTGCGTAAACTGAGACAACCGCTCCACTACAGCTTCAGTCTCAGCCACTTCGCGCTCCCAGACACTTACGGTAGCCTGGTAGGAAGACTCAATCTCGGCGATCAGCATCCCCTTCTCCGCATCTATCAGGACGGAAAGGTCATTTCGCTAGATACGCTGAAATTTTGAGAGCCGCTGGTCCAGCTCAACCATCGAAGCCTCCAGGATCTCGACCATATGATCATGGCCTTGGTGAAGATGGATCAGGTCGATATAAGGCATCGCCAGAGTTCTTGCCGTTGCAAAGCTCCTATTGGCATCCATCACCGCAGATACACCCCTCTGCAGCATTTTATATACCCCCTCAACGATGAATTTCACATATTTATCTGCATCCGCCAGTACCTGCGGCGTCATAGCAGAAGTTGGAGGAGCTGCTGCTGTTAGCGGACCGGAGGAAGATCCGCCGACCTCAACCTGCGAGGTTGGAACCTCGACATCGATAGGCTCTTCATCAACATGGGCTGGAATGCTAGCCGGAGGAGCCAAAGGAACAGAAGAAGTCGGGACAGGCGTCGAGATGGTACCCCAAGTAGAAGGAGCCACAGAGGGTTTCACACCCTTGCCCTTCCCAAGCTCGGAAGGACCACCGATGTCAGTGGCCACCTCTTCAGCCCCCAACATCCTATCAGCAGCCAGTACCTCCCCTGGCAGAATGGGGAGGTCAACACTTATCTTTCGACCTGCCTCAGGAGTCGGGGTCGACAGACGAGCCTCATCCTTCTCATCAGATCCCTCTACAGGGACAAGATCTGTCGCTACCTCCTGATCGGTAGCCACCTCAACTTCCGCGACTGAGGCTGGGGTAGGACTCGGCAATGCTGCAGCCGACCCCCCCTTCATCAAGACAAGGAGGGGAATCAACCCTCTCCTCTGTGCCAACCACCTCTGTTGCCCCTGCAACAGGCTCTTGCAACTCTGGAGCGACGTCATCCGGAGACGACGAGCTCCACTCTGCTTTATCACCAGGAAGCCCCGTGTCTGTTGGACCCTCGGCACCCAAGGCCCACACTGCGGCCTTCATCTTCTCGGAAGCTGCTGCATCCTCAGCTTCCCTTCTAACATAATCCGGGGGTGCTGGAATCTCTACAACAACATCCCCGAGGTTCTCCTCCATGGGAGACATCATAGTCGGCGAAATACGTACTTCAGACGAGCCTGCCATCTCCTTTGGCCTGCTCCCACCAGATTTTGGAGTACGGGGCCTTCTTTTCAGCGGCTCCTACAAAAAAAGGGGGGGGAAGCATTGATTACATGAGAAGTTGAACTTCAAACCAGACCATGCAGGACATTCTTACCTCTGCAGATGCTGAATCCGAGGACACCGTCGGTGACGATGCCTTCTTCTGCTTCTTTGATGCAGGAGAGCCAACCTTTGTATCTGCACGCCTTTTCGATTGATCGGTCGAGGGTCTTGCCTGACCCCCGGTAGATACGGCGGGGGTGCCTCGATAACCCGTCTCGGGCGGACGGTACGATCGAGCCTTCACCAAAGTGTCCCCGGCCGCTGCTAAATGGGTACCCGCAATAAAACTGGTCTCCCTATCGTATCCGGCGGGCGCGGCAGCCATAACACAGTAAAATTTGGCGGCCGAGTAAAGAATCGGCGGCCGTGAATTCTGGACAGGGAGTGTAAAGCGAGCTCCGGTACATCCGGCATTATAGTAATACCAAGCTCGTGCACCATCCAGCAAACTTCCAGCGTACCCCAAGGTGATACTGGGATTATCCAACATCAACTGAGCGTATCCGAATTGCCGTGCAAAGCGGCTCGACAAATACGGCTCCAGGTAACACTGGTTCCTGTTCCGATACACCAGATGGGACGGCCGGATACTTTACAACCAGCAGAATTCCATGGAGACAGAGTGGTGGCATCTTTACCCGAATCCATCAAATCTTTGTTGGCTTCAAAATCAGAAAAGACATGACCAACTTTGGTGATCTTCCATCCCTGAAGGTGGGATAAAACTTTCCTGCAAACAGGAACACCGGTGTGCGACCAACTCCTCTGGTGGAAACGCCGGAGGAGTGCATCTCCGGTCCTGTGGTCTTCCTCCGAACCCGGGCTCATCACATTGGGATGGTGTAAAATTAACCACCCCATCAAATAATGAAACGGCAGTTCGGCACACGGGAAGTTGTTGTTTCTGCCTCGCTCATGAACCACATCTCCCATAAACTCTCGTAGACCCCACAGCAGGTTACACACCATTGCGGGGAGTAAAGCTAAAGGACGGCCAAAGGCCAACTTCACAGCCAGCAGAATTAAGTTTCGGGTCACCCTCTCTACAGAGCCAGACCCGCCCGAGAAGACATAGTCCCGGAGCCAAACCATAAGATACGCGACTAATACTGCTTTTGGCGACATCCGATAAGTGAGATGCCAGAAACAGCTATAAGAGCATTCATCCGACTGCCGGTCCTCGTTCTTCCGGGGATTCTTCTCGCCTAACCTGCTCATTTCGAAAAGCACCTCGTTACGAGAAAGTGCCGGCAGAGTAGAAAAATGGGAGGGATCCTTTTTGTCTTGCATAAAAATATAATCTCTCCAAGCGGTCACATGAGGCTGTGACCCGCTCCTATCCTTCTTCTGCATATAGTAATGATGACTCGCCACTTCCTTGAAGATGGCCATCATCTCCTCAGCTTTGTCCCCCAGGACTTAGAATTCTTTATTGGTCGGGAAGTACTCCTCGTAAGGTTCTGATCCCCAGGGGAGTTTTGATACCTCGTACATTTCATGAAGCGCGAGCCCTAGCTCCCCCACCGGAGTGAAAAAGGTCCCGGTATGGGTATCAAACATCTCCAAGAGCGCAAGGAATATGTGCCTGTTAATGTCTACGCCTGCCTGAGTTGCACGGATCGCAGCGGTCAGCTCAATCTCTCGGAGCTCGTTCTGAAACCGCGACAGGATCCAGTGTGTCAGTTTGTCCCATTTGGAATCATAATGACACCAACCCTCTACCCGAAAGTCTCCCTTTGGGTATGATTGTTCCATCAACAACATGCGTCTCGCAAAAGTCGAAGCGCCAAAGGCAAATGTATTGACGAAAACATCACTGTAAATACTTCCGGGACGTAGAGTCCGCCAGGTGAAAGAGGTCCCAGACCGCACGGCGACCAAAGTATCCCTTTGATCAGAAGAAGAATCGATTCTGATGATGCCTGCTACCGCTCCCCCCTGAGATGGAGTTACATCCCAGGACATCCTTCTCTTGGAAGCAAGACGACAGAAACCCGACAAAGGCCACTGACGTTCGAGTTGCTTGACAGTCATATGCACTCCCCTTGCTGTAAAGAACCAGTCTTCTTTGACCTTCAGCACCTTTGCTTCAGTAGAAGTAAGGCGGTCCCCGAACAGGAACTCAGGCTTTAAGAAGGTCACGTTATCGGAAGTGGCAGATTTCAGAACGCCACGTTCCATCATCCGTTTGAGGAACCCATGATGTTGTTCCCGAATTTGAGTCATTCTTTCGGGATGCTGATCCAACACAATAGCAGCTTTAGCAGGGTTTATCACCTCTTCATCGTAATCTACTCCTATCTAGCAGAGGGCAGCATCCAGAAGCACTTCGTTCAAGAGTGGGACAGTCATCGACACTGGCAAAGATTCAAGGATGTTAGAAATAACAAAAGAATCGGAGCCTCATCCTCATCAAAAGCGTATATTAATAAGCTTCAGCGCATCATCAGGGTCTAAAACCATGCGCGTCAGCGGTAGGGCTTTGGCGCATCATCAGGGTCTAAACCCATGCGCGTCAGCAGAAGAGCTTCGGCGCATCATCAGGGTCTAAACCCATGCGCATCAGCAGAAGAGCTTCGGCGCATCATCAGGGACAAAACCCATGCGCGTCGACGGGAAAAATCTCAGCACATCATCAGGACTCAAAGTCCATGTACGTTGGCAAATGAGAATGATAGAGGACGATGAAGCTCACCAACCACCACCGGCCGAACTTCGACAGAAGGGCGAGGAATGTCACCTGCGACAGCCTCTACAGGCTCCTTCTCTTTCCTCTTTCCCTTAGCACCACCGCGAGGAGTCTTGGGAGCCATTCTCTTGAAGAAGAAAGTTAGGGTTTTAAAGAAGAAACTCTAAAAACAAAGGCAGAGAAAAGAAGAACTCTCTTTCTCTCCATCTCATGCCTATTTATAGGCACGGTCGCACGCGTGAACCGATGAAGGGTGACCTCAGCCGTCGCCTCGGGTCCTGTAAAAAGATAACAGCAAACAAGACCAAAAGATCATCATTAATCTTTTCGGTTACTGAGACATTATCATTTGCATTTACTGAGAGGAGCATACGCCCGAACAGGCATGCGCCTGAACAGGCATGCGCCCGAACAGTCATGCTCTCCAACAGTCATGCGCCTTGACCTCCATGCTTCTTATTCAAAGTATTCCAAAACTTATCTAAAAGTTTTGAAAACTTTGAAGGGGGTCTTGTAGAAGCATGGAATTTTAGAACAGAAAATCCTATGCGCCAGACACTACATGCGCCAGAGCTCGGACAAATACTTCATAGCAAAACCAACAAATATAGACATTTGAAAGAGGACTTGTTATTACATATAAAAGTCTATTACATGTCTAGAAAAGGTGGCACAAAGGAGAATTTCTACAAGGAAAAGACCCTAAGTCTACAGCCAGCAACCACCATGCGCCTCCAGCCAGGCGCAGCAACCACCATGCGCCTCCAGTCAGGCACAGCAACCACCATGCGCCTCCAGTCAGGCACAGCAACCACCATGCGCCCTCAACCAGGCGCATCCCGCCAAGCGCACTCAGCAGGGCGCATTTTTTCAGCAGCTCAGTTATGTGCATCCCCAGTTATGTGTATCCCTTCAGCAGCCCAGTTATGTGCCGCTCTTCCAGCCAGGCTCACCTGATAAATGCTTCGACTAATAAAGCATTTAACCCTCTGGCTGGAACCAAGAAAGAGAAGAGCACCGCAATCTGTGGCCAGGGGAGGCTTCGAAAGAGCCTCCAAAGGCGAAGGAAGATCGTGATCGAAACCACGGCTAAAGGAGCAGCTTTCAACACAACCAGAGTGGGCAACGCCCACTTTGAAGGAAGAAAGAGCCTAGTACCACCATTCCGATCTACGGCTCTTCCGGAGTAACAGAAACGAGGCCCGAGCATCCCTATCTTTGGATGCAACAGGCACCTTCCGCCTGCCTAAGAAGCCCTCGACTCCGTCTTTTGGATGTAATAGTCACCTTCAAGTGCATCAACGAAGACATGGCGTCGCATCTTCACCCTTGGGAGCAATTCGTCAACAGAATGCATCCGAGAAAACAAGTTCATGTTGAAAGTACGTGAGAGAACGGGAAGCAAACCCTCTCTCTATGCCACTATTTATAGGCCGGGCAAATCAAACCCACGCGCCAAGTGGATGGCTTTCCGAATTCTGTGCAATGAACTTGCATTAAATGGATGAACCGGACGCCTCGAATTCAGCCAAATGGCTATTTAAAGCACTCAAAGAACATAACAGCCGTATCAGTAAAGACGTGTCGGATGCGCCGACCAGATAGCGCATCACGCAGATGCGCCCTCTCAGCATCAAGCATATTACACAGATGCGTCTTTCAGCACCAAGCGCATCACAGGGGATGCACCCTCATCTACCCCCATACGCCTAGTGGAACGCTAATCGACGCGCCCACTCGGCTGTCCATCGAATGTCATAAACATTAAATGCTGAACTGATAGAGTTGGCAGCACGCCTTCCGAAGTCTGAACAGTCGGCAGCTTTTTCAGAAGACGTAGCATCGCCAACGTCAGTGTCATCATTTACTTCCCTCCGATGGCTACTGCCACGTGGCCACCCAACCATCTCGCATGCGCCTCCGCAGCCATGCACCCAATTCCGCATGCGCCTCAAAAGCCATACGTCCCAGACTTCTCCCTGATCCCAAAAGACAGGAGTAAAGTCACTACTGAAGCTCTGCATGCGCCTCAAAAGCCATACGCCCAGAATGGTTTGTGACTCCTAAAGGTTACGAGCTAAAGTCTCCTCATGCGCCCAATCCTAGACGCATCCTACCAGATCATTTCCTCCCACCAAATCCGAGATCTTCGAGCCATGGGTCGACGACACGTGTCCTTTGACTCAACTCATCCAAGATCTCAGCAACAGAAAGATCTTCTCCTTTGCTACGTGCCGGCTCACAACAGCAACATGAAGAAGTCTACCCCTCGATCAGGGCGCATCGTCCATGCGCCTCCATCAGCAATCACCACGTGGCGCCCCCATGTACCAGCACATCCTACATGCGCGCATGAGCAGCCAGCCTGCAAAACTATAAATAGAAGGATCACTTCCTTCTCACCTACGTACAGAATATACAACGAACACACAAAGACTTTACACCACCAGAGAGGCAGATACAGACACTCAATGTCTTCCTCCTCTCAGCAAGCTCCAGCACCCAGTGCAATCCAAACCTTCAGAGAACCGATAACCGTCGTCAGCTCGTCAACGGAGTCAACGCATTACCACTCACTCCATCGGTACAAGGGACCTAGATAAACAAAAGTGTACTCTTAGGACTACGTCTAAAGTCCTATACTGTAACACTGTTCTGTTTGTATTGAAATTTGCAATAATACAATTTTAATGCCAAACAGTAGCGATCCTCGTTGCACGTTTCCGTCATACATGTCGCTAATCATTCTTCTCTTCTTATCTTTCTTTCATTCATTCATTCTTATCTTTTCTTTATTTCACTTGTTCATTCATTCATTTGTTCATCTATTCATTCACTTATTCATTCATTCATACATTCATCCATTATGCAGCTTCCTGTGCGGGTACTGCCTTGACGACCCATTGGTCCTGAAGTCTTACGATATTTTTATACTCTGCTCGGAACGACTATATTGAGTCTTCCTGCCTCATTTTAGTAAACCATTCATTGTTTCATGTCTCAAGTTGTGATACGATCCAGTGACTAGCATTTCATTCATAATTGAACGCATAAGTAAATCTACTCGAAATGTAAGTTGTGCGTTAGCATGAGCATGGAGTACGGTACGAGGGTTCGAGTAATTTCCCAAGTTTATTTCCATGTTCTACACAAGCATACAAGATGTGATTATTCTCTTAGCTAGGTATATTAAGTCATTTTATTAGCATACACGGTATTATCGCCTAGCGATCTAGCAATATTGTCCGTATTATTATGTGTCTAGGCTAAGCAAATACAGGTTCATTGGAGCCACCCACCTTAGCGATGATCGCATCGGCCGAGCGAGACTCCGAGCGCGCCTTTGAAAGTCTAAATCTCGGTTCTTCTTGAAGGGCCAACTTAACACTTGTATCGATTCGCATCGATACTTCATCGGACCGACGCAACTCTTCGAGTCAACGATTGAAATGAGTCGTTACACGTGTCGTTTGAATCGGTGTTCCGCTAACGTGGTTCGATCCTGTTACATTATACAACACTCAGAATAAGTCTCGTCCTCGAGACTTCCTGAGTGCAAGTTATCCTACCGTTCCTTAACCATACCGTGTACGTGTCTTAGGTAATTCCTATCGAACAACTCTATTATTTGATGGCATCGAACTACGTTCAAGTATCATTCTAAGTTTCATGTCGCATGCGTTTGGTCAATTTCATTGAATGGCTTTACCACTCAATTGAGAATCAATGGTACCCACTCAGTCATCGTGTTTCTATAATTTGGTTGCTATTACGCCCTGTCGTGGGACTATAATAGTCACACGAGGTGTGTTATAATTCGTCAAACATGAGGGTCATAGGCTGAGGCTAACTCACTCATCCATTTATCCATGCGCATCTCAACATATCCACTTGTAGCTGCATTCGAGTTCATCATATCGCTGAGTTTGGATCGTGCACATATTCAAGGCATCCCCCAAATATATATATTTTAACCAAGCTTAGCGATAGTGAAGTCGGACAAGCTACTTGTGATAGTTTTGAATTATCGGTCGTTGTACTAACTCGATTAAAATCGAACTCCAGTTCATTTCACTATCGTCTATCTCGATCCTCGCGATGACCCGATTAGTTTCTCAAGCGTTCTTATCTACGAAATCAATATGATTTCTTCTTAGCGGAGTCGACCAAGGTTCAAGTAATTCTTTACCGATCTAAAATTAAATATTTCACTATCATCAAGTACGTCGTCCTGTCATTGATTCACATTGGTTATCCTAAATTTTCTTGATGCTCACCGATTTCTATCATTCACTTCATTTTGGGGCTGATATCATTGTTGCTGGCGCATACTCCCAGTTCTCTGTCCTAACTCTAAGTCTTGTTGCCCCAGATCTATCGACTGTCCGAACGATACTCTAAAGTCGGTCACACATGTTCAATCACTCGGTATAGGGTTGTCCACCTATCCGCTAGGTCAGCTCACAATGTCACAGTTACAAGTCAAGTTCTTGGTTTATCGTGCAAAGTTGTTGCACGACGCTCGTCCCAATCCTATGGTTAAACCATGGTTCATTCGTACGGGATACTCTACCCAAGTTCATTTTAATCGAATTTTTCTAAACATCGAGCAATGTTCATCCTATTCGCATCAAGACATTCTTCGCACGGGGTCCGAGTCCGTTGCTCAATAAAATCCTAGCATATCAATATCGTACATCCAAACTAGCAATTTATATAGTCTATCTCTTCAAATATGTTCGATATAATCTACCTACAAGTCAATTTCACCATGACACGATATATCAGCAAACCGTAATTCTCATACCATATTCTCTAAGTCGTTCAACACAATTTACGTATTCGATCATAAGGTCGTTTAGCATTACAATATGTCATACCCCAATCTCACGCAAGTCTGATTATCTACGGTGGACATGAAATCACCATGTCAACTTTCCCATAAGATAATCGTCCTCATCGGGATGTAACTCTTGCATTGAGTCTAGACTAATTTATTCTCGATACGCAGATTGGGTCTACTCAATCCTCAAGTTTACTTAATCCTCAATCACAAGTCCGAACAATCCTCGAATTCACCTTCGCTTCAAACTACAAATTGAAGTAATCCAAATTGCCACGCCCTGATCTTCCGAGTTCGATCATTCCTGCTGGACATGAATCACCATGCCAACGCTCACTATGAATAATCGCCCCAAGTCCGACGTAACGCATGTGTGAGGCTGGAGTTGCGCTCACACAAGACAAGATCGTCGATATTGTGGTTATCGACGAACAATCAAGACACTTCCATTTTTATCTAAACATTCCTTTCTATCAAAATCCCAAGTCGAACATCCATCAAAATAATAACTTTTAATACGATCATCATTCATCGAATCAGAGTACCCCCGAGTTATCATACATCGATCTTTGATATGTCCCAATACCATCGATGATGTACATAACCTGACGATCTTCCTTTGCAACAAAATTTGAGTCGTGCAACAAAATTCCTCAATTCGCATCGTTCTATGCTAACTCGAGTCATTGAGCAACATCTATTCCCAATCCTTAGTCATTTTTCGTATCTTCAACCCAACGTTCATACACGCTATCTTCTAATCGTGCTATCATTTATCCCATCTATGAGTATTTTATCTCAACTCAAGGTTCACTCTATTAGACTATTATGAAATCTCATGTACGATCCACCAAGTTTTTGCGACCAAGACCTCCATTTATTTCATCGTTCTGAATCTCTATTCAACTGTTTCGCAACTTGTACTACACATTCATAAATTGTCCGAACAATATCTCGTTTGAGACCTTCGAAATCATAACCAACTAAGTGTTACTCGTTCTAAGGCTTTGCACGATAACATCGCTTGCTGATACACTCGTTGCTACCCGTAAATCCTTAATTTTGCTCGAACAATTTCCAAGACGTCCATATACCACTCATGGTTTGAGCCACTCGACTAATCGTCGAAACTCATTCTTCTTCTTCTTCGAGACTATCGCATACACCACTCGGGGTCAAGTCATTCTACAAATCCATGAAAAGATCATTCGATTCATAATCGACACATTCGAATATACTTTTGCCCGTTCCTCAAATCTAAGAACCAGTATTCATGTTCGTCGTAGCATTGGTCCAAAAGCATCTCTATTGATACAAACTATAAGTCTAACTTATTCTCGTCCGAGCGATATTCAATTTCGCTCGCAACTCGCTCGCACCAGAAGGTCTAGGTGCGCGATACTCTGCACAACTTAGCCATAAGGCTGTGTACATATCCGTCCCATTCGAACTATACTTTGGTCTCGTATACTCGTTCGATATTATCAACGTAAGGTCATTCAGCCATGCCCACAACTTGCTAACTTTAGCACGAGTTCCTTTCAATTCAAGTCCGACAAAGTTTGGCACAAAGGCCTTCGCATATCGATCCCGTTCATCCGAATACTTGTATGAGCTTTTGAAAGTATTAGACTCATTGTATAGAACATCCCAAGGCACAACGAGAGAGAGCGTACACTTTTTTTACTTCCAAACGAGCTTTCAAAATTGAGAGAATTGAAATGAAGTTCAAGGACGTAAAGTCGTGCTCTGATACCAACATGTCATGCCCCGCTCTCGGAGGAGCGATCGTCCTCGCTAAGGCGTGATGCTTCACAAGCCTAGGTTGCGTTCGTAAAAGGCCAAGTCCAGAAACGGTCGATTAAATCTAGGCTACAGATTCGCACAGAGTGTTTCCATTTGAAGCAGAAAGTAAACTAAGACAAATTTGAAACAATCAATAGTCTTTATTGAGATTCAAAAAGTATTACAAGCAGCGCTAGGTAGAGGTTACAATTCGTTCAAGCTCTCTTTTTCTCTCTGAAACATAAAAGGCGTGCCAAATGGCTTACAAGATAGAATGAATCATAACAATGTTTCGATACATTATGTCCTGTATATGGTGCTTCAGTTCCTTTGCAACGCTCTAAGGCTCAAGAGTTAGCTCCATGTATTAGCACGTTCGAGGGAAGTCTCCGCACCCGACAAGGTTCTCCCGCAGGCTACAAACAGACTATGTGGTTATCAGTACATTGTTATGCACTGGTGGGGAGGTTAGCTCGCCCACTCACTATCATTACCAAACACGTTCATTTTACTTTTGTGCATGATCTATCAGTTATTGTGTTACTAATCTTGCCTTAGGATCAGTTTTACGGCATATGATTTAAAGCCTATCTTGCGTTATCGATGTTAAGTATTGCATAGGAATAACATGCACAACTTACCGTACTTACCATATGATCTTTCCTGTTTAAGGTAAACCAAGTTAGCTAACATATTAAATGTAAGGACTTAACAAATTGTATAAGTAATCAAGGGTGTCAATGGTGTGTTCTTGTCTCAGGTGGACGAAGTATTTAAGTTCATCAAGTTATGTTATACTCTAAAAGCTTTGTTCCAATGTTTATGTTCACTCAGTTGTTCAGCTTACTTAAGTTGTCAGGATGTGTTATACTCAAGCGTTATTCAGATACGTTTCGTTTAGGTACTCATATTTTGTCAAGATGTTTTGTTCTCAAGTTTATTCGGACATGTTTCATTCGGTTACTCAGTTATTCAGACCTCACATATTACTTGTTTCAATACAAGGTCTCGTACGCAGATTTGCCGCAATCGAGCCAACTTAATCAATATGCACCAGTTACTGGCACCACAATACATTTTGGACTATCCATCTTGGTATCGTGGTTCCCTATCAGTCGGTGATGGCTGGTACACCCTGATAGGCCACGCAATACCCGACTTACGCCTCTTGGGTGGCCGAGCCCGTACCCAAGTCGCCCATAAGCCATGATTCCGCCTAGGCCGGCCACGACGTCGTTGATCGTTGCCATGGAATCCTTATTCATTTGTTTCCCTCGTGCACCGAGTTGTCTACGACCATTTCGTATTGTCTTGTCATTTTTAACTTAACGGGCGGTCTTTGAGCTATAGTCGATTACCGACTAGGTTGGCGGCGGCATCCGTACAGCACGGATAGTAAGCCCCGTTGCATGTCCCCGTCATACCTGTCGTTAATCATTCTTATCTTCTTATCTTTCTTTCTTTCATTCATTCTTATCTTTTTTTCTTTCACTTGTTCATTCATTCATTTGTTTATCTATTCATTCACTTATTCATTCATTCATACATTCATCCATTATGCAGCTCCCTGTGCAAAAACTGCCTTGGCGACCCCTTGGTCTCGAAGTCTTACGATATTTCTATACTCTACTCGGAACGACTATGTTGATAGTCTTCCTGCCTCATTTTAGTAAACCATTCATTGTTTCATGTCTCAAGTTGTGATACGATCCAGTGACTAGCATTTCATTCATAATTGAATGCATAAGTAAATCTACTCGAAACATAAGTTGTGCGTTAGCACGAGTGTGGAGTGTGGTGCGAGGGTTCGAGTAATTTTCTAAGTTCATTTCCATGTTCTACACAAGCATATAAGATGGGTTATTCCCTTAGCTAGGTGCATTGAGTTATTTTATTAGCATGCACGGTGTTATCACCTAGCGATCTAGCAATATTGTCCATATTATTATGTGTCTAGGCTAAGCAAAGACAGGTTCATCAGAGCCACCTACCTTAGCGATGATAGCATCGGTCGAGCGAGACTCTGAGCATGCCTTTGAAAGTCTAAGTCTTGATTCTTCTTGAAGGGTCAACTTAACACTTGTATCGATTCACATCGATACTTCATCGAGTCGATGCAACTCTTCGAGTCAACGATTGAAATGAATCGTTGCACTTGTCATTTGAATCGGCGTTTCGCTAGGGCGGAGCGGGTTGTTACAACATGGACCGTCATGGTGCATGGTCCAACTCATGTCCTTGTTAGGTTGTTGGGTTAGACTATTGTGCTATGACAGGCTATGAACCGAAGTTACGACCAGAAGCCCATAACTTGACTATTGCTTGAGTTTTGTCTTATACATTATGTGGTCCCTTGTGGTACTTCCTATTCGGGGCCTGATCCTGTTAGTTTTGTTTGGCCAGATTTTATAGCAGAGTCTAAGGATCCAACCTTCTACCCGAATAACGGGGCACACCAGGAGCATGGGCGTCGGGGTCAATGAGTGGATTTTTTCTTCACCGCTCTGATAACGTCTATTTTGTACTTGGTATTTAGCCACCGTCACCTGTTTAGTCGGCTATTCTGGACATTAGTTTTCTTTTACACAATTATAATTAAATCAGACTGCAGCTGACTACAGTTATGTACTATTGACTCTCGACAGTAGCTCATCATTTTATGTAGCTAGACTCACGAATCATTTTGATGAAGTGTCGGGGACGCCTTACTGCTTTGTCTTATATGATCATTATTTACTACTTCTTGCTTTGATTGATTGAGACATAGATGCTCTGTGAGACCGTAGGAGACTTGATTGTAGCATGCACCCCTAGTCTCTTGACAGCCGTAATCGTCGTATGATGTCTTCGTACCTCATACAGGGTAGCTGGCCTAGTTCGTCTCCGTATTTCAGTACTGGGGCACGATAATAATTATTATACTTTACAGTTGTCTATTATCCTTGGTATGATGCAAGTTCTGTCAGCAGTATACGATAATTTTATGTTGTAGCTTAAAAGTATCAGTATGAGACAAAAGCTACGTATGTCACGTGTATTATGTGGTCGCATATTACTTATTTTGTGGAGATGGTGCATTACATAACCGTATGCCACTCAACATGTCACATGTAACTGAAGCCACATGACAACATTAGCGTGACATGCGTGCACGATTCAACCATATGTTTTTCCAATTAGCTTGCGCACGTATAGCCTTTTCCAGTGAGATTGGCTATAACTAGAGGGACATATGCTTCCTATGGCATATATGTATACACGTACAAACATACACATAAGAGAGAGCTTTCAGTGACAGAGCCTACTTGTTGCCCATTCTGCCAGTGAGCCAAAGTTAGCAAGCTTCTGCAATCTTTGCATCTGATCGTCAACAGAGTAAAGAAGTCGACTGCAGACTTGATCTCCATCGCCCCAATCCCTAGACTTTGTACTTAGAATTCTTGTTTAAGATTCTTTGTTTACTCTTTTCTTTTTAATATTTTTACAAAAAAATGTATACTTTTTGTATCAGAACATAAAAGGTGAAACCGGTGGGTATTTTTGTACACTTTTTGTATCAGTACACACTCAATCAGTCTGGACCCAAAACCAAAACTGGCCTATGGCAACCGAACTCGGTCCCTATGACCCAGTAATCTTGTTTTGTTATTCCTCCAGAATAGTAGAATGCCAACGTTTGAACTTATAAATGTTGGGGGGACCTAACTTCACCTGAACTTGGTTCCCCTGCTAACCTATATAAAGGTCTTAAATTCTTCACTTGAAACTCACCAATTCATTTTAAACCTTCTTATCTATTCTGAGCCTTAACCTTTCCGTCGCAAGAAACCAACTCCCAGCCTTCTAGTAAGCCAAAGTTGCGATCTCGGTTAGAAGTCTGTTCGAGTTGTAAAACTTTAATTTCTAAGTATTATTTTTACACTTGTTGTCTGAAGTCGACGAGCACTTCGGATCAAAACTCGTAATGTACTGTTATTGCTGAATAGTGGATTAACTTTAAGAAATTTCTTGGGACTGGATTAGTCCTCCACGCGGGAAACCAATATACATCGCGGTGTTTGCATTTGTGATTTCTTGCTCGTTATATTTTCCATACTTGCTTGCTATATATACGATTATTCTCATACTCATATACCTGCATGTTGAATTGTTAGATGGTAATTAGCCTTAATTTTTATTGAATATTTTTGGCACACTCTATTCACCCCCCTCTGGAGTTGCTATAAGGGCCTACAAAAGCGAGTGAGAAAGCAGAAAGACTTCGTAGATGATTTCGTTGTCTATCATGTGGAAGCAGATCTACTTACATATGATGAGGCAATGAAGCCAAAGATGTTGCTTTCTGGAAGGAGATGATTGATAACGGGATTGACTCTATAACATCCAACAACACTTGGGTGTTGGTCAATCTACCCAAAGGGGCAAAACCCATTGAATGCAAATGGGTCTTCAAGAAGAAGATGAAGGTTGATGAAACTATTGATAAGTTTAAAGCTAAACTGGTAGCCAAAATGTTTTCTTAGAAGCATGAGATTGACTAATTTTATACATATGCTCTAGCTGCACGGATGACAACTATTAAAATGTTTATTATTATGGGTGCAATTCACAAACTAGTAATTCACCAGATAGATGTCAGGACAACATTCCTCAATAGAGATTTGATTGAAGAGATTTACATGCAGCTGTTCGCCATTAAAACATGGAGTTTGTTTTGATGTAAACTTTGTATTTAATTACAAACAGAATAAAGTACAATATAGGATTTAGATGTAACCCCAGGAGTACACTTTTGTTTTTGTCTGGAAACTGTATCAATGGAGCGAGTGATAATTCTTTGACCCCGTTGACGATCTGACGATGATCTCAAATTCTCTGAAAGTCTGGGTTAATCTAGAACCGGCAGTGACTTGAAGAGGATTGGGACTCTTACAAGTGCTCTGGATGCTGGTGTAGTTGAGGTGTTCAAGAAGTGGGGGCCTCGAGAGTACCGTCCGTGTGTTGTGAATGAAGGAATGATCCTTCTATTTATAGAAAACAGAATGATCTGCTTATGTACCCATATGCGATATGCGCTTTGCACGTAGGGACGCCACATTGCTGATTCTGTTGGGCGCATGGATGATGAACCCTGAAGTCGGAACTGAATCTATTTGAACTGCACTGTTGGACTGCGGTGGAGCTGACACGTGGCAGTTATGGAGATTCGGTTGTTGCTAAGATCTTGGGTGGTTAGCACCCATTCGTAGGTAGAACTGAGTCAAAATGACACGAGGCGCGTGTCCATGGCTCAAAGATCTCGAATTTGATGGACAGTGATCTGTCAGGATGTGCCTAGGATCTGATACATGAGAAGACTTGGTCCATGACTTTTTAGGGGTCAAAAACAAGTCTGGACGCATGGCTTTCGAGGTGCATACAGAGCTTTGGGTGCATGGCTGCGGAGGTACATGCGAAGTTTTGGGCGCATGGCTGTGGAGGCGCATGTGGGTTCTTGGTTGCATGGCTGCGAAGGCGCATGCAGGTGATCAGTCGGCCACATGGCGAAGCATAGCCGTAACCGACAAAAGTGTGATGATTATGTCTCTTCATCTTCTGTAATTTTTGACTTCGAGACGTGTGCTGTTGTTGTTTCAGTCACTCCAGCATTAAATGCTTTGATGGGTGTTTGTCATTAATTATCAAAACAAGAACTACAGAGGAACTAGATTTGATTGTAAACTTGAAAGTACAATAAAGATCCTAGAAAGAAGTCATAGGAAACAATCTAAGTACAATTGTTTAGTTTTGATTCTGGGGGATGACGGTGGAGGCTTGGAAGAAATGTAGAAACTCTGCCTTACTCCTTGGACTATCAGACATAGTCTTTACTCTTGAGAAAATTTCCGACCTTTAGCATGGGTGTGGTACCCTGGAATTTATAATAATTTTGGGATGAAGCATATTTTGGGCCGCATAGATGGTCACGTGGCTACGTGGCCGTAACAGCACACGAAGACTCGGTCTTTGGCTGCCAGCTGGTAGTTTGTTGAGATTTTTTAGTTACAGCAAATCTGGGTGGTTGAGACTTGGTCAACTTGCTACGTGTCCTATCACAAAATAGAATCAATCTGTTTGAGACAACAAATGAGAGTCCACATGGAGTTTGGGGCATTTTGGACCGCATAGGTCTTCTTTGTCCTCTAGTGCTCGGCCATGCTGGGCCGCATAAGACTCATGCGGCTCAGGTCACAATTTCCCTTAGCCACGTGTCCCACCAGCAGTGCCACCAGTCCGCATGGAGTTTAAAGACTTTTGGGCCGCATAGATCCTGTAGTCTTTATGAACTACTCAGTCATATTTTATCATTCTAGGCCGCATAAGTCTCATGCGGCTCAGGTCGCAGTCTCCCTGGCCGCATAGTACCCCTGCGGACCATGTCTCAGACCGCATGAACTCTCAGACGTGTGGGCCCTAGGTTCAGGTACGTGGGCCCTATGTTTGGTAACATGACAATTCTTTTTTTAGAAAGATCACGTCTTATCTTCATCTTTTATATCAGGATGTGTCAGAGTTGTCAGAGTAGCTCTTCCTTCTGCAGTCCGAATCAATCTGTTTAAGATAGCAATGATGGGTCGCATGGAGTTTGGGACATTTTGGACCGCATAAGTCATGCGGACCCTTGTCTTCTAGCGTTCTCATGCCTCCCAAGGCAGTCAGAAAAAAGGTTGCCGAGTCATGCTTTGTTATTTTGGGCCGCATAAGGCTCATACGGCTCTTTCTTCTGCGGCCTGGATCAACTTGGCCACAGAGTTGTCCTAGGGCCTTCATTATGCGGCCTGGATCAACTTGGCCGTAGAACGCCTATGCGGTCAGCTACGATTTTGAGAGAATTTTGTTTGTCTCTCTCTTGACTTCTCGATGAAGATGATTTTGACTGATCCTTCTCCTTGGCGAGTGCTGACACTGCGGATTATGGATCTCCTTGTTCAAAGAAGATTTGGTGATGAACTCCCTCAAAAGACTGTGATGCGCCGGGCTGAGACAATGCGCCTAACTGAGACATCTGAGTAATGCGTCTAGTTGAGAGTAGGTGGTTGCGAAGTCTTCAATTGGCATCATGCTTCCGAGATGATATTGGAAAGGCGCAACAGGTTGCGGTCGCTGGAACATAGACTGCCTTGGTGGTGGAGCCACTGTCTTGTGGCAGCAGTAGTTGATGGCAACTTGGGTACAGAGATGTCCTGGAAAGGGCTCCTCGCACGCCAATATTGCTTCTCTCTCCTTGCGTTTGTCAATGACCACCTCTTACAAGTCGAGAGCAGATTGATCTACTTTTGTATCCATTTTATGGGCCCGGGTATCCCTAGCGCCCGGGTGCGTAGGTATCATATTTGCTCCCTGATATGAGGCTAGTAAAAGCACTTGCTCTCGATCGTTGTAGGGAGACTTTTTGGACCTGTCCTGTCCTTTTGTCGTAGAGGGCTGGACACGGAAGGTTCCATACAACTTTCCATGAGGGGCCCGTATAACAGTTAACGGTACCCTTTTTTTATTATATATTTTTTTGGGTGCCCTTTTCAAAAGAGGCAAGGGGGCTCTATATATAGAATAAAATGAGCCCTTTCTTCTTCTCCTTTTCGATGTGGGACTAAAAGCAATATCCTCTTTTCCATTCTTCTACAATGGGTAGCGAGCTTTATGTGGGCGCATCTTTGTGCATTATTGGGCGCATCTGACTGTGCCCCATTGGACGCATTTGTCTGTGCTCCATAGGGCGTATCGGTACGGAGCGTATGGTGCTGATGAGCGCATCTGCTGTATGGCGCATCCTCATTGGTCAGTCTTTGTTGAATTTTTTTAGACATTAATGCTTCATTGACTCGGCTGAATTCAAAGGGGCAGATTCATCACCATTAATGCAAGTTCATTGTACTGACTTCGGGGAAGTTGCCACTTGGCATATGGGTTTGATTTGCCCTGGCCTATAAATAGTTTCGTGAAGAGAAGTTTGCTTCTTATTTCACTTTTTTTCTCAAATGGAGATGAACTCGATCGGTCCTCTTCCTTGGTGAGATGCTGCACTGCGGGTTACAGATCTCTTCATTCGAAGAAGCTTTGACGATGAACTCCTTCAGAAGACTGAGATGCGCCGAGTTTTCTATGGACACAACAGCTTATGTTCGAACCCCTTGTCGGCAGTATTTTTCTACGAGATGATGTTGGGTGCCTGTTGCATCCAAAGATTGAGGTCGTCGTTCCCCAACTTCCATTATGATGGAAGAGCCACTGGATATGGATTGATTGCCAACCCGCGTTCTGCTCAATAAATACTTTATTGGTCGAAGCACTCGAGAAAGTGATTCGATCTGACAAAAAAGAGTGATGTGCCTACACTGAGACATCAGGGTGATGCGCCTAGCTGTAATTTAGGCTTTCTTCTTTGTAGTAGACTTTTGTTGTATTTGGACATGTAATAGACTTTTTATATGGAATAAAAAATCAATCTTCATGTACCTCTTCTACTTACTATCTTCTAAAATGATGTGCCAACATTCTGTCTTTGAATTCTTTGGCGTATGATGTGTTGGGGCGCATGGCATTTTGGGGCACATAGGGGTTCTGACTTTTAGTTGTGCCTGAAATTCCGTGCTTCTACAAGACCCCCTTCAAAGTTTTCAAAACTTTCTGCTGAGTTTAGGAATACTTTGAACCAAGAAGCATGGCATTTTGGGGCACATTGTCGTTCCGCACATGACTATCGTGGCACATGCTCTTCTTGTCTCGAATCCCAAGAGATTAATGATGATCTCTTTTAGAAGATATGCAGCCATCAGTTTCACAAAACTGGAAGAGACGCTAACATCATGCTTTTATCGGTTCACGTGCATGGCTTGAGCCTATAAATAGGCGTCTATGGAGAGAGGAAACTTTTTCTTCTTCCTCTCCTTCTTCCTCCTTAAGAGTTATTTTTCCAAAACCCTAGCTTCGTGAGAGATGGCTCCCAAGACTCCCTGCGATGGTGCTGGCTGAGGCAGAGGCAAAAGTAAGAAGTCCATCGAGGCTGACGTCGAGGAGGCCCCCGCTATCGAGACGACGCATGCCTACGTGCGGCCGAAAGTGATCGGTTGGTGAACTGCTACCTTGGAAGTTTTTGCACAGACACTTTGTTGCACACTTCAAACCATTCTGCTAAAGCACATGGGTGTGGCTATATGAGGCTCACCCCGAGAATGCGCCTAGGCTTTTTGTTCTGACGTGCATGGACTTTGTCATGATGATGCGCCAAAGCTTTTTCTCACTAATGCGCATGGACTTTGGTCCTGATGATGCGCCGCGGTGGAAATCAGTCAGTGCTCATAGACTTTTGTCCTGATGATACGCCCAGATTTTGGTGCATAGCTATTTGCATGCGCCAATTTTGAGTTTGTGCACATCCTTGGGCTAAGTTTTTTTGCTAACTCTTTGTCTTGTTGTGCGGCAGTACTATACCGAAAGCAGAGGATGTCGTAAAAGAGGAGGTGCTGCTCTCTTTTGTAAAAGAAGAACCAATGATCGTCAAGGAGGATCAGATTCCAAAAGCTGAATTTTTTGTTAAGGAAGAACCGGTATCGGAAGAAAGTGGCACCGGGAGCTCTGGTCATCCTCCTTCTGCAGAGGACTTTAACCAATTGGAGCCTTCATATGGGCGATGGTTGAGGGAGTGGTATATGCCTCAACGTAACTGTCACTCCCCGTTCTCGGAATACGTAAATTTTTGATTTTTCTGTATATGGTATCTGACACCTGTATCTTGATTGTATGTATCATGTATTTGTAACTGGCCATGGCATGGAACAGTATCTCGTCCGGATTAGTGTGACACCCCTTGTCCTTTTCTGGTTGTAGGCGTGGCTTACTGCTTCGATGATAAGATTTCTGAACCGTGTTGTGTTTAGGATTTTTTTAATTAATTTAATTAGTTGTATCATGTAGCATTTAACATGTCATTAGTCATATGGTTTAGAGCATACTTAAGATTAGATTTTCTTTGAGTCAACCCACCCCTATATATATTCTCTTCCTGTCTCTCTATCCTCATTCACTCTTTCATTTATTTTCCTCAAACAATATTTATGTAAGTACACCTTGCACCAAATGGAAAGATTCTTACATTCTCATTTCTTGATTTTTTTTCCTTTGATATTATTTATCTATATTGTTCTCCTCTTCATTCTCTACAAGTTTAGTTCTTGGAGTTTTTGATTTTAATGGCTAGTTTTGTGTAGATCTAAGTTTCTAAAACTAGGGTTCTACGGATTTTTGTGGTTTTGATCTATCAAACTTCCTTACTTTCGAAAACTAATTATTCCATGTGGTAGAGAATTTCGTTCTACCCTATTTTGACCTTCGAAAGTCCTAATTTGGAGTTATTTTGACCAAGTTATGGACATTTGAATTTCTTGGGATCCTTGGAGTTCATCCTCGGCCAAGTGGGGAAGAAGAACAGTATTTGCACACTCTTGAGTGCAAAACTGCTGTGGGCGCATAGGCCTTTCATTATTGCGCATGCTATACGCCCACAAGCAGTGTGGGCACATAAGCTTTGGGCGCATAGACCTTGGGCTCATAGCCTTCATGGGTACTTATAGTCTTTATGGGTACTCATAGCCTTCATGGGTACTCATAGTCTTCTTGGGTGCTCATAGCCTTCATGGGTACTTATAGTCTTCATGGGTACTCATAGCCTTCATGGGTACTCATAGCCTTCATGGGTACTCATAGTCTCCATGTGTGCTCATAGCCTCCATGTGTGCGCATAACCCCCTGGTGTGGGCGCATGACGTCATATGCTTAGTCGTATACTTCCATGTTTTCTAATCCGTCTAGGTTGTACCCCTCTAGACCTATCATGACCCCTTTTGTTTATTTGTATATTTTGTGTCTTCCTGCTAGTTCCTTGGGCTTTGACACGATCTTAGTACGACCGACTTGGCTGTTTGGGGCGATGATTCTTACGTGCCGATACGATACAGAATTCCCATGCGTCGGTGCAGTAGCCGTTTCACTATTTCACTATTTTGCCCGTTTAAATTATTTTGTAGCCAGAGTCGGGCAAACCTCAAAACATGAAAGTTGTAGATCTTTGTCTTGCCTTCAAGGATCTTCATGTCTCACTTTAACCAGAATTGATATATGACTTTTATGTCACGAGGGGTCCACATGACTTCCTGACTTGACCATGTTCCTGACCTGATTACCTGTATACGTGCTGGTACCTGTTCTAAGTGTGTATTGAGATACAATATTAGTATGCCCTGCGGTACTATTTAATGAGTGCACTGAGGTGTGACTCTGCGTGCTAAGTGATCATTCGTGTTATATGTCAATACATGTGTACCTTCCAGCATAGTCATGGTAATGGGCCAGTAATAGTGTCGTGGTATAATGATTGTTATTTAATGCAATACACTAAGCATGGATCTAGATTTGGGACTCCTTGAGCCAAAGTGGATCTATACTTAGGGTACACGTACTATGGTACGACATATAGGAGGATGACCATGTGACCACGACATGTAATTCCAAGATTAAGATAGGGTTAATCTAAGCAACTTAAATTGGTAGAAGCATTGGAAGGGAACAAAATCTCGAGATCGTACGTCACCAGCCACCCCAGGTCCTATCCTGATGTGTCGGTATAACACCCAGTTTTCCAGATGAGGGTATTTTTGAAATTTTGTAATTTTAATTATTATTTATGGATATTTATTTCACATGGTGATTTTTGGTGATTTTTTTTATTTTATTTTTAAACTATTTAAAACTGGTTTAAGTCATGACTTGTGATTTTGATGTGCTGCTAGTGAAACCTGAGAGACTGCATGGCCTAGAGCCTAACCATGTCATTAGCATGATTTAATTATTATTTTTAGCCTAGGGGTATTTTGGTCATTTTGACTTATTTGATTTATTTAGTGATTTGTTGATTTGGTGAGTTCTAGTTTGACTTGACTTGTTGAGACCTAGTGAGCTAGCGTAGAAGCTAACCCTAGCCATGGTGACCCTAGTCTAACTTAGGGTAACCTACATTTAGTCATTAGAAACTAATTTTAGAATGAGGGGACTTGGTTTAGTGGATTTAAGTCATGGTTCATAGTTTCATGAAATGACTTATGGCTAAATGATTTATTTTGATCATGACTTGGCCCATGGCCCATAACTAGAAGCCCTAACCCTAACCAAACCCTAAATGACCAGCCATAGGGATCCCCACCCTATAAAAACACTTATTCTCTAGGGCTTGCCTCCTTCTTTCATTCATTTCAACATTGGAGAAGGAAAGGTATCGTCCCTTTTGCAAAAATCCCCATAAATCCATTTTAATTCCTTTTTGATCCTAGTTTCTTGCATTAGAACCTAACACTCTCCTATCTTCTGATTTCTGAGTTTAATCCCAGCTTTGGGACAATTTGGAGCATTGGCACCAAGAGGAAGAATCCCCCATTTGAGGCTTTTCCAAGCTTTTTGCACCTATAGGTAAAACTCTCCAAATTGATTCAAACTTCAGTTTTCTTTGCATATAGGGCTAGATCTAGGAGTCCCCTAGGTGTCCCTAAAATTTGGGTGAAATTCGTGTCCGTTTGGTGTCCGTATCGGACACGTGTCGTATTGTATGTTAAGTGTTTGATGTAATGCCTCAATGAACTTTTTGTTCTCCATTTTCAAAACAAATTATATATTTGGATAGCTCTTGATATGTAGATTATGTTTGTACTTGTCTGAACACGATTTGAGTTGGTTTTCGTGTCCAAAACTGGACACGAACGTGTGCACGAGGATACCGTGAAGTGTCCTGCTGCTCGGGCACTGTAGCGGACACGACACTGTACTTCGTGACACGAAACTTTGCACACACCTGCGGGCAATGACTGACACGTCACAGAAAAAGTTTTAGGCCAATTGATCGAAGGGTTTGGAAGAGAATCGACCCGCACTGGTTTCCTCACTGTTGCACACACGCACAGACACCCCCACTGATACGCACTGATTGACACGACACGACGCACATTGGACACAAATCAGGCACTTACACACCCAGCCCTACTATGGGCGAACCCATATGCACGATCTCGACCCACCCCGAGCTATGTGTCGAGTCCACAGTGAATCGGCACGCGTGCACGAGGACTGGGATTTCTGTTTGCTGTCAATTTCGATTTTGGGATTTTTGACACCTCGTGTCCTAATTTTTGGACTCGTGGGTGTCCCATTAGACACGTGTGACATGTCCCCATGCCTATACACTTTTGACACACATTGAATTAGGTTTTTGGTTTGAATTTGCCTTTGAGCTTCAAAACTCTGATACACAGGTTTTGTTTGCGATTTCTGGAATTTGGAATGTGTTCCCACCCATTTTCACGATTTAAATTGACATGATAGGTTCATATACATGTGTATTAGACTATGTTAATCTTGATTATCGATTGTGGTAAGTTTTGGATGTTCGAATGGGGTTTGGACAGTTCGAATGAATGAACTGAACCAAGTTCCTGAAATTAAATGCTGATTTAACTCCTTTTCCAAAAACTAATTTTATTTGATGTTTTAATAGCTATGTTAAGTTCATATACATGTGTATTTAGACTATTACAAGGCCTGTTTACTAATTGTTGGGTTGTTTGTAATTGATTGAGGAAATCCCTTAATTCCTGATACACATTCCTGTTTTGCATCTCTGAAAACTAAATCCTATCAAAAACTGATTTTTGATTGTCAATATTGCTATGCTAATTTCTGGATTCAAAGTGATTCAACCTATTTTCCCTGTCTCCTATAACCTGAGAACAGTTGACACTGCATTGACACTTTCACTATACACATATTTCACAATCCTGAACTTCTTCCCTTTCTCAATGATTCTCATTCTTTTCTGAGTTCAGTTATATTTTAAACTGTTTTAGTAATGTTTAGCTATCATGATTTATCCTTACACATGAGTACTTTACTGTCAACTGATGGTTATTTCAGAATTTGGTTTTCTTCTAGCTGATATTGAATATTAATTTACATGTTAGATTAGTGTACACATGTATGTTGGTTTAGTTAAGATGTAAAATCTGATATTAGATATTTAGATATTATATTCTTATAGTTACATATATAGGTGTATAGGTCATGAGTTAGTATTTGGGATATTCATGAGAGTGAGTGTGAGATGGATGGCAGCTGTAGCCTAGCCTTTGCTTGGCCTGACTTTGCAATGCATTTCAGCAGCAAGCAAGGCAGTAGCAGCATTGCATATGGATGGCTTGGCCTGCTACTGTCAAGCACAGAGCTATAGGCATGGCAGCATTGCTTGCCTTGGATGGCTTAGCCTGGCCTTGCATTTTAGCTACTGCATTAGCATTTGCAGTGGCATTTGCAGCATCTAACAGCAGTAGCAGCATTACAATGCAGCAGCAGTGCTTGGCTATGCTGCATTAGCAGTAGGGGGATTTCCCCTGGCCTTGTAATGGGAGTTGTGTATCATAGGATAATAGGTCAGTTTGACAGGTTAGTTTGATAGTAGGATATGGGTATGTACATGTGTTTTAAGGTTAGATAACCTGTGTGAGGGTTAGCCATCATGTGTTAGGCTGACTTGTTAGTTTCAAATGCATTGAAGTAATGCAAGAGCTTAGGTTGAGTGTTTTGAGAGTAAGGAAAGTGGGGGTATAGGAATTTATATCATGTAGGTTTGAGTGTGTGGTGTTTGATTGGGTGTTAGGCTATATGATTTTGGTTATTAAATATAGGTAGACTTTTGTAATCCTAAGATTAGTTTAGTTAGTAGATGTTAGTTCGATTGTTAGTTAGTAGCCTAGAGTAGTTTAGGCTAGTACCTATTTAGTATATGGTTACCTAGAATATTTAGTCATGTGTTTAACCCTACTAGCTAGGAAATATAGGTTAGTGAAGGGTTATCTAGATAGACTACGAAAGAGGATATGGTGGGTAGTAGATGATGAGTTATCTAGCCTAGGGTAATTGATGACCTAGATTGGGCATATCCTATATATATATATATATGTATATATGTACTTGTATAGGGTAAGGTTGGCTAAGGCTATCTAAGTCAGGATAATTCAGGCAAGTATGACTTGATATAGGATGTTTGACCAATTTTGACTTGTTGACTTAGTTAGCTAGGAAGTTGACCAATGTAACCCTAGAATTGACCAAGCTTGACTTGGACCTAGTTGACCTAGATAGTTGACCAGGGTTGACTTAGAGTTGACTTTGACCTAGATTGACCTAAAAATCATATAGATTGCATCGTAGACATCATTTATCTTATTTAAACATATTATAACCTGTATTACTCTGTTTAGGACACTGTGACTCTGGTGCAAACATCTGACATTACACTACTCTTTTCAGAGTATCAGGCGAGTACATTTTTTGATAGTTCTCTCATTTATTTGTCAATTACTGTATTTCAGTTCTAGTTAGCTGTATGTGATTCTCTGTTACAAACACGTACTGTTATTTCTGGATTCATGTATACGACACACATTTATTTTCTGGCCTTATTTACTGGTATCATCATTTCTGGCTTCTATTACTGGAATCATTTACTGGAATCACCCCGGAATTATTTACTGGTATTATTGTACTTGGCTGGACTCATCTTGAATCATTGTGTCGGAATTCTAGATTCACTTGCTGGGAGGGAAAATACTAGAGTAAGACATGTAGACATACCCCATTACTGGAATCACCTCTACTGGAATCTACTGGAATGATAGCCATCTCATACCCGGCCAGGTGTGTGATGTGCCGGATTACCCATAGCCGTTTACATGTCGATCTCGGTATTTTAAAACACACTGCTAGAGTATAGGCTGGACTCACCCTGGAATCATTGATCACTATGACTGGAATCGTCCCTTGCTGGATTCATCTTGTATGAGATTCATCCTGTACTGGACTTACATTGGAGTTACACTGGTCTACATGTTGTCTGGACTTTATATCATATTACCCTGGTTCAGCTAGTTCATTTTTACAGTCTTCATTGCTATGATTCTTCTCTTGTTTAGTATTTACTTTCCTTGCACTTATCTGTCTTTCTTACCATCACCTGAATATAAACTGCCATTTCATCAATACAACTGCCTATAACTGCTTTATAGTTCTCTGTCATTTACTTGGGTTTTCTAGATGAGATGTGCTCGTTCCTGTCCTGACTGGACCTGTTGAAAATTTTACAGATGATTGCCCTGAGAACACATGCCCTACATTTTACTGAGGAGATGGCTTAGCTACCATGGCCCCGACACTCAGGAGTGATCGGGAGTTTAGTTAGTCTGTCTTGTTTTAGTTTTCCTGTTTAGATCTGGAGTTGTATATAGAGATTTGAGACTTGAGATGTATTTGAGATTTTCAGATATTGTTATTATTTCAGTATTTACTTTTGTCTTCAAATTCTTAGTTATAATTCTGTGTTATCTTATCGTGCTTAGACTGTGATTGAGATATACCTTATCTTATACTTGTCCTCCGTTCGGAGTTGATCATGATGAGTACATTATATGCTGCATGAGTTGATGGTTAGTTAGAGACTTAGAACAGCGTTCTACCCCGACACTGCGGCGTAGGCTGGGCGCTGTTACGTACTCGTACCCTCACAGTGGGTGCGGGTCGTAACACGTTTTTAGTGGTGGCCCATGCAGGTCGAGAGTCGCATTAGTGCGATATCGTAGTAGTACGGCGACTTAGTTGTACTGCTGCGAGCCTGTGTTAGGACTGAGAGATAGGCTTTACCGGAGAGGCACTCAATCACAGTTAGGAAAATTCTGCTTTGAATCATGCCATCTACATATCGTACTGATTTGCCTTCTTTGAAATAACTGTCCTCCTTTGATATATCGATTCCTGCTCAGTATTGACTTCCTTGTTCGATCTGTCTTCAGGATGGTGGAGACACGATCACATCGCTCGGGTGCAGCAGTCGTTGTAGAGGGGACTGCCACGTCTCAGCCAGATCAGCAGGGTCAGGTGGATGCAGCTCCTGCTACCACTGCCCATATTGAGACTTCAGCAGCAGCTAGGGGTATACCTCCACCAGCTCTGGGGCAGGACCCAGTCATCCCAGAGATGGAGTTCCAGCAGCCGCCGCCTACAGGATACGTGGATGCGGCACAGATGTTCGCCTACTTCCAGTAGTTTATGGACCGGCAGCAGGCCCGACAGGACCGAGGCATGGAGTTGGTCCTGACGACAGTCGCATCCCGACCAGTGATCCAGCAGCCGAGGACACCGGGGATCGAGCAGTTTCAGAAGATGAGCCTCAGAGACTTTTTGGGGACAGAGGGGATCCTATATGCCGATGAGTGGATCGAGCATATAGAGGAGATCTTCCGCCTGGCCAGGATACCAGCAGATCTTCAGATCGAGGCCGCAGCTAGCCGGATGCGAGATCTTGCTCGCACCTGGTATCAGTCAGACCCCAGGGTGGGAGTAGCTGGACAGACTTGGGAGGAGTTCAGGGGCTTCTTCAAGAAGAAGTTCTTTCCAGATTCAGCGCTCAGAGCCTTGGAGTCGCAGTTCGAGAGCCTAGTACAGGGGAGCATGTCAGTGGAGGAGTACGCCGGGGAGTTTGGCCGCCTCAGCAGATTTGTAGAGGGTTTGAGCGAGGCGGCGAAGGCCCAGAGGTTCCGGAAGGGTCTGGTCAAGGAAGTCAAGTCCCTGACCAAGGGCAACAGGGATGCCACGTTCGAGGAGATTTTGACGGGAGCTTTACTGGCTGAGGATGATCTTGAGCTGAGGCTCAAGAGGGGACGGAACGCTCACGGTACCAGCAGCAGCGGAGGCCAGGCCAAGAGGCCTCATGTGCAGACGCAGGCACCAGTGGGAGTTCAGTAGGTGCAGCATCAGTATCGGGGTCAGGACCCAAAGGCGATCAGTTGTTCCTACTGCAAGAAGTCGGGACACATCTGGGAGCAGTGCAGGAAGAGGTTGAGGGTTTGCTATTTCTGTGGGTCAGCTGCCCACCAGAAGATAGATTGTCCTATTGCACCTCCTTTTGAGGGGGCTAGGCCACCTGTAGCTCAGCACCAGAGGGGTGGAGCTTTTGCGATGGCAGCCGAGGAGACTGACATCGCAGGTGATAGATTAGCAGGTTTGACCTTCTTGTTCTTCCTCCCCACTTCCATGTGTGATTTCCCTTAGTACCTGCCAGGATATTGCTTGTGATTGCTAGATAGTGTAGCGACCCTGTTCGAGACTGTGGAATCACGACCAGTAGTATTGTATTGCTTCGACTTTGATTGCTTGGGGGTTTGACCTAGGAGAGGTGCGATCATCTTAATTTCGAGGACGAAATTTTTATAAGGTGGGTAGGATTGTAACACCCAGTTTTCCAGATGAGGGTATTTTTGAAATTTTGTAATTTTAATTATTATTTATGGATATTTATTTCACATGGTGATTTTTGGTGATTTTTTTATTTTATTTTTAAACTATTTAAAACTGGTTTAAGTCATGACTTGTGATTTTGATGTGCTGCTAGTGAAACCTGAGAGACTTCATGGCCTAGAGCCTAACCATGTCATTAACATGATTTAATTATTATTTTTAGCCTAGGGGTATTTTGGTCATTTTGACTTATTTGATTTATTTAGTGATTTGTTGATTTGGTGAGTTCTAGTTTGACTTGACTTGTTGAGACCTAGTGAGCTAGCCTAGAAGCTAACCCTAGCCATGGTGACCCTAGTCTAACTTAGGGTAACCTACATTTAGTTATTAGAAACTAATTTTAGAATGAGGGGACTTGGTTTAGTGGATTTAAGTCATGGTTCATAGTTTCATGAAATGACTTATGGCTAAATGATTTATTTTGATCATGACTTGGCCCATGGCCCATAACTAGAAGCCCTAACCCTAACCAAACCCTAAATGACCAACCATAGGGATCCCCACCCTATAAAAACACTTATTCTCTAGGGCTTGCCTCCTTCTTTCATTCATTTCAACATTGGAGAAGGAAATGTATTGTCCCTCTTGCAAAAATCACCATAAATCCATTTTAATTCCTTTTTGATCCTAGTTTCTTGCATTAGAACCTAACACTCTCCTATCTTCTGATTTCTGAGTTTAATCCTAGCTTTGGGACAATTTGGAGCATTGGCACCAAGAGGAAGAATCCCCCATTTAAGGCTTTTCCAAGCTTTTTGCACCTATAGGTAAAACTCTCCAAATTGATTCAAACTTCAGTTTTCTTTGCATATAGGGCTAGATCTAGGAGTCCCCTAGGTGTCCCTAAAATTTGGGTGAAATTCGTGTCCGTTTGGTGTCCGTATCGGACACGTGTCGTATTGTATGTTAAGTGTTTGATGTAATGCCTCAATGAACTTTTTGTTCTCCATTTTCAAAACAAATTATATATTTGGATAGCTCTTGATATGTAGATTATGTTTGTACTTGTCTGAACACGATTTGAGTTGGTTTTCGTGTCCAAAACTGGACACGAACGTGTGCACGAGGACACCGTAAAGTGTCCTGCTGCTCGGGCACTGTAGCGGACACGACACTGTACTTCGTGACACGAAACTTTGCACACACCTGCGGGCAATGACTGACACGTCACAGAAAAAGTTTTAGGCCAATTGATCGAAGGGTTTGGAAGAGAATCGACCCGCACTGGTTTCCTCACTGTTGCACACACGCACAGACACCCCCACTGATACGCACTGATTGACACGACACGACGCACATTGGACACAAATCAGGCACTTACACACCCAGCCCTACTATGGGCGAACCCATATGCACGATCTCGACCCACCCCGAGCTATGTGTCGAGTCCACAGTGAATCGGCACGCGTGCACGAGGACTGGGATTTCTGTTTGCTGTCAATTTCGATTTTGGGATTTTGGACACCTCGTGTCCTAATTTTTGGACTCGTGGGTGTCCCATTAGACACGTGTGACATGTCCCCATGCCTATACACTTTTGACACACATTGAATTAGGTTTTTGGTTTGAATTTGCCTTTGAGCTTCAAAACTCTGATACACAGGTTTTGTTTGCGATTTCTGGAATTTGGAATGTGTTCCCACCCATTTTCACGATTTAAATTGACATGATAGGTTCATATACATGTGTATTAGACTATGTTAATCTTGATTATCGATTGTGGTAAGTTTTGGATGTTCGAATGGGGTTTGGACAGTTCGAATGAATGAACTGAACCAAGTTCCTGAAATTAAATGCTGATTTAACTCCTTTTCCAAAAACTAATTTTATTTGATGTTTTAATAGCTATGTTAAGTTCATATACATGTGTATTTAGACTATTACAAGGCCTGTTTACTGATTGTTGGGTTGTTTGTAATTGATTGAGGAAATCCCTTAATTCCTGATACACATTCCTGTTTTGCATCTCTGAAAACTAAATCCTATCAAAAACTGATTTTTGATTGTCAATATTGCTATGCTAATTTCTGGATTCAAAGTGATTCAACCTATTTTCCCTGTCTCCTATAACCTGAGAACAGTTGACACTGCATTGACACTTTCACTATACACATATTTCACAATCCTGAACTTCTTCCCTTTCTCAATGATTTTCATTCTTTTCTGAGTTCAGTTATATTTTAAACTGTTTTAGTAATGTTTAGCTATCATGATTTATCCTTACACATGAGTACTTTACTGTCAACTGATGGTTATTTCAGAATTTGGTTTTCTTCTAGCTGATATTGAATATTAATTTACATGTTAGATTAGTGTACACATGTATGTTGGTTTAGTTAAGATGTAAAATCTGATATTAGATATTTAGATATTATATTCTTATAGTTACATATATAGGTGTATAGGTCATGAGTTAGTATTTGGGATATTCATGAGAGTGAGTGTGAGATGGATGGCAGCTGTAGCCTAGCCTTTGCTTGGCCTGACTTTGCAATGCATTTCAGCAGCAAGCAAGGCAGTAGCAGCATTGCATATGGATGGCTTGGCCTGCTACTGTCAAGCACAGAGCTATAGGCATGGCAGCATTGCTTGCCTTGGATGGCTTAGCCTGGCCTTGTATTTTAGCTACTGCATTAGCATTTGCAGTAGCATTTGCAGCATCTAACAGCAGTAGCAGCATTACAATGCAGCAGCAGTGCTTGGCTATGCTGCATTAGCAGTAGGGGGATTTCCCCTGGCCTTGTAATGGGAGTTGTGTATCATAGGATAATAGGTCAGTTTGACAGGTTAGTTTGACAGTAGGATATGGGTATGTACATGTGTTTTAAGGTTAGATAACCTATGTGAGGGTTAGCCATCATGTGTTAGGCTGACTTGTTAGTTTCAAATGCATTGAAGTAATGCAAGAGCTTAGGTTGAGTGTTTTGAGAGTAAGGGAAGTGGGGGTATAGGAATTTATATCATGTAGGTTTGAGTGTGTGGTGTTTGATTGGGTGTTAGGCTATATGATTTTGGTTATTAAATATAGGTAGACTTTTGTAATCCTAAGATTAGTTTAGTTAGTAGATGTTAGTTCGATTGTTAGTTAGTAGCCTAGAGTAGTTTAGGCTAGTACCTATTTAGTATATGGTTACCTAGAATATTTAGTCATGTGTTTAACCCTACTAGCTAGAAAATATAGGTTAGTGAAGGGTTATCTAGATAGACTACGAAAGAGGATATGGTGGGTAGTAGATGATGAGTTATCTAGCCTAGGGTAATTGATGACCTAGATTGGGCATATCCTATATATATATATATGTATATATGTACTTGTATAGGGTAAGGTTGGCTAAGGCTATCTAAGTCAGGATAATTCAGGCAAGTATGACTTGATATAGGATGATTGACCAATTTTGACTTGTTGACTTAGTTAGCTAGGAAGTTGACCAATGTAACCCTAGAATTGACCAAGCTTGACTTGGACCTAGTTGACCTAGATAGTTGGCCAGGGTTGACTTAGAGTTGACTTTGACCTAGATTGACCTAGAAATCATGTAGATTGCATCGTAGACATCATTTATCTTATTTAAACATATTATAACCTGTATTACTCTGTTTAGGACACTGTGACTCTGGTGCAAACATCTGACATTACACTACTCTTTTCAGAGTATCAGGCGAGTACATTTTTTGATAGTTCTCTCATTTATTTGTCAATTACTGTATTTCAGTTCTAGTTAGCTGTATGTGATTCTCTGTTACAAACACGTACTGTTATTTCTGGATTCATGTATACGACACACATTTATTTTTTGGCCTCATTTACTGGTATCATCATTTCCGGCTTCTATTACTGGAATTATTTACTGGAATCACCCCGAAATTATTTACTGGTATCATTGTACTTGGCTGGACTCATCTTGAATCATTGTGTCGGAATTCTGGATTCACTTGCTGGGAGGGGAAATACTAGAGTAAGACATGTAGACATACCCCATTACTGGAATCACCCCTACTGGAATCTACTGGAATGATAGCCATCTCACACCCGGCCAGGTGTGTGATGTGCCGGATTACCCATAGCCGTTTACATGTCGATCTCGGTATTTTAAAACACACTGCTAGAGTATAGGCTGGACTCACCCTGGAATCATTGATCACTATGACTGGAATCGTCCCTTGCTGGATTCATCTTGTATGAGATTCATCCTGTACTGGACTTACATTGGAGTTACACTGGTCTACATGTTGTCTGGACTTTATATCATATTACCCTGGTTCAGCTAGTTCATTTTTACAGTCTTCATTGCTATGATTCTTCTCTTGTTTAGTATTTACTTTCCTTGCACTTATCTGTCTTTCTTACCATCACCTGAATATAAACTGCCATTTCATCAATACAACTGCCTATAACTGCTTTATAGTTCTCTGTCATTTACTTGGGTTTTCTAGATGAGATGTGCTCGTTCCTGTCCTGACTGGACCTGTTGAAAATTTTACAGATGATTGCCCTGAGAACACATGCCCTACATTTTACTGAGGAGATGGCTTAGCTACCATGGCCCCGACACTCAGGAGTGATCGGAAGTTTAGTTAGTCTGTCTTGTTTTAGTTTTCCTGTTTAGATCTGGAGTTGTATATAGAGATTTGAGACTTGAGATGTATTTAAGATTTTCAGATATTGTTATTATTTCAGTATTTACTTTTGTCTTCAAATTCTTAGTTACAATTCTGTGTTATCTTATCGTGCTTAGACTGTGATTGAGATATACCTTATCTTATACTTGTCCTCCGTTCGGAGTTGATCATGATGAGTACATTATATGCTGCATGAGTTGATGGTTAGTTAGAGACTTAGAACAGCGTTCTACCGCCGACACTGCGGCGTAGGCTGGGCGCTGTTACGTACTCGTACCCTCACAGTGGGTGCGGGTCGTGACAGTCGGGTAGGCCGCCACGGATACAGTTTCATCCGCCTATAGTGAATGACTATATCTGACTCCTACGTGCTATGTGTTATACGTTTTAGCACGGTGGCCTTACGGGAGACCGTTGCATAATCAAAGTGCTACGTGTATATATATATATATATATATATATATATATATATATATATATATATATATATATATATATATATATATATATATAATGGATTGACTAGCCATGCTTGGATGCGATACGATCTGAAGATTCCTATATATTACATTACTGGGATAATCCAGACAAATCATAGAAAGCCATAGGATTGATTGGCCGCTTGTAAGCCGACTTGTTTGTGATATGTTTTCTTCTGTTAGCAACTGAGGAACATGGACTATCGTGGTGCGTGGTCCAACCCATGTCCTTGTTTGGTTGTTGGGTTGGACTATTGTGCTGCGATAGACTATGGAACGAAGTTGCGATCAGAAGCCCTTCACCTGCCCATGGTTATAGGATATATCTTATCTCGGCACGATATTGGCACCGTTTGTCCATTTTTGGTTGTAAGGGTGTCGTATTGTCTCGATGATATGGTATAAGCCTGTAACTCTTGAATCAGGTCTTAATTTATTACGCTTGGGTTTTATTTCACTTTTTTGTGCTCCGTTGTGGTACTTGCTATTCGGGGCCTGACCCCGATGGTTTTGTTTGGCCAGATCTCGTAGCAGTGCCAGAGGATCCAGCCTTCTACCAAAACAATGGTGCACACCAGGAGTATGGGCGCTAGGGACCATGAGTGAGTTTTTTCTTCACTGCTCTGATATCTTCTATTTTGTACTTGGTATTTAGCCACCGGCACCTGTTTAGCCGGCTGTTCTGGATATTAGTTTCCTTTTACATAATTGTAATTAAATCAGACTGCAGTTGACTATAGTTATGTACTATTGACCCTCGGTACTAGATTATCATTTTGTATAGTTAGGTTCATGAATTATTTTGATGAAGCGTCGGGGACGCCTTACTGCTTTGTCTTATATGATCATTATTTACTGCTTCTTGTTTTGATTGATTGAGACATAGATGCTCTGTGAGACCACATAAGACTTGATTGTAGCATGCACCCCCTAGTCTCTTGACAGCCACGATCGCCGTATGACATTTATATACCTCATATGGAGTAGCTAGCCTAGTCCGTCTCAGTATTCCGGTACTGGGGCATGACAGTAACCATCATCCGTGGCTATAGGGTTTCGTCGTCTGCCTTGCAGCTGCCATTTTCGAGGAATAAAGCTGAAGCCAATTTCCTTTTCTTGTTTTTGTTCTTCGACGTCTTGAGATGAAGTTTGCTTCTGTTTCTTTTTAATGTTGACGTAGTCCTTTACTTTATCGGATGAAGAAATAAAAAAATTTTGTTTGTTCAATTTGTCATGATCTTGTGATTTTTGTGGACCTATTATCTTTTGGCACACCTTGGTTTCTAGGTACAGATAATAAGTTGAGAGAGGGAACCAACATATTTACTCAGAGGTAATATAGATGTGGTAAATACAGGGTTAATGGTAGATTTTTCCTACTCAAAGGTAATATGGACATGGTAGGAATGAACTCGGTGGGGATACACAGAATAATTCAGAGGTGATATAGACGTGGATGTTCTTATGTTTGAGGTGTAACAACGCAATGGTTGTTGGATGGAATGTTTACTCAGAGGTAATGTGGACGTGGTAAACATAGATTTTAGCGTGATCTTACGGAATGTAAGATTTAGCTTTGTGGGGATGTAGAGAAACAACTCAGAGGTGATATAGACATGGATGTTTTCTACTGGGGAGAGAATGCAATAGAACAACTGGGCTCCAGAAGCATATGATTATGAAAGAAGGGGAGTGAACCCTATGGTTGAGTTCATAAGTTCTCCTACTGGGAGATGGAAGCACATGTTGAGGGATCTTCTTCAGACTGCTTGACCGGGCTAATGAAAGACTTAGCATCCTTGAAGGCTTCGCATAGAGCCTTCCGAGTATATTTGGTTAGTCGGAGAAGCTCGAACAGGGATAGCCGAGCCGGAGTACTGGTGAGTTGAGCCAGTATGTCGAAGTTGTGGAGTTTGGTCAACCCCAAAGTATTGTCTTTTCGTAGAGGCCTATCAAAATGGGCTTCCTTCTGCTTCTGTTTGTCGGCTGCTGGAGGTTGGGATGGACCTTCCCCTTGGGCAGTCGTAGTGGTGACAGGAGGCGTTACTTCGACCGGAGCCTCCTTTTGCTAAGCGTTCTGCTGTGAACACCTTTATACAGGCAGGGCTTCCTCAGGGGAGGAAGTCACCATCCGGTAAGACTTGGTCTTCTTGCCTTTGGCTTTGGAGGTAGAATGTACCCCCAGTTGAGTCAATTCTGGAGTGAGATCTGGATGAACCCATATGATCTCAACTCGGGATGTCGTGAGTGGCATTAATCCACTCACATTATCACGAGTTGGTGAAAGATTGATTACTTCTATTGTCGTTGCCTTTGAGATGGGGACGATGCCATCTTGAGCTTCAGTAGGTGGCAAGGTGCTAAACTGGAGTGACGCCATATTGGCCGAGACTATCTTCTCTTCATAATCAAGCGAGAGGACATTCGCATTGATCATGCGTTGTATGTAGTTCTTCAAGATGTAGCAGTCTCAAGTCAGATGTCCGACGAATCGTTGGTAGTGACAGTACCTCGGGTCGCCTACCATGTCCACTTCATCGGGACGCTTTGGATCAGGCAGATTGATTTTGTCGCTCTATTTCAGCATCTCAAAGAGTTGCAAGGTGTCTTCGTCGTTGAAGGAGTAGACCTCCTTCAGTCTTGGTGCGGGTGGCAGTTTCTGAACGGGCCCTTGTGTACTTTTGGAGACATTCATAGTTAGCGCTTGCTTGCCCTTCGCCTCGTGCCCATTGTTGTTGTTGGCGGTGCATTTTTCTTTGTCGTCGAATACAGGGAAACTGACTCCTAGAAGCCAGGCACCGTGTGCCTTTTTCTCGGCAGCTTCGGCCGCGATGATGAGCAAACTCCAATATGGAGGCTGGCCAGAGTCGAGCCAAAGCTTGATTGCAGGTGCCATATTCATGCTACAGGAGTCGATCAGCACATGTTCTGGTATGCAAAGAGGTAACCTTAAGCATGCAAGTCGGAAATATTCGATGAAAGCTCGAACAATCACTTTATCCTTTTGGACCACTTCTATTCGAGATGACATTGTCATGTCTTTTCTTCCGTCGTAGAATCGGTCAAGGAAGAGATGCATGAAGTCGTCGAAGGAAGATATGGAGTTGTCAGGAAAACTACAGTACCAGCCGTAGGCAACTCCTTTCAATGCCCCAACGAACAAGCTTGTAAGTAGAGCATCTTCCTTCGGGTGATGCCCCGTCATAGATTGGAAGTAGGTCAAGAATCGGCGGGGGGGATCCTTGCTGTCGTATGGCGTCAATGTTTATGGTTTATATTTGGGATGATAAATCACCTTATTCCATTCAGGAGGGTAAGGTTGCGGAATCCCCAGCTGGTAAAGTGTGAAGCTCGGCACCTGAAGGAGCTGACGTTCGAGGTATAGTATGATGATCTATTCCCGAAGATACCCGTTGAGGGGGTACACTTGATTCTCCATTACCCCCGGGATCAAGACTGGTAAATACGGGTGCCCTTGCCAAAGGTTGAGAAGCCATAGTATTTCGAATCTCAAACACTACTTGAGTCAAGGGTTTCATGGTGGTAGAGAGGGTCTTGAGGCCGTCCTCGAAGGTGTCCATGCGCCATACGATATCCGGAGCTGAAGCATCTTCTTCCTCTTCGTCGCTACCCCCTGCCATGTAGACGGGCATGACATGGGTAGAAGTGGATGGATCGGTCATGCATCGCTTTTGGCCCTGCTTTCCTGAAGAAGAGCTTCTTCTTCTAACGTCTCGTACTGGCTACCCCCAGCTACATCGGTGTCAGTTCCTTGGTAGATGCCCTCACCTTCGAAAGAAAGGTTGTCGTGGAAAATAAAGAGTCTGATTAGCCCTAGCTTGCGTCGTTGTTGGAGCCTTCATCCTCAACCGAGTACCCTGGAATACCCCGGTTGATGGGATAATTGACTTGCTTTTCTTCGGCCGTCTCGAGGCCGAGGAGTTGGTCGTATTTATTTTTTTTCCCTGATGAGTGGGAATTAGAGACAACATGATACGAAGCGACCAAGGGTTCTGTCTCGTCTTCTATTGGCACCCTCTTTTTATGACGATGTCAAACAGGTGCAACTGATTGCAGTCGCAGGAATACATATCGCCTTGGTGGTGCGGCCATTGTTTTGCAACATCAATAATTGATGGTGACCATTGCACAAGTATGCCCCGTGAGGGGCACATCGTGCGTAGAGGTTGTCTCTCCCGATCCATGTTTGTGAGTGATCACATTACATAGATCGTGAGGGGAGAGTTTCACATTCACACCCTGTTTAGGCACATAGCAAGGCCACGCGCCGGGGTAATTATGTGAATGTTGTGCCCCATGATCTAGTTTATACCCAAGAGATGCACCTAGATCATTTGTAGGAGAGCAACATGTATTGTGACTTGAACCTACTTTATGTGCACAACCCACGTGGGCGCATGGGTCCAAGGCCATAAGATTTGCCACATCCAACTTGGTTCCATGTACAGAAGATGCGCCCAAGTGGAAAGAGGACTTTGAGAGTCGACTTATTGCTGGTGCCGAAGCACCCGTGTCGACTCTATACAGCTTACCATCAGCTGTGCACATGATTTTCAGCACGCATTTCTGGTTTGCCGCTGGTATAGCACATTTATGGCGCATGGCCTGTGCTGCCTTGGACTTCTTATACTAGCCCGTGAAGGCGCATAGTACTCAGAATCCAACTTATCCTCGCCATGATAGAGAGTGATTCTGTCGAAGACAGATGTCTTCTCCTGCACATCAGACTCATACGCGGGAGGTTGGCTGCGCCCTTGTTCCATCGGCGCATCTTTTTCAACTGGGAAGAAGCAGGTTGGGAGCTGCCGTCAATGCTGCGCTTCCCTAGTAGATGCGTTGCACTAGTAGCGACGTCTTATTTGCTGAGAATGTCAGTAGGAAGAGAGGTCTGTGGTAGCGCATCTTCTTCAGTGGTGGCGTTCAGAGCATCATCTTTGTGCATCCAGACTTGGCGGGTCTTTTTCGGCTTTGGCAGCCGCTTCGAAGGACTCGCACTGCCTTCAGAGATGAACACCTCATACACCTGTTGATTGAGGCATACCACTAGCATCTTATGGGAGGAGCCGAGCTTACCATCGTCAGATTGCGACACAACCTTCTCGTTGGAGAAAAAAGTAGTCCCCAGCAAAGTCGCCAGCTTGTTCGCCATTAAAACAGGGACTTTATTTTGATATAAACTTTGTATTTAATTACAAATAGAACAGAGTACAATGTAGGATTTGGATGTAACCCTAGGAGTACACTTTTGTTTTTATTGTGTCAATGAAGCGAGTGGTAATTGTTTGACTCCATTGACGATCTGACGATGATCTCGGATTCTTTGAAAGTCTGGTTTGCTCTGGAACAGGCAGTGACTTGAAGAGGATTGGGACTCTTACAAGTGCTCTGGATGCTGGTGTGGTTGAGGTGTTCAAGAAGTGGGGGCTTCGAGAGTACCGTCCGTGTGTTGTGAATGAAGGAATGATCCTTCTATTTATAGGCAACAGAAAGATCTGCTAATGTGCGCATATACGATATGCGCCTAGAGAGCTTGCATGTAGGGACGCCACGTGGCTGATTATGTTGGGTGCATGGATGATGCGTCTTGAAGTCAGAGCTAAATTTGTTTGAACTGCACTGTTGGGCTGTGGTGGAGCTGACACGTGGCAGTTGTGGAGATTCGGTTGTTGCTGAGATCTTGGGTGGTTAGCACCCATTCGTAGGCAAAACTGAGTCAAAATGACACATGGTGCGTGTCCATGGGTCAAAGATCTCAGATTTGATAGAGAGTAATCTGTCAGGATGCGCCTAGGATCTGGCGCATGAGAAGACTTGGTCCATGACTTTTTAGGGGACAAAAATAAGTCTGGACGCATGGCTTTTGAGGCATATGGCTGCGGAGGCGCATACGAAGTTTTGGGCGCATGGCTGCGGAGGCGCATACGGGTTCTTGGGCACATGGCTACGAAGGCACATGCGGGTGATCAGTCGGCCACGTGGCGGAGCATAGCCGTAACCGACAAAAGAGTGATTATTGCGTCTCTTTGTCTTCTGTAATTTCTGACTTTGAGACGTGTACTGCTATCGTTTCAGTCACTCCAGCATTAAATGCTTTGATGGGTGGAGAGCTTTATGTGGGCGCATCTCTGTGCATCACTGGGCGCATCTGACTGTGCCCCATTGGGCGTATTTATCTGTGCTCCATAGGGCGCGTCGGTACAGAGCACATGGTACTGACGACTGCATCTGCTGCGTGGTGCATCCTCATTGGTCAGTCTTTGTTGAATTTTTTGAGGCCTTAATGCTTCATTGACTCGACTGAATTCGAAGGAGGCAAATTCATCACCATTAATGTAAGTTTACTGCACTGACTTCGGAGAAGTTGCCACTTGGCGCATGGGTTTGATTTGTCCTGGCCTATAAATAGTTTTGTGAAGAGAAGTTTGCTTCTCATTTCACTTTTCTTCTCAAATGGAGATGAACTCGACCGGTCCTCCTCGTTGGCGAGACGCTGTACTGCGGGTTGCAGATCTCTTCGTTCGAAGAAGTTTTGACGATGAACTCCTTCAGAAGACTGAGATGCGCCGAGTTTGCTATGGACACAACAGCTTATGTTCGAATCCCTTGTCGGCAGTATTTTTCTACGAGATGGCGTTGGGTGCCTGTTGCATCCAAAGATCGGGATCGTCGTGCCCCGACTTCCGTTATGCTGGAAGAGCCACCGGGTTTGGATTGATTGCCAACCCGTATTCTGCTCAATAAATGTTTCATTGGCTGAAGCACTCGAGGAAGTGATTCGCTCTGACAAGAAAGAGTGATGCGCCTACACTGAGACGTCAGGGTGACGTGTCTGCAAAGTGATATGCCTAGCTGTAGTTTAGGCTTTCTTCTTTATAGTAGACTTTTGTTGTATTTGGACATGTAATAGACTTTTTATATGGAATAAAAAATCAATCTTCATGTGCCTCTTCTACTTACTGTCTTCTGAAATGATGTGCTAACATTCTGTCTTTGAATTCTTTGGCGTATGATGTATTGGGGCGCATGGCGTTTTGGGGCGCATAGGGGTTCTGACTTTTACATGCACCTGAAATTCTATGCTTCTATAGCAGCAACAAGAATGTTTTGTCGTCAAGGACCTTGAAGACAAAGTGTGCAAGCTGGTAAAATCTCTGTATGGTCTGAAGCAAGCTCCCAAAATATGGCATGAGAAGTTTGATAAAGTCATTAAATCAAACGACTATAAAGTTGGAGAGATCGACAAGTGTGTGTACACTAAGTTCGCTGATGAAAGATGTATTATAGTTTGTCTTTATGTGGACGACATGCTAATTCTTGGTACGGATGTAGAATGTGTCACTGATACAAAAAAGTTCCTCTTTTCAAAATTCATTATGAAGGACATGAAAGATGCTGATGTTATCCTTGGGATAAAGAACATCCAAACGGAAGATGTGCTTGCTCTATCACAAGCTCACTACTATAAAAGATGCTCACATGATATGGATCGAGGGATTGATACTCCATACCGGTGTGACAAGAAGTTGAATCCAAATACAGAAAAAGCGTCAGACAACTGGTACTCTAGTGTCATCGTAAGCTTGATGTATGCTACAAGTGCAATCAGACCTGATATTGCTTTCGTCGTAGGAATGCTAAGTCGTTCACGAGCAATCCAGGTGTTGAACACTGAAAAGCTGTGAAGAGAGTTATGAGATATCTCAAGAGGAATCAAGAGTTTGCATTATACTAAAATGATTATCCGACAATAGTAGAAGGCTTCAGTGATGCAAGTTGGTGCTCAAAAATAGAGAGCAAAAGGTCCACAAAAGGATACGTCTTCTCCATGGGTAGTGCTGTTATATCATGAAAGTTGAAGATACAAATTTTGCTCTCTTACTCATATATGGAGTCTGAGTTGTATGCTTTGGCGGCTGTAGCGGATGAAACATACTGGTTTCGGAAGATCATGTTTGATCTTCTACTAGTTGGTGCATAGATTATAGCTATACCGATATATTATGATGACTAGGCGACTGCAGCTGCAGCGAATGATAATCTCTTCAACATGAATAAAAGGACTGTGCGACTTTATCAGATGTCATGCCCAGAACCAGAATACTCGAGAGCGGGGGACAGACATAGCCAGCTACGTACATTGAAGTGCAATCCACCTCGCAATACGATCACGGCTGTGTAGAAGCATGAGGGTTAAACTATAATCTATTAGTCTCTATGGTCAAGAACAAGCCTAGTGTCTCAATCTCAAGCAAGCATATAGATGTACAAGATATTAGATCATCAGACATACAAAATAAGGCGTCCCAAATATTATATATTCAGATGATCATAATGTTAGTCATACAAAATATAAGACTAGCAAGAGTTAAGTCATACATGATCAACCATAGGATTTGTCAATCATGTTACAGCCCTTAGGCAAACAAAAATTTAGTTTCAACACGAGCTAATACTTGCTCGATGGCTAAACGCCTCAAAAGAATAATTTACAATAGGGTGGAAGAGCAAAATAAGAAACCCACTCGTTGCCAGGATTACGTCTGGTGTTCACCATCTGGCTGATAAGCAGGAAGATCCTCGTGTATCACTCTGAAATCTAGCCATATAAAACCAGCTGGGTCAGACCCCAGAAAGAGCAAGTGCCACAAGGGAGACTTCATTAAGGAACTAAAACCAGCAAATAATTAAATAAAAGAATACATAAATGAACATGATTAAGTAACATGAAGACAGGATTAGAATAAAATGATAGCTTGTATTAGGAAAACAAGAGGCAGAATATAATTCCTATGCTAATCACAAGCAAGCATTCAGGCACGGCCAAGCAAGTCATTCGGCTTGCTATCATTAGCTAACTAGGGTTATCACAGGCCTAGTTACTAGCAAGATGCAATTGAGATGTTCCCACAGTCACAGGCCCTGCAGCTATCCAGGTTATTCAGGCGAGGTGATTTACAAGAGTTACAAGAGTTATCAAGATTACTGGTGTACTTTAGTACTTATATTTTTAAGAAGTGCCCCACATGACAGTTGTTTGCCATTAATTGTAAAAGAACAGAACAATTATCGGAGGACTGAACTTAGACTCACAATACAAACTCGCTCGTACAAAGAAAGCCTAGGGACGAAAACCTAGGTACAGCAGACTAAGTATGATTGTTTATTTTTGATTCTGGAGGGTGACGATAGAGGCTCGGGAAAGCGACGGCCGCTCTGCCTTACTCCTTGGACGATCGGTATGCAGCCTTGGCTCGGGAAAGATCTGCTCGGCGTTGGCGAAGAAAGGCTCTTCTTACTCTCCTCGGTTTGCTCTTCTGGCTTCTCTCTCTCTGTGAGTATCAAGAAAAGGGGGAGCTCTCTCTGTGTATATCTCTCTTTTCTTCTTTTTTTTATTCTTTTGTTGCCGACCTTTTTTACGTGGGAATGATGCTGGCTATTTATAAGAGTGGGGTGGGATCATTAGGGTTTGCTGATGATTATCTATTTGGAATGTCGGCGCTCCTTCATTCTATCTGGGCCCTTGATCCTGATCATAATGAATCTCGGCCACTAATACGGATAGCACCAAATCTTATGAGCAGTTAATGCTGACTGCTTTAAATCTTCGTGATTGATTTTGCCAATATTTGATTGCTCGCCACGTGTCCTATTGACTTGATGATGAATGATATGCCCTGATCTCGGCAATTATGATGATGATGTCGAATATTCTCGTTGGGATTCTGTTGCATCTTCAGTGCTATGTTTTTTTTTAAATTGAAGATCCTGCCAGGGCCGCATAGGGTGACCAACACTTGAACCGCAGGGGGATACTACTCGTGAGCCGCATGAGTCAATGCCTCATCGAGCCGCAGGGGACGAACTTTTCGTGAGCCGCATATGCATAGTTTCTGTAGGTCGCATGAATTAGCGTGGTGTTGAGCCGCATAGACCGGGCTATGGGTGGACCGCATATGGCGGATTATTGTTAATCATATTAGAGTGACTCCTCAATGAGCCGCATGAAGCTGTTCTCTATCCGAGCCGCATGAGACTTTTGCCACGCGTCAATCTAGGATTTTTTGTCAGATCGGGTCAGAGATTTTCTTCTTTTCCCGAAAAGTCTGTCATTATGGCAGAGCCACTATGATACTTTATGTCAGAGACAGCCGTCGAGTCGTGTCAGAGCATTAAATGAGACCATTACTCCAGTGGCCAACTGTGGGGGGGTCACACGTGTCGTCAATTGAGCCGCATATTCCTGCTGAACCGCATTCATCCCCGAGCCGCATGAGTCTGAGGGTCTTCTTTTGGGCCGCATAGGGCAACTCCAGTATGAGCCGCATAGACTTGCTACCCAAAACCGCATGGGCCATTTATGCCTTTATTCTAATATTTTCCATGCTTCTACAGGACCCCCTTCAAAGTTTTCAATTTGTAAAATTGAAACACTTTGAATAAGAAGCATGGCCCTGTTCATGCCGCATAGGATGTTCTGTTTACCTGAGCTTCTTGGCCGTATTAGCATCTCGGCCGCATAGATTCTTCTGGCCGCATAAGCTCTTTGCCATGCGCCCTGACCACGTGAGCAAATCTTCATTAATTGCCTTTGATTTGATTTGACGCCGCCTTTTGGGGGAGGATCCCAAGGGTCGGTTTTGCCTTGACCGAAGCATTCTCGCCTTTATTTTTGGAGGCGGCGCGTAATCCGAGGCGTCTTTCTACTTTATGGATCGCCTATAAATAGGAGTTTTTCAGCTCTTGGGGATTTCTTTACCTCCTTTCTTTGCTTGAATTCCTTGTTGCCAACTTCGCTCTTCGTTTTCCTTCTTCATCCATCGACCATGGCTTCCAAGAGATCTACTGCATCGAAGGCCGCGAAGGGCAAGGCAGTTGCTGCTACGGCGACTGCGGCGACGAATGTAGTCGCTCCTCCGCCGGTTGCTGTAGGCGCTGTCCATCCTGATGTTCACCCGCCCATCGCTGGTAAGGGGGTCACTCCGAAAAACCCTAGCTGCTGCCATGGCTCTGTTGCATACTTTATGCACAAGCCACATATACGAGACGTATCGATGTGACCGCATAAGCACTTCGCCCATTATGGCCGCATGAGCTTGTCACATTCGATCAGTGCCGCATGTGTGTTTTCGACTTGGGCCGCATAAGCGTTGCTCACTTTTGAACCGCATAAACTTGATGGTTTGTAGCCGCAGCGGTTTGTATGAGTCGGGCTTAGCCGCATGAATCTATAAACCCTTCTGAATCTGAGTTGTATGGACTTGGTTAATTCAGGGCCGCATGGGGCTATGACGCGCAGAGCCGCATGGACCTATCTGCTGATGAGCCACATGAGGCTGTGGCAATCTGAGCCACATAGACTTCAGTAATCTTTTCCAATACTTCTGTTTTCTTTGTTTGTTTTCTGACCTTGTTTCTTTTATCTTTTTCTAGTGAATCTGCCCGTGAATCCTGCGGGGGAACTTTTGGTTGGTTCAAATCAATTCGCTTTGGGTGTGCGTCTTGACGACTTAATTAAGCATGTATTGAATCAGTTCCCTGCTGATGAGCCTTTGGAGAGGTTGAACGCCATCGAGAATCAGACCCTTCATTACCTTCGTTCCGTGATGAACACTGGGAGGCTGGATGGGAAATACCTGAAGCCTCTATTCCTCTTTGAAGATGCTCTAATCATAGGGAACTCTCGAGTGTTAGAGATTTCCGAGAACTGGGATTTCTCTTTGGACGGGGAGTCAATCCATATCCCTTTTATGGAACGCCATTATCCCTTATCGTGGTTCAACATGGTGCTGTTGAACAGGAAGATGGTGTGCAACTTGACCCCTACTCAATCGGGGATGTTGATGGGCGACATCCATTACAATCCGAATATACGGTCAGCGTACCCAGGTAAGGATCCCGTTCCTCGGTATATGATGGGTCTGGCCCCGGGTTCCTTCATGAATGCATACGGTCCCAACTTTTCATTTGCTCAGGCTGACACCTTCTTGAATCGGCTCGTCCGTAAGAAGTCCTATCCTGTTGGTAGGATAGCGTTGCCGAACTGGATAAACCCTACTTCTATGTGGGTCCAGTTGACCACCTGGGTCCTGTAGACCTACGGAACACTCTTGCGTGAGGTGGGACTTTATCATGCTGTTCGAGGGACTTGTCACGGGCTCCCTATTAATAAGCCGCTGTTCATGGCGCTCTTAGAGATGTATAGATGGCGAACGGGGACATTCTTCTCACCAGTAGGGGAGCTGGGGCTTGCTCTTCATGAGATGTATACTGTCTCTAAACTCCCCTGGGGAAATGAGCCTTTCGAGGTGTATACCCCTTCGAATGAGGAGTTTGAGGACTTGGACCGACGATTCCCAGGTTTCGTTGCAGTATACCAGGAGTTGCTGTGCCACCATAGTGCTTGTCACCAGATGGCCATAAAGACAGCGGATAGCTCCGAAGGGACCGCTCCCCACACCACATTATGGATTAGTTACCTTTTCAAAGTTAACCCTTCTGGTGGAGTTACTCCTCGAACCCCTAAAACGCACGTGGAGGTGAAGGATTTGATGTCAGGCGTCAAGAAGTCGCGGTCCAGGAGTGACATATTTGGGAGCCAAACTGACTCTCTCAGCTACTTTTACTATGGGACCACGCAGATGTCAGAGAAGGCGCTTCTGGCTGGCTTTTTGATGATATGGTTACGGAATTGCGTCGTCTCGGGAGGAGCAGTTTCCATCGAGAGGATCGGTCACCATTTTATTCTTTCCGCCGTTAAACTGGTGTTCGGAGTTAAGCTGGCCCTTCTTCCCGCCATGGTGTGCAGCATCCACCACGGTCTCCGGACCTTCTCATCCAAAGTTGTTGCGCGTAAGAAGACCTTGGATTTTGAGCGCGTAGAATTGCCTTTCCATTACTTGATGGCGTGGTTGGCGATGCATTACAAGTCTTTGCTGGGACCCGGGATAGCGGAAGATGCTACGGATGAAGATGCTTTCCTCTTCAAATGCCATCGCCAGTCTTGGGAATACAATACTATGCCGTCTTGTCGGAGGGCGCTGGCGAGGGTAGATGGGTGTCACCTTTTTGTGTCTGTTCCTCCTTTTTCTGATGAGGATGTGAGTAAGGTACACCTTGATGGTACTGGACCTCCTCACTTTCTATCTCCGGATATGCTCACTTGGTTGCGTAACATCCGTCCTGCTCATTTGGTTTATCGCAACCGCGATAGGGTGTACCTGGAGCCTTACCTACCTAGTAGGTTTTCTCGGCAGTTCGGTTATAGCCAGTTATTCCTTGATCATCCCAATCCTGGTTTGGGCTTCGAAGGTAGTGTTCTTGATGGCGTCAGGACATGGAATTATTATGATGCTTATCATACTCGAGCCAGCTTCTCGGTCCCTGATGCTCAGACGCCAAGGGAAATTTTATACGTGGCTGCTTTGTATCATGTCATGGCAAACAAGCCTCCTATTAATTTCGATCCGAGTACCAGTTTTATCGTGGGTACCGGTTTAGAGGAGAAGCCCAAGGGGGCTAAGGCCAGAAAGCAACTAGCGCTTCAGACTCCTCTTCCTGAATCAGAACCTTCCGAGTCGGCTGGGGAGGAAGATGATAGCGAAGATTCTCTTTTTGATGGAGGCGAAGAAGTAGCAGATCAATCGCTTCCCATCCCTGATGAACCGGCGGAGGGCCCATTGCTTTCTACAGAAGGTGGAAGAGTGAGGGAAGAACAGCTTCCGGCTGTGTCTGGTTCCTCACGTAAGCGAGTCAGGCACGAATCTTCTGGCAGTAAAGCGACTTTTTCTGTGAAGAGAGCTGCCGTTAAGTCTCGTGGATCGCTTATTACCGAAAGGGATGACGGTACCGATGCTACTCCGGAGGTAAGGCTAAATTGGATTTGTTTCTTTGTTGTAGTTCCCTTTCCTCTCGCAGATATGATTTAATCACTTTTCTTTGTAGGCGTCCGATGGGCCGGAGTCTTCTGAACCATCTACTGCCTCTGAGGTTGATCCCGCCCTTGCTGTCTTAATCAACGATATGTGCGCCGCGGTCCTTTCTGCTGGGGCTCTTTCGGAGGCGGCTGGAAGTTCCCGGGTTGCTGAAGCATCAGCTCGGGGGAATGAAGGTTCCTCTGGGCCCACCCCTGCGGTCGTTGAGCTTCGGCGGGATGACACCATTCTTGGTACCTCTTCTCCCGGGGACGACTCTCTGATTCCTGATTCGGAGGTTATTGGTGAGGAGGCTGTGGTGGCTGTAAACGAACCTCAGCCTCCATACTCCTCCATTGGTAAGATAGGCCATATATTGACTACCGAAGGGGCTTATTCGCTCTATCAACATATCCTTCGGGTCAAGTCGATTCATGGTTGCCTTGGCCCTGCAGGTCCTGACCTTTTACCTCCTACCGCGGATGTTCTCGGGGAGAGTTCGGTCGGCCATTATCCGGACGAAAGGAATGTTTCTTCTCCTCTTTCTCATGTTGAAGAGCCTCCTGCCGTCTCTGGACAGACGGGGAGAGAGTTGGCAATGGTTTCTGCCTCGTCTTCCGCTGTTGACACGGCTCCGGAAGTCGACTTCTCGACCTTGTCGAGCATCCAAATCCTGCGGGCTGCTGAAGAGGAGTTGGCCGCTGTTCAAGCGTCTTTCCGTGCGGAGTTGGTTTCTCTTGTGGCAGGAGCGGCAGATTCTGTCGCGTCTTCTTCCGTGCTACCAGCCACACTCCCACTGACATCGGTTTCCTCGGAGGCTCTGGACGAGGTGACTCAGGATGTGGTTGACAGCTTTTATCGCCACTTAGGGAGGGGTATAAATGCTGCCGTGGAATGGGGGGTCCCTTTTTCTCTGTCTCTACGGGGAGCTCGGGGCCAAATTGACACTCTGAAGGGTCTCCCTGGCGGGCTGGGGTTAGCAGCGTTCCTGGAGCCTAAGCTGACAGAGGCTGACTAGCTTGTGACCCAACTGCTGGCAGTACGGCAGGCCGGTTTGCCTGCTGCGATCGAACGAGAGCGGGGCTTCCTGGTTGCTGCTCGGGACAGGATCAAACTCGCTCGAGAGACTGCCGGGCCGGCTATGCAGGGGGATCTTGACAAGTTCTCCGTCTCCTATGACCGACTGGGTCGTCGGAGTCAGGCTTGTAGGGCCCGGGAAGAATCTGCCTCTCGTGGAATAGCTGACACGAAGGAGCGGATTCTCGTACTCCAGAAGGAGTTGGCCTTCTTAGAGTCAGAGCGGGAGGCTGCTCATGCAGAACAGGAGTCGATTGCTCAGGAGGCCGAGCGGATTTCTCGAACTTCTGCCAACTTGGAGCGATCTTTTAAGAAGTTCGAGGACAACTGGCAGGCCCACGTTCATTTGGAGGACCCGACGGTGTTGAACCAGGAAGCTGAGCGTCGAGCCAAACAGAGGTTTGAGCGGTCGGTCGCCTTGATAAAGGACCGCCTTACGGTGCTATGTGCCCCGGAACAGTGATCCGCTATCTGTCTTCTTCTGCTTCTCTTTTTTTTTATATGTGTATATTTTGATTTGCAAGGGATGTGATCCCCACTGATGTAGCTCCTTTGAATTTTGAAATAAATGAGCCTGTTTCAACTCATCTTCTCTTTCTTGTTCTTGTGGTGTTCATGGAATTGGACTTGCTGGGGGATTATTTGTGGACTTGTTACCCTGGGCGTACCTTGGTTTTAGGTACGGATAACAAGTTTGATCAGGATGTCCGGGACAGCCACGACAAAATGGTCATGGATGTTCTCGGTACTGGGGAAAGGAATGCCGTAGAGCAGCTGGGCTCCCGGGGCATGGTAGGATGGTGGATTTATGCTAAGAAGCTTAGCAAGGGATATTTGTGGACCTATTATCCTTGGCGTACCCTGGTTCAGGATACGGATAATAAGGTGGGAGGAAGCCAGTCATATTTGCTCCGAGATTATGAGGACGTAGCAAATATGAGGGTTTTACCGTGGAATCTTCCTACTCAGAGGTAATGAGAACATGGTAGGGGGAGACTTCACGGAAGACTTTTCTATAATCAATAGTGGTCAACAGAGGACGTTTGTGGTCAACAGAGGATATTTGTGGTCAACAGAGGACATTTGTGGTCAACAGAGGACGTTTGTGGTCAACAGAGGACATTTGTGGTCAACAGAGGACATTTGTGGACCTATTATCCTTGTCGCACTCCGGTAGTGGGTACAGATAATAGGTTGAAAGGGAACCAACATACTTGCTCAGAGGTAATGTGGACATGGCAAATATGGTGATTTCTTCGACGGAGCCTTCCCACTCAGAGGTAATGAGAACATGGCAGGAGTGGGCTCAATGAAGAAGGGGTGCATAGAACTATTCAGAGGTAGGAGGACATGGAAATTCTATGCGAGGGGGCGGTTTGTTTTTTGGTGGAAGTGAAAACGACTCAGAGGTAATGAGGACATGGTCGTTTCGGAAATTAGCGGATCGATTACCCTTTTTGTGCACTGGGAGCGCGGGTAATGGATCATGAGGGAGGATCTCTTTCAGGAAGAAAGTTCAGAGGTATGATTATACGTGACTTACTATCTGAGAGAGTGACCGGAATGTAAGTACATAATTTAGATTTTCTAGAATATTGAGGAGATGAGAGTTCAGTGGCACCAGCGGGTGCATGGCTCGGTAATCTGAAATATTGTGGATGTGGGTTCAGTGGTATCAATGGATACATGACTCGATAATTTGGAAAATGGTGGGTGCGAGTTCAGGGGTACTAAGGGGGTACATGACTCGATAATTTGGAGAATTGTGGGTACGAGTTCAGGGGTACTAAGAGGGTACATGACTTGATAATTTGGAGAATGTTGTCTAAACATAGTATTTCTTCAGAAACTTGTCGTTGACGGGCAACATAAGCAAGTCCCCATTCTGCTTGGCGAGGCGGTAGGCGCCGTTGGAGAACACGGCCTCGATGACAAATGGACCTTCCCATTTTGGCTGGAATTTGCCTGCGGTCTTGTGAGTCATGACCATTGGTCTCCGGACTGCCAGAACGAGATCGCCCACTTGGAATGTTCTGATTTTAACCTTCTTGTTGAAGGCTCCTGAGATACGTGCTTGGTATAGCTCGATCCTTTGCTGGGCTACGAGGCACTTTTCGTCTAAGGCCTCCAACTCTTGTAATCGGCGTCGATAGTTATCATCCGTTGTCAACTGATAAGTGAAGGCGACGCGGAGTGAGGAAATCTGAGTTTCCAGTGGGAGGACTGCCTCACTCCCGTATACTAAAGAGAATGGTGTATTCCCAGTAGCTGTTCGAACCGTGGTGCGATAAGCCCATAAGCATTCGTCGAGCTTCTCGTTCCAGTCGAGTTTGTTGGAGGAGACAAACTTCTTGAGGAGTTTGATGATTGTTTTATTGAATGCCTCTGCCAACCCGTTTGCTGCCGGGTTATATGGTGTCGAAGCGACATTTTGAATGCGGTGTTTGTCGCAGAATCGATAGAATGCATGGCTTGCAAACTGCGGACCATTGTCATGGATGATCCTCCGAGGCAGTCCGAAGCAGTAGATGACGTGATGCTTAAGGAAGCTGATCACGTTTGAAGTCTTAACTTCTGCGAGTGGGACAGCTTCCGCCCATTTGGAGAAGTAGTCGGTGATCGCAAGTATGAAGCGATGTCCTCGGGAGGAAGGTGGGGTGATTGGACCAATGATATCCATTCCCCATGCTTCGAATGGCCAGGATGCTACCGTTGGATGTAAAAACTCGAATGGTTGGTGAATGAAGTCCGCGTGGACTTGGCAAGCCTTGCATTTTCTGGCATAGTCTATTGCGTCTACCACCATCGTGGGCCAGTAGTAGCCCATACGACGAAGGCGGTCCTGTAGCTTAGGGCCAGGCTGATGGGCACCACAGACACCGTCGTGAGCTTCTCGTACAGCTTCTTTGGCTTCTGCGTTTGACAAGCACCGGAGTAATAATCCGTCGTAGGATCGTCGGTACAGCATCTTTGTCTCTGTGTCGTAGAAGAATCTGAGAGAACGCCGTCTGATGGAGGTGGCTTCCCTTGGATTCTCCGGGAGGATATCGTATACGACGAAGTCAATGAACGGCTGTCTCCAGTCTGGTGTTTCGTCGACCGTCTGGGCGGAATAGCTCGCTACGAATTGAATATTGTTCTTGGGACAGACCAGTTCGTGGCCTATCACCTCAACCGAGTGATGCGCTTGGTTCGGCACTGCTAAGGAGGCGGCAAGGCCTGCTAGGGCATCGGCTTCGATATTTTGAAGTCTGGGGACGTGTTCGATGAAGAATCCCTCGAATGAGGAGATAATGTTGATTGCTATTTGGTGGTAGGGGATCATGTCTTCATGGCGGACTTCGTACGACCCCCGAATCTGATTGACGATTAATTGTGAATCGCCGTATGCTTCGAGATATTCTACACCCAGCTCCTTTGCGAGTTGGAGGCCAATGACCAAAGCGTTGTATTCGGCCACATTGTTGGAACAGGGTTCCATGAGAGAGTAGGCGCGATTGATCACTAGCTCGGTAGGAGAGATCAATACTACTCCGACCCCGACGACAAAGTCGTACCCGTGCATCGAGAAATCATCAGGATATGTAGGGATGTTCTCTTCAGGTTCGGACTCGGAAGGAACACTATCAGCATCTGTTGTACCCGATGGGAGGGTTATTTCTCGGGGTTCATCTCCTTGAAACATTAGATTATTGTGGATGTTCGGAGGAGTACTACCCCCAGCTCCTACGACCCCCAGGGTCGGGGACGATGAGCCTCCTGTTGCAGCAGATTTTGTCTTTGAACGGGTGTGTTGGTATACTCCAGTGGATGGCAACCGTTTAGCCGACAATTTCTTAGCTGTAGTGGCCGATATCTTTGGACTGGAGATGCTTGTCTTCTTCCCTCTCCCCTCCACGGGGACTTTCCGTGCGGAATTACAGGAGGCAACGGGAGGTGCCTCGTCTTCCGAGCTCGGATGTTGTAATCTTTGGAAGACGGATGGCCGGTCTTCCGTTACTGCCGTGTTGTTGCAACAGCAGTTGACAATAATCTGGGTGAAGTGACGTACCTGTGAGGACTCTCTGCACGCTGAGGCTCCTTCTCTTTCCTTGCGTTTGTGGAGGATAGCTTCACGCAGGTCAGAGGAACCACTTTGCCCGTTTGCCGCCGGGGGCTGGACTCGAGTGGTTTTATGCAACTTCCCGTCAGAGGCCCGCGTGATACTCAGCGGGACGCCCCGATAGTCAGAGGTTGGGGCAGCTGTCTGGACTTGATGAGCCCTCGCTGCCCTAGACTTTTTCTTTTTAGCACTTGTGGGTGCGTAATAGGAAGAGTCCACATTAGGTATCACAGAGTCTGGATTTTCATCCAGAAAGTGATCAGAGTTAGGACCGCATGAGAGTCGGTCGAAAACTGATCGAGAGAAGCGCGGTAGAGACGCTATACGGCCAGCGTTGGGTGTCGTGCAGGCTATCTGCATGCGACTGTCTTCTGTTGTGGGACAAGTTCTTATGCGGTTAGGAGTCACGGCCGTGCAGGCTGTCCGCATGCGGCTGGCATCTGTGGCCGCATGGGTTTTTTGCAAGCGGTTGACTTTACTAGCCGCATGAATCTCATCCATGCGGTTGGGAACTATAGCTGCATAAGTTATGCGGCTGACAGAAGTGGCCGCGTGAGTTTTCTTCATGTGGTTGACGGTTGTGGCCGCATAGATTTTCTTTCTGCGGCTAATACCTCTCTGCGGTTCAGGTTGAGCAGAGACCCTCTTTGCCCCTGCAAGTCCAGCATTATAGTATTTTCTTCTGCCGGACTTGGGGACAGCAGAGGTATCTGCGATCTGAAGTGGGGCCGCAGGAGAATCTTTCTCGCCGTTTTGAGCGACCGAGGGTATCCCATCGAGGGCTTGGGGAGGAGCAACTGACTTTGGCCTCCACTCTTTACGAGCCTTCGTGGTACGGGTGCGTTTCTGGACCGGGCCAGCGCTGCCTTCAGAGAGCATCTCTTCGAACGCCTGTTGGTCGAAGCGGACGACCATCTTCTGTTGTGTGGAGCCAAGTTTGGCTGCATCCGATTGCGTCACCAACTCCTCAGCCGTGGAGAAGTTAGTCCCCAGCAGAGTCGCCATCGTGTTTGCCATTGATTGTAAAAGAACAGAACAATTATCGGAGGACTGAACTTAGACTCACAATACAAACTCGCTCGTACAAAGAAAGCCTAGGGACGAAAACCTAGGTACAGCAGACTAAGTACGATTGTTTATTTTTAATTCTGGGGGGTGACGATAGAGGCTCGGGAAAGCGACGGCCGCTCTGCCTTACTCCTTGGACGATCGGTATGCAGCCTTGGCTCGGGGAAGATCTGCTCGGCGTTGGCGAAGAAAGGCTCTTCTTACTCTCCTCAGGTTGCTCTCCTGGCTTCTCTCTCTCTGTGAGTATCAAGAAAAGGGGGAGCTCTCTCTGTGTATATCTCTCTTTTCTTCTTTTTTTATTCTTTTGTTGCCGACCTTTTTTACGTGGGAATGATGCTGGCTATTTATAAGAGTGGGGTGGGATCATTAGGGTTTGCTGATGATTATCTATTTGGAATGTCGGCGCTCCTTCATTCTATCTGGGCCCTTGATCCTGATCATAATGAATCTCGGCCACTAATGCGGATAGCACCAAATCTTATGAGCAGTTAATGCTGACTGCTTTAAATCTTCGTGATTGATTATGCCAATATTTGATTGCTCGCCACGTGTCCTATTGACTTGATGATGAATGATATGCCCTGATCTCGGCAATTATGATGATGATGTCGAATATTCTCGTTGGGATTCTGTTGCATCTTCAGTGCCACGTTTTTTTTTAAATTGAAGATCCTGCCAGGGCCGCATAGGGTGACCAACACTTGAACCGCAGGGGGATACTACTCGTGAGCCGCATGAGTCAATGCCTCATCGAGCCGCAGGGGACGAACTTTCCGTGAGCCGCATATGCATAGTTTCTGTAGGCCGCATGAATTAGCGTGGTGTTGAGCCGCATAGACCGGGCTATGGGTGGACCGCATATGGCGGATTCTTGTTAATCATATTAGAGTGACTCTTCAATGAGCCGCATAAAGCTGTTCTCTATCCGAGCCGCATGAGACTTTTGCCACGCGTCAATCTAGGATTTTTTGTCAGATCGGGTCAGAGATTTTCTTCTTTTTCCGAAGAGTCTGTCATTATGGCAGAGCCACTATGATACTTTATGTCAGAGACAGCCGTCGAGTCGTGTCAGAGCATTAAATGAGACCATTACTCCAGTGGCCAACTGTGGGGGGGTCACACATGTCGTCAATTGAGCCGCATATTCCTGCTGAACCGTATTCATCCACGAGCCGCATGAGTCTGAGGGTCTTCTTTTGGGCCGCATAGGGCAACTCCAGTATGAGCCGCATAGACTTGCTACCCAAAACCGCATGGGCCATTTATGCCTTTATTCTAATATTTTCCATGCTTCTACAACAGTGTGCTGAAAATATGCCCTACTCGTCGGCAGGCTATAAGTCCCTCAGGTGTGGCCGGGTAACGGGATCGCCTGTAACTGAAAAAATCTCTTTATATGAACTACGTGATCAATCTAGTCATTAACTTAGTCAGATTTACTATGAATTCCTGACCGTAGTAACCAGAAATCCATGCCCTAGACATGATGTAAGACGAGACAGGTAGCTTGTACAGGCAAAATCAAGAAAATCAACCACGGCATCAAGACAAGAGTTACTTAGCAAGTCAGGATAGCTGTCACAACAGCCTTTCAAGATTATGCATGTCATGTCAGGTTACTTATCAGGAGTACTTGTCAGGAGTGCGCCTCGACGGGCCACTATCAAGCTTATCAAGAAGGGTTCTTGTTATCATGTCGCGTTCATGCCAAGTCGTGTTAATGTCAAGTTCAATACTGGCAAGTCATGTCATGCTCAAGTTTATCATGTTTCATATCATTAAGTTATCACGTCGGGTTCTCGCAAGTTAGGCCAAGTACAAGTACATGAAAAGATACAACATTACACTAAGAACCATGAGAACAAGCATGGAGATAGGCAACAAGAGTCATAATAGCATGAGATGGCGGATGAGCCAGAGGGTGCTAGGTGGCGCCAGGCCAACTAAGGTTGGGTGGCGCGAGGCGCCAAGCAAGTCAGGTGGCGCGAGGCCAGAGGGGCTAGGTGGCGCCAGGCCAACGAAGGCTGGGTGGCACGAGGCGCCAAGCAAGTCAGGTGGCGCGAGGCCAGAGGGGCTAGGTCAAGTGGCGCTGGACCAAGGGGCAAGTGGCACCAGGGTGCCAAGGGGTGCCTAGGTGCCAAAGGGAGCCAGGGTACAGGTGGCGCCAGGGGCGCGCACGCTAGTGCGTGCGTAACCAATGGAACACGTCGCCAAGGGGCGGCGTATTGCTCATCTTCTCCTCCAACAGACCGAAATAAGCTCCAACAATCCATAAACTTCAAAATACCATAACTTTCTCAAAACAAGTCAAAATTGGGACTTCCAAGGGTCTAAACTGATAGAACGAGATTTCCTACAACCTGGGATGACTGGTTTTAGGGAATACCAAGCTTTTATAGATCGAAACCAAGAAAAAAAAGAATAGATCAAAAGCTATATCTACAAAAATCCATCTATCAAAACTAAAAATGTCAAGTTCAAATGAGGCTTAGAATCTTACAAAGAAGAGAATAAGACATAAAAACTTGAGATCCATCATGAAGCAAGTTGCACTTGCCTAAGATTTCTTGGGTGTTGGTGGAGAGGAGTTAATGAGGAAGATGAAGAAGTAAATAAGAAATAAATGGAGGACAGAGAGAGGAGTTGACTTTTATATCAACTCTTCTCATCTCAAACCCAACAAAATAAACCAAACCAAGCCAAGTTGAACCAAGTCAAGTCAAGATTAAACCAAGACTAGGCTAAGCAAGACAAGTCTAACTACGGGTCACCTGACAATAGCCAAAAATTCGTATACGAATACTAAAAATATGTATAACGAAAAACGAGAGTGACAACTCTACCCACCTTAAAAGAATTTTGTCCTCGGAATTTAATCAAGTTGCTAGAGGTGTCGAGGCAAGCTATAATCACGGGCAATCTATGGCTAGTAGCCAATCAAGCAATTATTCATGCAAACAAGGAAGTAAAAGCATAAGGTATAATGAAGACATTATACCTTATGAGTCAAACAGGTGTGGATATCGCGATCGAATATCATCCTCACGTTCCCAAGTTGACTCACCCAAAGAGTGATGACCCCAAGTAATACGAACTAAACTAATAGTCTCGTTCTTGAGTACCTTCTCTCTTCGGTTCAATATAGATACGGGCCTTTCCTCATACGAAAGGTTGGTATCAAAAACCAATTCCGAATGATCAAGGATATGGCTCGGATATGGGATGTATCATCATAATTGGGATACATGGAATACGTCATGTACCTCACGTAACGACGGTGGAAGAGCGAGACGATAGGACACATCACCTACTCGCTCAAGAATATCAAATGGCCCTATATACCTAGGACTAAGCTTTCCTCGTACGTCGAATCAAATGATGCCACGAGTAGGTGAGATCCTAAGGAATACGTGGTCGTCGATAGAAAACTCAAGAGGATGCCGATGAGAATCGGCCCAATGGCGCTGATGATCTTGTGCAACTCGAAGATGATCTCTAACTTGTCTGACCACTTTGATAGTCTGCGTAACCATTTCTGGACCAAGCATCTACCTCTCGCCTACACTATCTCAGGCTAAAGGTGATCTGCACTTTCTGCCATACAGTGCCTCAAACGGTGCCATCTGGATACTGGCCTAAAAATTGTTATTGTAGGAGAACTCCACTAGATGTAGGTGATCTTCCTACAAACTACCGAAGTCAAGTGTACATGATCGTAACATATCTTCAAGAGTTTGAATCGTGCGCTCTAACTGACCATCTGTCTGTGGATGATAAGCTGAACTAAACTTGAGATGAGTTCCCAAACTCTTTTGAAGACTCCGCCAAAAGTGCGATGTAAATTTTGAATCTCTGTCCGATACGATACTGACTGGCACTCAATATAATCTGACTATCTGTTTGAGATACATCTTTGCTAGCTGATCCGTCAACTGACCAATCCTGAAAGGAAGAAAATGAGCTACCTTGGTGAATCGGTCAACTATAGCCTATATAGCATCTCTTCCAGCTGGGGATTTAGGTAACCCAGTTACAAAATCTATGGTAATATGCTCCCACTTCCATTCTAGGATTGGTAAAGGTTGAAAAAGTCTAGCTGGTCTCTGATGTTCAGCTTTAACTTGTTGGCAAACTAAACAACGAGAGACAAACCGAGCTATCTCCCTCTTCATGCCATTCTACCAAAAATGCTGACGGATATCACGATATATCTTCGTACCACCAGGATGAATTAAATACTGTAAACTGTGAGCCTCTGTCATGATCTCCTGCCTGAGGTCACAACTGGGTACACAAAGACGCCTTCCATGTCGGAGTGTGCCATCTTCATAAATACATAACTCTGCTCTTCGTCCTGCTTCACATTCTATCCTAAGCCGCTGAAGCTTAGAATCCGTTGATTGAGCTATCTTGATTCTCTCTACTATGCTGGACTGAACTTACATACTGGCCATCAATGCCATATTAGTAGGAAGAACTATCTCTATACCCATCTTCTGAAGATCCGCTAATAACTCTGGCTATGCTGTTAGAAAATAAGCTCCTCCTCTTCTATTCAACGCATCTGCAACTACGTTGGCCTTCCCAGGATGATACTGTAGGTTGATGTCATAATCTACCAATAGCTCTAGCCACCTTCTCTGACGCATGTTAAGATCCTTCTAGGTAAATATATACTTAAGGCTCTTGTGGTCGATAAAAATCTTTACTCGATCTCCATACAAGTAATGCCTCCACAGCTTAAGGGCAAAAACCACCATTGCTAATTTCAAGTCATGGGTTGGGTAATTTCTCTCATGATCATGAAGCTGACGTAACGCATAAGCTATTACCTTGCCATGCTGCATTAAGACACATCCTAATCCTCTGCCTGAAGCGTCACAATAAACTGAGAATCCTTCAGTCCCATCTGGAAGCGTGAGAATGGGTGCCGTCATCAATCCTTGCTTCAACTTCTCAAATAAACTCTGACACTCTGCTGTCCAAGTAAATTGCACATTCTTGTGGGTCAACTGCGTCAATGGTGCTGAAATTCGAGCAAAGTCTGACACAAATCGTCGGTAATAGCCGGCCAATCCTAGGAAATTGCGAACTTCTGTGACGATGGTAGGTACTGGCAATGTCTCTATAGCCACTATCTTCTGGGGGTCAACTTCCACTCTACCCCTGGTGATGATATGACCAAAGTACCAAATACGATCAAGCCAAAATTCGTACTTACTGAACTTCGCGTACAACTGGTGCTCTCTGAGAATCTGAAGGACTACTCAGAGATGTTGTTCATGCTCTGCTTCATTATTGCTATAGACCAAGATGTCGTCTATAAACACTATCACAAATTGATCCAAATAAGGCATGAATATGCGATTCATGAGGTCCATGAATACTGCTGGCGTATTGGTCGTCCCGTATGGCATAACGAAAAACTCCCAATGCCCATATCTAGATCAAAATGTTGTCTTTAGGATGTCTTGCTCTCTGACTCTGATCTGATGGTACCCCGACCACAAGTCAATCTTCGAGAATACTGCTACTCCACTAAGTTGATCGAATAAGTCATCTATCCTTGGTAGAGGATATCTGTTCTTGATTGTTACAGAATTCAAGATACGATAATCAATACATAATCTTGATGTACCATCCTTCTTTTTTTGCAAGAAGCATCGGAGCTTCCCAAGGTGATCCACTAGCACGAATAAATCCTTTGGTTCTGAGTTCTTCAATCATCTTGTACAGGATCTTCAAATCTGATGGTGTCATTCTATAGACTCTCTCTGATACTGGTATCGTCCCTAGAATCAAATCAATAGTAAATTCTATCTCTCTCTCTGGTGGCATGCCTGGGAGCTCTTTGGGAAATATATTAAAAAAAAATTCTACTACTCTGGGAAACTGAACTGCTGCTGCTACTGCTACCGCCATCCGCAAGACTGGTGGAGGAGGTTCTACTTCGCCTTTGGAAAATGAAAACTCTTTTTCGCCGGGAATACCAAAATAATTCTGCCAACATGATAGTCTATTCTTGCGTATTGATCCTTCAACTAATCCATTCCTAGGACCACATCATAGTCGGCCATTGAAAATTCTATCAATCTAGCGAAAAACTCTCTATCGCTAACTACGATTCGACACGAGGAAAAGACTCTATCTACTCCCATAAGATCGTTACCAGTAAGTATATTGAGCCTTACTGATAATGACTCGGGCTTCAGTCCTATCCGTGTCGCGAATCGTGCAGAGATAAATGAATACGATGCACCCGAATCAAATAATACTGATGCTGGAAAAGAGTTGACGAGAATGGTACCTGCCACCACCTCACCTGATGCCAATTCTTCTGCCATGGTTAGAGCCATAGCTTGACCCTGTCCCCTTGGTGCTGGTCCCCTCTGCTGGTGACCTCTCTGCCTGTTCTGAATCTGAGCTTGGGCCTGAGCATATTGTTGAGCCTGAGGCGGTAACGACCACGGAGGCTGGTACTGCTGATGCTGCTGCTGCATTGGTGCTGGTGCCCTAATCGATGGACTGGTTAGGGTTGATGAAGATGAACTGGCTCTATGCGGACATGATCCAATTTTATGATTCGGTGCCCAACAAGCCAAGCACAATCCCTGTGCCCTGCGATACTCTGAAACCACGTGCCCAGGCTTCCCACAATGAGAGCAGCCCATTGCGGAAGATTGCTTCTATTTTTGCTGCTGAGGATATGTTGGAGTCGAGTGCTGAACCGACAAAACTATGGTCGCCCTCGTAGGAGCTCCAATAGTCAAAGCCCTAGCTGCCGGGACTGGTGCTGACGACTGAGATAACTGACCATGAGGCCTCTTTCGTCCTCCAGTTCGATCTACTATCCTCTGGAAGGTATATTTATGCTTCCTAGCTGCTCTCAAAATAGCATCAAAGGTCTGGTGCTCAAATTGCTCCACTTCTAGAATGATCTCTAGGTAGAGTCCCTGTTGGAATTGCTGCGCTCGGTCCAATTAGGTCGCCACCAAGGTGGGAGTAAATCGACTAAGCCTAGAAAACTCGGCCGCATATCCATCGACCGTCCTTTCCATCTGCTTGAGATTGATGAACCTTGTCTGCAGTTTATACCGAGCTACTGCATCAAAATACTTCGTCTGGAACATGTCGCTGAATACCGCCCACATGACAGGCGTTACCAACCCAACTGCTAACATCGCCCACCAGCTGTGGGCTAAGTCCAACAACTGTAGGCGCATAACGGCCACCTTCTCTTTATCTGGAATCTAGGCTGCCTCCAGAATAATCTTTATATCCTGTAGCCAAGCATCGACAGCAATAACATCTTCACTACCGTCAAAGAAAGGAGGGTTCGGGCGCTTGAAGCTGTTAGCCGCATTGTTCCCTTGATAACCCACTCTGTCCATGGCATTTTGTACTGTCTGGTACAGGACATCGCTCCGACGATCTTATAATGCAAGCAAGTCCCGGATGAGTCCCATTAGGGTTCTATTGTCAGGCTCTGTAGGCTGAGCTGGCTGAACTAGCGGCTCTGGATCCCCGGAATGCATGACTCGAGATGCTGCTCCAGAGTGCTGGGCTTGGTCTCCAGGTTGCGACTGGTTCACTTGTTGCTGGTTCTCTAGGGGTGCTCCACCCGGCTGATCGGTAGGACCAGGAACAATACCACTGAAAAAATAACATGAGGAACAATAAGGAAGGACCAAGATTGATCAAGGATATAAGTATGTGATCAGGTCAAGATTTCAGGAAGATTAGAAGGCACGAGTAGAGATCAAGGAAGAATACTGATTGAGACATCTATTTAGTAAAACCCTCACACATCTTGATTTATAAGACCTGTATGGGCAACCACTTAAACCGTGTCACGCCCTAGAACCAAAATACTGGAAAGCAGGGGACAGACACAGTCAGTTACGTACATTGAAGTGCAATCCACCTCGCAATACGGTCACGGCTGTCTAGACGCATGAGGGTTAAACTACAATCCATCAGTCTCTATGGTCAAGAACAAGCCTAATGTCTCAATCTCAAGCAAGCAAATAGATGTACAAGATGTTAGATCATCAGACATACAAAGTAAGGAATCCCAAACATTACATATTCAGATGATCATGAAGGTAGTCATACAAAATGAGAGACTAGCTAGAGTTAAGTCATACATAATCAACCCTAGGATTTGTTAATCATGTTACAGCCCTTAGGCAAACAGAAATTTAGTTTCAACACAAGCTAATACTTGCTCGGCGGCTAAACGCATCAAAAGAATAATTTACAATGGAGTGGGAGAGCAAAATAAGAAACCCACTCGTTGCCAGGATTACATCTAGTGTTCACCATCTGGCTGATAAGCAGGAAGATCTTCGGGTATCACTCCAAAATCTGGCCATACAAAACTAGCTGGATTAGACCCCAGAAAAAGTAAGTGCCACAATGGAGGCTTCATTAAGAAACTAAAACCAACATATAATTAAATAGAAGAATACATAAACGAACATGATTAAGTAACATGAAGACATGATTAGAATAAAATGATAGCTTGCATTAGGAAAACAAGAGGCAGAATATAATTCCCATGCTAATTACGAGCAAGCATTCAGGCACGACCAATCAAGTCCTACGGCTTGCTATCATTAGCTAACTAGGATTATCACAGGCCTAGTTACTAGCAAGATGCAATTGAGATGTTCCTACAGTCACAGGCCCTGCAGCTATCCAGGCGAGGTGATTTATAAGAGTTATAAGAGTTATCAAGATTACTGGAGTACTTTCAGTACTTATGTTTTCAAGAAGTGCCCCACATGACAGTGTGCTGAAAATGTGTCCTACTCGTCGGCAGGTTACAAGTCCCTCAGGTGTGGCCGAGATAACGGGATCGCCTGTAACTGGAAAAATCTCTCTATATGAACTACATGATCAATCTAGTCATTAACCTAGTCAGATTCATTATGAATTCCTGACCGTGGTAACTAGAAATCCATGCCCTAGACATGATACAAGACGAGACAGGTAGCTTGTACATGCACAATCAAGAAAATCAACCACGGTGTCAAGACAAGAGTTACTTAGCAAGTCAGGGTAGCTGTCACAACAGCCTTTCAAGATTATACATGCCATGTCAGGTTACTTGTCAGGTGTAACACCCAATTTTCCCAATGAGGATAATTTTGAACTTTTGTAATTATAATTATTTATTATTGATATTTATATCAAATTATGATTTTTGGTGATTTTTAATCATTTTAAAACTATTTAAAAACCATGACTTGTGATTTTGATGTGCTGCTAGTGAAACCCTAGAGACTGTCTGACCTAGAGCCTAACCATGTGATTGGGATATTTATTTATCATTTTTAGCCTAGGGGTATTTTGGTCATTTTGACTTATTGGAATTATTTGATTAATTATTGGATTAATGGTTGTTAATTTTGACTTTTACTAGTTGTGACTTAAGAGACTAACCTAGATGTTGACTTTAGCAATGGTGACTTGATTAGCATGGTGGGGTCCGAGTCTAACTTAAGTCGACTCAAGTTGACTTATTTGAATCAAGTTTCATGTAGAGAATAAGTGATTTAGGTTAATGGACTTTTGACTTATGGATTGATTTCATTAGCATTGAAACTTGGCCCAAGCCATTAGATATAACCCTAACCCTAATTTCTCCTTTTATGACCAGCCACATAGGGATCCCTACCCTATATAATCTCTCTTTCTATGGTTTTCGCCTCTTTTGCATCAAATCAACTTTTGGAAAAGAAAAGAATTGGTCATTCTTTCCCAATCCATAACTATTTCATTTTAATTCTTTTTTGACTATAGTTTCTTGCATTAGAGTCTAATTCCACTCTATTTTTTGTTCATGGAGAGAAATCTCAGTTTTGGTACAGTTTGGAGCTATTGGCTTGCAAGGAGAATCATCCTATTTGGGGCTTTTTCTTTGTCATTGACACACTATAGGTAAACCCTCTAAATTATGTTTTAATTCTGATTTCTTTGTATATTAGCCTAGATCTAGGTGTCCCCTAGCTGTCCCTCAAGTTTGGTAGGAAACCGTGTCCATTTGGTATCCGTATCGAACACGTGTCAATATGTATGTGCAAGTGTTTGTTAGATATAGAAATGGATTTTAGTAATTTGCAAAACTAATTACATGTATTTGTAGCTAATTAGGTCTATATTGTACATCAAATTGACTGAGCACGATTTGGGGTTGTATTTGTGTCCAAAATGGACACGCACCTCATGCACGAGACACGCACGGAGCTCGTGCGGCTCCCCTGCTACTCGGGGTCGACACAAGACACGACACGGATTATTATGACACAATTTTTGGTGGACACGAGGGGGCATGCACTAACAGCACGCACACAAAATTTGGGGGGATTTTATTGAGCGGATTGGGAGAAATCTCACTCGCACTGAATTGGCACACACGCACACATGCGCACAGACACGTTCTGATATGTGTTCGTATCTAGGACACGGTGACACTTGGACACATATCAGGGTCTTAGACAGACCACATAGACCTAGATTACCTAGACACTTGACCACGAGACACATAGTGGCTTGTGTCGTGTCCTAGTGGACACGATATGTCAGCACGAGACTGTGCTGAATACAGTCTCTGACACTGGGTTCGACCCCCTGTTTGGATACGATTTTGACTCATTGTTGACATGTGGATACCCTCCACATGTGTGCACACATGACTGACACCTCGGTACACGTGTTTTCCTAATATGTTTTGGGTTTTCCTATCCTAATTTGGTCGGGTTTCTTATATTACTGATACTTGGGTTGAATGATGTAGTTCACTGAGTTAAGTTCGATATGAACTTTGGATTTAAGTTTGGTTTTGTATTGGTTCACTGAGTTTGGTTTGATAGGAAGAAAAACTGTGATTTAATATAAAGAAAACTGAATTTTAAAATCGAAAAAATAGAGATGTTTTATGCTTTGGGATTTATACAATTGAATTGGGTTAATGAGGATTCGAAAAAAGGAAAATTGGTTTTGTACATGTTAACTGAGTTTAGATTTCAAGTTGCTAATGAATTGGTTTCAAAATTTGAATATATATACATAATAATTCATGTATCTTAACTATACATTCGAAAACAGGTTTTCCATTTCAAATGAAAATCCCTTTCTTAGCATGATTCAGTCCATATAACATATAGAGGGATTAATTAGTTCAGAACCCTCATAGTCCCTGCATTGTTTAGCCTATTGCTAGCCATTCATGTTGAGCCAATGCCATATTGCCTGCACTCACCCTATGTTGATGTCCAAGCTTCTATACATGAAATGGTGTTGTCCAGCATGTTTAGTCCACTGCTTGCAAGTATTATCCAGTTAGCTTGAACATCCTATCAGTCAGTTCTATTTCCCTTTGCTCTCTGTTTCCTTCTTCCTTTATTTTCTTCTTTCTAATTGTATTGTATATATATAATGTAATGCATTAATGATATGTATATATGTAATTATTAGTGAATGTATCTTTATGAGTGAACAGTAAGATGGGCTCAGGTTATGCTTGATAGCAGTAGGTAATTAGCTTATAGGTATTTGGAGATATATACTCATGTATTATATGCTGTGAGGCAGCTCAATGCTCATAGTTATTGATAGGGTAACTTGGGTTTGTCTTGTTTTGGCCTTGCAGCAGCAGGCAGTAGCAGCAAGCAATTGCCTTGCTTGCAGGCAGCTGCAGCTAAGGCTTTAGCAGGGTCAGCAATATGAGCAGTAGGCATAGCAGTTGGTATGGCAGTAGGTGCAGTAGAGGATTAGGGAAGGGTCTGTGCAGGGATTAGGCCTGTCTTGGCTTTGGCCTTGAGCCTATATCAAGTGTTGGTTTTTAGGAGAGTTAGTATTAGTGGGATTCATATTGAGTTGTTCTTGCAAACTTTTTCATTCTCAGTTACTTGGTCATTCTCAGTTTTGGTTTGGACTATAAACACTTGGGTTTGATTACCTTTCAATTTCAGATTTTGTGAGTAGTTGAGTTGGGTTGTAATGTTGGTTCAAGGTTGAATGGAAAGGGTTCCCTGTTTTGGGTTATAGATGAGTACTGAGTTAGACTAGACTATGTTAGTATGTTGTGTTTAGGCTTGTCTATAGGACTGTGACTAGTATGGGTTTGGTGTTAGTCTAGTGTGATTGTGGTTTTAGTCTTTAGACTTGAGTTATAGTGATTTGCCTAGGTTGTTAGTCTAATATGTTTCTATTATGCTTGTGATTATGGTTAGGCTATACCAAGTTTCCTTTTTCATAGCCTTAGCGAAAACCTTAGACTAGACTATTAAAGACCAATATGGGCCAAAAATCCAAGTTGACTTAGTTTGACTAAGATAGTTGACCAAGTTTGACTTTGACCTAAATTGACCTAAAAATTATGTAGATTACATCGTAAACTTCATTTGCCTTATTTTAAACACATTATAACCTGTACTGCTCTATATAGGACATTGTGACTCCGGTGCAGATATCTATTTTCATCAGTTGTACAGGGTATCAGGCTAGTACATTCTCTGATAGTTCTCTCATTTATTTGTCAATTACTGTACTTCAGCTCTAGTTAGTTTTATGTGATTCTCTGTTACAATACGTATAGATATTTCTGGATTCATGTATGCGACACACATACCATATTGTCTGACCTCTATTACTGGAATCATTCTGAAATTATTGCTAGTATCATCATGTTTGGCTGGACTCATCTCGATTCTCGTGTCGAATTCTGGATTCACTTGTATTACGGGTCGAGAAAATATTGAGTAAGACATGTAGACATACCCCAAACCTGGAATCTCCCAACTGGAATCTACTGAAAGCATAGCCATCTCTCGCCTGATCAGTGAGTGATGTGCCTGATACCTACAGCCGTTTACATATCGATCACGGTATTTTAAAACACACTATTAGAATATAGCTGGTCTCATCTGGATTCTTGATCACTGACTAGAATCATCTTGTACTGGATTCATCTTGTATTAGATTCGTCTCGTACCGAATTTATATAGGATTTATATTTGTTTTACATTTACTGTCTGGACTTATCATGATACTCTAGTTCCGTTAGAATCTTATTTTACAGTCTTTATTGCTATGATTCTTCTCTTGTTTTAGTTACCTTACTTACCTTGTATCTTAACTGTTTTTCTATACCATCACCTGAATATAAACTACCATGTTCATCAATAAAACTGTCTATAACTGCTCTATAGTTCTCTGTCATTTACTTGGGTTTTCTAGATGAGTTGTACTCGTTCATGTCCTGACTAGACCTGTTGAAAATATTACAGATGATTGCCCTGAGGACATGTGCCTTACTTGCCTTGGAGCAGGAGATGGCTTAGCTACCTTTAGCCCCGACACTCAGGAGTGATCGGGAGACTAACTAGTAGACTTGGTTTAGTTTTTATGTTTTAGAACTTGAATTGTAATAAGTTGAGATAATGTTTTGTTTTGAGATTGTTTAAGATTAATATTATTTAGTAGCAGGTTTTATTGTTGTTATTTAGTCTTAGTTATAAACTTCTGTGTTATCATATCGTGCTTAGACTGTGATTGAGATTCATTATATGTATACTTGTCCTCCGTTCAGAGTTGAGATTTTGACAAGTACACTATATAATTGCATGAGTTGTTGGTTAGATAGTGACCTATAACAGCGTTCTACCGCCGACACTGTGGCGTAGGCTGGGCGCTGTTACGTACTCATACCCTCACAGTGGGTACGGATAATGACACATTTTTAGTGGTGGCCCATGCAGGTCGAGAGTCGTATTAGTACGATATCGTGGTAGTACTACGACTTAGTTGTACTGCTGCGAGCCTGCGATAGGATTGAGCGATAGGCTTCAATGGAGAGGTACTCAATCACAGTTAGGAATAAATTCTGCTTCAATTCATGCCATCTATACATTTTGCTGATTTGTCTTCTTTGAAATTAACTGTCCTCCCTTGATTTATCGCTTCTATCTCAGTATTGATTCCTTGTTTGATCTGTCTCCAGGATGGTCGAGACTAGATCTCATCGCCCAGGACATCGGGATACTGATGAGAGGTTTTCCACCTTTCGTCCTCAGCAGCCAGCCCCCGGTACCGTAGCCCCAGTCATGCCAGCTGGGGTGGGTATTTCAGCAGTATTCGGAGGAGCCCCTCCACCAGCAGTGCGCAGGCAGAGCCCGGTGATTCCATAGATGCTCCAGCAGCAGCAGCTGCCTTCGGGATCCGTTGATGCAGTCCAGCTGTTCACTTTCTTCTAGCAGTTCATAAAGGCCCAGCAGGCCCAGCAGCAGCGTCAGACGGCAGAGTTCAGTTGGGGCATCGATCTGGCCCTGATGGTAGTTGAGAGGGCAACAGCTCAGCCTCCGGCAGTTCAGCAGCCGTATCAGCCGAAGGAGAAAGGCATCCAGGATTTCCAGAAGATGCACCGACAGGATTTCAGGGGTACAGAGGGCATCTTGTACGCAGATGAGTGGATTGAGCACATGGAGGAGATCTTCAGGCTGGCAGAGATTCCAGCGAGGCTACAAATCGAGGCGGCGGCCAGTATGATACAGGATTTGGCTTGCACATGGTACCAGATAGACCCGAGGGTTGGTACAGTTGGGCAAACTTCGACAGCCTTCAAGAAGCTATTCAAGGAGAAGTTTTTCCCCGACGCAGCACTTGGTGCCCTCGAGACACTGTTCGAGGCTTTAATACAGGGCAGTCAGACTGTCGAGGAGTACGCCGGGGAGTTCTGCCATCTGGGCAGGTTTATTGAGGGGTTATCTGAGGCGACGAAGGCCCGGAGGTTCAGGAAGGGGCTAGCAAGGAGGTGAAGTCCTACACCAAGAGTGCTCGCAGTGCCACTTTTGAGAAGATCCTGGTAGGAGCCCTAGCAGCGGAGGATGACCTTGAGCTGAGGCTCAAGAGGGGACGAGACGCTCACGGTACCAACAGCAGTGGAGGCCAGGCCAAAAGGCCTCACGTACAGATTCAGCAAGCACAGGCACCAGTGATGGTTCAGCAGGTACAATATCAGTATCGGGGTCAGGACTCGAAGACGATCAGTTGTTCCTACTGCAGGAAGTTGGGATACACCAGGGAGCAGTGTAGGAAGAGGCGGAAGGTTTGCTATTCCTGTGGGTCTGAAGCCCACCAGAAGATAGATTGTCCCGTTGTACCTCCTTTTGAGGGAGCTAGTCCACCTGTAGCTCAGCAATAGAGGGGTAAAGCTTTTGCGATGGCGGTCGAGGAGACCGATGTTGCAGGTGATGGGTTAGCAGGGTTGTCCTTCTTGTTCTTCCTCTCCACCTTCATGTGTGATTCCATTAGTACCTGCCAGGATATGCTTGTGATATGTTAGATAGCGTAGTTACCCTGATCGAGACTGTGGAATCATGACCATTAGGATTGTGTTGCATGTTATCTATCGACCTTGATTTGATTGGGGGTTTGACCTAGTAGGGGTACGATCATCTTAATTTCGTGGACGAAATTCTTCTAAGGGGGGTAGACTTGTAACACCCAGTTTTTCCAATGAAGATAATTTTGAACTTTTGTAATTATAATTATTTATTATTGATATTTATATCATATTATAATTTTTGGTGATTTTTAATCATTTTAAAACTATTTAAAAACCATGACTTGTGATTTTGATGTGCTGCTAGTGGAACCCTAGAGACTGTCTGACCTAGAGCCTAACCATGTGATTAGCATATTTATTTATCATTTTTAGCCTAGGGGTATTTTGGTCATTTTGACTTATTGGAATTATTTGATTAATTATTGGATTAATGGTTGTTAATTTTGACTTTTACTAGTTGTGACTTAAGAGTAACCTAGATATTCACTTTAGCTGTGGTGACTTGATTAGCATGGTGGGACCCAAGTCTAAATTAAGTCGACTCAAGTTGACTTATTTGAATCAAGTTTCATGTAGAGAATAAGTGATTTAGGTTCATGGACTTTTGACTTATGGATTGATTTCATTAGCATTGAAACTTGGCCCAAGCCCATTAGTTATAACCCTAAACCTAATTTCTCCTTTTATGACCAGCCACATAGGGATCCCCACCCTATATAATTTCTCTTCCTATGGTTCTTGCCTCTTTTGCATCAAATCAACTTTTGGAAAAGAAAGGTATTGGTTATTCTTCCCCAATCCATAACTATTTCATTTTAATTCCTTTTTGACTCTAGTTTCTTGCATTAGAGTCTAATTCCACTCTATTTTCTGTTCATGGAGATAAATCTCAGTTTTGGTACAATTTAGAGCTATTGGCTTGCAAGGAGAATCATCCTATTTAGGGCTTTTTCCTTGTCATTGACACACTATAGGTAAACCCTCTAAATTATGTTTTAATTCTAATTTATTTGCATATTAGCCTAGATCTAGGTGTCCCCTAGCTGTCCCTCAAGTTTGGTAGGAAACCGTGTCCATTTGGTATCCGTATCGGACACGTGTCAATGTGTATGTGCAAGTGTTTGTTAGAATGCCACATAGAAATGAATTTTAGTAATTTGCAAAACTAATTACATGTATTTTTATCTAATTAGGTCGATATTGTATATCAAATTGACTGAGCACGATTTGGGGTTGTATTCGTGTCCAAAATGGGCACACACCTCATGCACGAGACACGCATGGGGCTCGTACGGCTCCCCTGCTGCTCGAGGTCGACACAGGACACGACACGGATTATTATGACACAATTTTTGGTGGGCACGAGGGGGCATGCACTGACAGCACGCACACAAAATTTGGGGAGATTTCATCGAGCAGATTGGAAGAAATCCCACTCGCACTGAATTGGCACACACGCACACAGACACGTTCTGATACGTGTTCGTATCTAGGACACGGTGACACTTGGACACATATCAGGGTCTTAGACACGACCACCTAGACCTAGACTACCTAGACACTTGACCATAAGACACCTAGTGGCTTGTGTCGTGTCCTAGTGGACACAACATGTCAGCACGAGACTGTGCTGAACACAGTCTCTGACACTGGGTTTGACCCCCTGTTTGGACACGATTTTGACTCATTGTTGACACGTGGACACCCTCCACATGTGCACACACATGACTGACACCTCAGTACACGTGTTTTCCTAATATGTTTTGGGTTTTCCTATCCTAATTTGGTCGGGTTTCGTATATTACTGATACTTGGGTTGAATAATGTAGTTCACTGAGTTAAGTTCGATATGAACTTTGGATTTAAGTTTGGTTTTGTATTGGTTCACTGAGTTTGGTTTGATAGGAAGAAAAATTGTGATTTAATATGAAGAAAACTGAATTTTGAAATCGAAAAAATAGAGATGTTTTATGCTTTGGGATTTATACAATTGAATTGGTTAATGAGGATTCGAAAAAAGGAAAATTGGTTTTTGTACATGTTAACTGAGTTTAGATTTCAAGTTGCTAATGAATTGGTTTCAAAATTTGAATATATGTACATAATAATTCATGTATCTTAACTATACATTCGAAAATAGGTTTTCTATTTCAAATGAAAATCCCTTTCTTAGCATGATTCAGTCCATACAACATATAGAGGGATTAATTAGTTCAGAACCCTCATGTGTAGTCCCTGCATTGTTTACCCTATTGCTAGCCATTCATGTTGAGCCAATACCTTATTGCCTGCACTCACCCTATGTTGATGTCCAAGCTTCTATACATGAAATGGTATTGTCCAGCATGTTTAGTCCACTGCTTGCATGTATTATCCAGTTAGCTTGAACATTCTATCAGTCAGTTCCATTCCCCTTTGCTCTCTGTTTCCTTCTTTCTTTCTTTCCTTCTTTCTAATTGTATTGTATATATATAATGTAATGCATTAATAATATGTATATATGTAATGATTAGTGAATGTATCTTTATGAGTGAATAGGAAGATGGGCTCGAGTTAGGCTTGATAGCAGTAGGTAATTAGCTTATAGGTATTTGGAGATATATACTCATGTATTATATGTTGTGAGGTAGCTCAGTACTCATAGTGATTGATAGGGTGACTTGGGTTTGTCTTGTTTTAGCCTTGCAACAGCAGGCAGTAGCAGCAAGCAATTGTCTTGCTTGCAGGCAGCTGCAGGTAAGGCTTTAGCAGGGTCAGCAATAGGAGCAGTAGGCATAGCAGTGGGTATGGCAGTAGGTGCAGTAGAGGATTAGGGATGGGGTCTGTGTAGGGATTAGGTCTGTCTTGGCTTTGGCCTTGAGCCTATATCTAGTGTTGGTTTTTAGGAGAGTTAGTATCAGTGGGATTCATATTGGGTTGTTCTTGCAAACTTTTTCATTCTCAGTTACTTGGTCATTCTCAGTTTTGGTTTGGACTGTAAACACTTGGGTTTGATTACCTTTCAATTTCAGATTTTGTGAGTAGTTGAGTTGGGTTGTGATGTTGGTTCAAGGTTGAATGGAAAGGGTTCCCTGTTTTGGGTTATAGATGAGTGCTGAGTTAGACTAGACTGTGTTAGTATGTTGTGTTTAGGCTTGTCTATAGGACTGTGACTAGTATGGGTTTGGTGTTAGCCTAGTGTGATTGTGGTTTTAGTCTTTAGACTTGAGTTATAGTGATTTGCCTAGGTTGTTAGCCTAATATGTTTCTATTAGGCTTGTGATTATGGTTAGGCTATACCAAGTTTCCTTTTTCATAGCCTTAGCCAAAACCTTAGACTAGACTGTTAAAGACCAATATGGACCAAAAATCCAAGTTGACTTAGTTTGACTAAGATGGTTGACCAAGTTTGACTTTGACCTAAATTGACCTAGAAATCATGTAGATTGTATCGTAAACTTCATTTGCCTTATTTTAAACACATTATAACCTGTACTGCTCTATATAGGACATTGTGACTCCGGTGCAGATATCTATTTTCATCAGTTGTACATGGTATCAGGCGAGTACATTCTCTGATAGTTCTCTTATTTATTTGTCAATTACTGTACTTCAGTTCTAGTTAGTTTTATGTGATTCTCTGTTACAACACGTATGGATATTTCTGGATTCATGTATGCGACACACATACCATATTGTCTGGCCTCTATTACTGGAATCATTCTGGAATCATTGCTAGTATCATCATGTTTGGCTGGACTCATCTCGATTCTCGTGTCGAATTCTGGATTCACTTATATTGCGGGGCAGGAAAATATTGAATAAGACATGTAGACATACCCCAAACCTGGAATCTTCCAACTAGAATCTACTGGAAGCATAGCCATCTCTCGCCTGATTAGTGAGTGATGTGCCTGATACCTACAGCCGTTTACATGTCGATCTCAGTATTTTAGAACACACTATTAGAATATAGCTGGTCTCACCTGGATTCTTGATCACTGACTAGAATCATCTTGTACTGGATTCATCTTGTATTAGATTCGTCTCGTACTGGATTTATATAGGATTTACACTTGTTTTACATTTACTGTCTGGACTTATCATGTTACTCTAGTTCAGTTAGAATCTTATTTACAGTCTTTATTGCCATGATTCTTCTCTTGTTTTAGTTACCTTACTTACCTTGTATCTTAACTGTTTATCTATACCATCACCTGAATATAACTACCATGTTCATCAATAAAACTGTCTATAACTGCTTTATAGTTCTCTGTCATTTACTTGGATTTTCTAGATGAGTTGTACTCGTTGCTGTCCTGACTGGACCTGTTGAAAATATTATAGATGATTGCCCTGAGGACATGTGCCCTACTTGCCTTGGAGTAGGAGATGGCTTAGCTACCTTTGGCCCCGACACTCAGGAGTGATCGGAAGACTTGCTAGTAGACTTGGTTTAGTTTTCATGTTTTAGAACTTGAATTGTAATAAGTTGAGATAATGTTTTGTTTTGAGATTGTTTGAGATTAATATTATTTAGTAGTTGGTTTTATTGTTTTTATTTAGTCTTAGTTATAAACTTCTGTGTTATCATATCGTGCTTAGACTGTGATTGAGATTCATTATATGTATACTTGTCCTCCGTTCGGAGTTGAGATTTTGACAAGTACACTATATAATTGCATGAGTTGTTGGTTAGATAGTGACCTAGAACAACGTTCTACCGCCGACACTGCGGCGTAGGCTGGGCGCTGTTACGTACTCGTACCCTCACAGTGGGTGCGGGTCGTGACATCAGGAGTGCGCCTCGACGGACCACTATCAAGCTTATCAAGAAGGGTTCTTGTTATCATGTCGCGTTCATGCCAAGTCGTGTTCATGTCAAGTTCAATACTGGCAAGTCATGTCATGCTCAAGTTTATCATGTTACATATCAATAAGTTATCAAGTCGGGTTGTCGCAAGTTAGGCCAAGTACAAGTACATGCAAAGATACAACATTACACTAAGAACTATGAGAACAAGCATGGAGATAGGCAACAAGAGTCATAATAGCATGAGATGGCGCATGAGCCAGAGGGTGCTTGGTGGCGCCAGGCCAACTAAGGCTGGGTGGCGCGAGGCGCGAGGCGCCAAGCAAGTCAGGTGGCGCGAGGCCAGAGGGGCTAGGTGGTGCCAGGCCAACAAAGGCTGGTGGCGCGAGGCGCCAAGCAAGTCAGGTGGCGCGAGGCCAAAGGTGCTAGGTCAAGTGGCGCTGCTAGGTTAAGTGGCACTGGACCAAGGGTCAAGTGGCGCTGGACCAAGGGTCAAGTGGCGCTGGACCAAGGGTCAAGTGGCACCAGGGTGCTAAGGGGTGCCTAGGTGCCAAAGGGCGCCAGGGTACAGGTGGCGCCAGGGGCGTGCACGCTAGGTTGCGCGGCGCTAAAGAGCACGCACAACCAAGGGAACACGGCGCCAAGGGGCACGCGCACTGCTCATCTTCTCCTCCAACAGACCGAGAAGAGCTCCAATAATCCATAAACTTCAAAATGCCATATCTTTCTCAAAACAAGTCAAAATTAGGACTTCCAAGGGTCTAAACTAGATAGAACGAGATATCCTACAGCCTGGGGCGACTGGTTTTAGGAAATACCAAGCTTCAATAGATCAAAACCAAGAAAAACAAGAATAGATCAAAACCTAGATCTACAAAAATTCATCCATCAAAACCAAAAATGTCAAGTTCAAATGAGGCTTAGAATCTTGCAAAGAAGAGAATACAATACTAAAACTTGAGATCCATCATGAAGTAAGTTGCACTTTATTTTCCATAAATAAATTCACTTTATTTATTGTGTTTCTGGGAAAATTACACCTGTAGGAATCCGATCTAGAAGACGATCGCTTTATCCCTTGGACAATACGAAGAAGAAAAGCTCTCAAAATTTTGACAGTAATTTAGATAGCTATGTATCTGTACAATGAATAAGAAAAGAACCCTATTTATAGAGTCAAAAATAACTGAAAGGATAACTGTCTTTACAACCTGTGCATAGTTGAAAATCACGCAGGATTTAACATACGCAAAGTCATGAGCAGTTACTGGACATGGCTTGTAACTGTTGGACACATGGCAATCATGCATGAGTCGTGTGCAAGTTATAGGACACGCAGGCGAGAAATCAGTGGCATGGCTGCCACGTACTCCAATTTGATGAAATCCACGCAGACTTGTTGAAGACGAAATCCATGCAGACTTGGGTCAGAAAGCTTCAAAATCCACGCAGACTTGGGGAAAGAAGCTTTAGAATCCACGCAGACTTGGGGCAAAAAGCTTCAGAATCCACGCAGACTTGGGTCAGAAAGCTTCAAAATCCACGCAGACGTGGGGCAGGAAGCTTCAGAATCCACGCAAACTTGAGACAGAAAGCTCAAAATACACGCAGACTTGAGCCAGGACTGCCAGCTGTCTTGATTCGACGTGCCTCGACTGACACAAAATCTCTGACAGTGATTGCCTTGTCAGTCATATTAAATGACAATAAGCTCTTTTGGTACGCCAACTTGGTGAAGGCTGAGTCTTATCGAAGAAGATTTCAAAAGTCACGCAATAGTCGGCTGTGATCTCTCGAGTTCCGTGCATACGTGGCATACGAGGAGACATTCTTCGACTGTCGTGCTGTCAGTCATAATGACACTCTGACAAATGATGAGCTGTCTCCCAGCGTAACTTTTAAATATTGTCCTGATCAACTCAGCGTGACTTTTAGACTCTGTCTTGATTAACTCAGCGTGACTTTCATTTTTTAAGGTCTACAAAACCCCCTTCAAAGTTTTCGAAAGTTGAAAGGACTTCAAAATTTTGAAATACTTTGAAAACATCCAAATGAACTTATTAAATGTCATGATGACTCTTTATTTTTTGAGACTGGTTGAATCCAATTTATGGTGGAATATGAACCGCCGGCGAGCTCTTTTATATAAACGGGGAGAAAATTCAGCTTTGATCTTCAACATGCGTCAGCTTGACTCCGAAGGAAGAAGCTGAGGAAGAAGCACGAAAGTTGGGTTTTTGTGCCCATGGCGACCCTACTCTCGGGGGTAAGGAATCGGAGCCTTTAATTTTCGAGTTCAAAGATGACCCTACACAATTAGCTAAGAACTTCCTGAGCCATTTTGGTCTGGACGGCTCATCTTCTTCCAATGGGCGCAGCCTTGCAGAGCAGCGGGAAGCGTTCGATGCTCTGTTACACCGTATGGGGGTCAGTAGTGTAGAGGAATTGGGCGCCAAGCTCAGTCGCTCCGCAAAATAGGGCGCGTCCTTTCATGCTTCAGTTTTCTTTAAAAATATTGTACTTCTTTTTCTCTTTTATCTATGTAAGGTCATCAGTGCCACTTATCTTTGCATTGAATGCTCAAATATTTCTGTGGTACAACTTTGTGTTGAGAGCTAGCTTTACTCCGAATAGCGTACGCTAATGAAGAGCCTTAGGCGGCACTCTTTGAATATTTCCAATGTTGTGCTGTCTTCCAAAGCATACGTGACACTCATTCCGTGGTTATGAGCGCTTTTTACTCGGATCTTTCCAAAAATAGACTCGTACCTTGACCCTTTTTAAATAGATAGCTGAGTTTTACGCATACTCATTCCTTTATTCCTCTTCTTCTTCTCTGAGAATGACCTTTTTGTAAGATTCCATTCTCAACAAGAAAGATGATAGCAATGCTTTCTGATATTGTTTTCTTGTGCGCTATATCATCTGACATTGGTTTGCCAATCCTTAGCACAAAACCGTTTGATCTCGATGGTTAGTCCAACATAGTATGCGTACCACTTTTCACTGTTGAAGATGAGCTTTTGTTTCTGACTGAACAGGGTGCGCCTGAATGGCCAGTGCGCGCCTAATGATAATGACATTTCTGTTAATTTCTTTTTCTTTGCTGTTTTCTTGCAGAAACTTGGCTGAAATTTTTTTCCAGAACTGGCATTGGCGATTTGGATGCTGTAGGGAATATTCTTCTGACACCAACATCAGGGAGCTCATACGCTTTTGACGTACAAATCAGACAACTCAGAACTCTTCGTGGGATAGAAGGGTCTTCCTCAGATGGTAGGAAGAGCCTTTATACACGGAGAGTTGGATGGTGGAGTCAACTCTACCCCGAGAAATCGGATAGTAGAGTTCCTTTCACGGCAGAACTAGGAATTGTATCCCAATGTTGGATACATTCCTATCTCCTTTGAAAGGTCGCTCCTAATCCACCAGTTGTATTGGCAGCAACACGCCTTCGGGCTGCCATACCCTGGGGTTCTCCTCTCGTCTGAGAGAGAAGACCAGAGTTTGATTCCTACTGTTCTGGTCGCCACTGGAACTCGAACAGTCAGGAATTGCCACCAACAACGAACCCGTCAAAGAAGATCCAAAGAAGAAATAGATCTCCATTAGATTATTGTTGTATGCATAGAATGAAAATCCAAAATTGTAATAGATTTCCATTATGATTTGTAAGAAAGTCTAAGAAAATGTAATAGACTTTTTATGATGATATGAGAGTGGAAATGATAATTCTTCTATGCTCAATGATTTGTATCTATTTGGATGAATTGTGGACATGATAGATAATGAAATCTTCTTTTCTGATTTAGAGTATATAATACTATCAGAGGTAATATGGACGTGATAATATGTAGGAACTCAAAAGAAAATAGATTGATTTCTATACAGAGGTCAAAAATGGAAAATGACAAATGAGTAGGTAGATTCGGCATAGAAGATTATGAACGGACGAACTATCAGGTGATAATGAACGGGTGAACCGTCGGATGAATGTAATAAATAAACGGATGAACCGTCAGGTATTAATGAACGAGCGAACCGTCGGATGAATGTGATAAATGAACGGATGAACCGTCAGGCATTAATGAACAGGCGAACCATCGGATGAATGTGACGCTTCGTTGTTTGAAGAACTTCTGCCTATAAATATAGCAGAAATCTGACAAGAACGAACACTTCTATTCTTCAACATAAAAATGTCATCTGAAGAAGTATCCAAGAAGGCTGAAATTGCCCCAAAGGTTCAGAAGGGCACTGAAGAATGCCCTGCCGATCCAGTTCAGCCAAAGGAAGTAGAAGCAGGCGAAGGTTTGTCTGCATCCAGGCCACCACGAGACATTCTGGACTTTCTGCTTGATCCAGGAAGGACTGAGGAAGAGGAAGCCATGAGGATGGCTGTTTGCAAATTCCTCGTGGGTTCCAGCAAAGAAGTTCTCAGCTCTTTTACTGATCGCATTTTCGAGAAGGACGGTAGCGGTCCGCGTCCGAATGTAGAGAAGGATGATAGTGATCTTCCTTAAAATCATGTACTATCATTCATGATTAAAATAAAAATAAAATTTTATTTATAAACATGAATTTGTCTGATGATTTACAAATATTTACATTTACACATAGTACTTTTTAAGGAATTTGCCATTAATAGGCATCATAACCTTTCGACCATCCAGTTCTGAGAGTTGATAAGCTCCATTTGAGAAGACTCGGCTCACAACATAGGGACCTTCCCACTTTGCATCGAACTTGCCTTTACTCATATGAGTCATAGTCATAGGACGTCTGACTGTTAGAACAAGTTCTCCTTTTTGATATGCTCGAATTCTGACTTTCTTGTTAAAAGCTCTTAAAATTCTAGCTTGATAGAATTCGATATTCTGTTGAGCAGATAATCGCTTTTCATCCAGAGTTTCCAACTCCTGAAGTCGAAGACGATCATTATTCTCGGCAGTACGTTCATTAGCGATTGCTATCCTTAAAGAAGGAATTTGAATCTCTAATGGAAGAACAGCTTCGCATCCATACACCAGAGAGAAAGGTGTACATTTAGTAGCATTACGAACTGTAGTGCGGTAAGCCCACAAACATTCATCGAGTTTCTCACTCCAATTACGTTTGTTATTAGAGACAAACTTCTTCAGGAGTTTGATGATGGTCTTGTTGAAAGCTTCTGCTAATCCGTTAGCTGCCGGATTATATGCTGTAGAAGCCACATTGTTGATCCGATGATCGTCACAGAATCGAGTAAATTTCTGGCTGATGAATTGTGGTCCATTATCATGAATAATACGTCGAGGAACACCAAATCTGTAGATGACATGATGCTTGATAAAGTTGATGACATTGGAAGTCTTGACTTCAGATAACGGAATGGCTTCGGCCCATTTGGAGAAATAATCGGTTATTGTGAGAATAAACCGATGACCTTTTGATGACGGCAGATTGATCGGACCAATAATGTCCATGCCCCAAGCTTCGAAGGGCCATGATGCTGCCGTTGGATGTAGAAATTCTGAGGGTTGATGAATAAAATCCGCATGGATTTGACAAGCTTTACACTTTCTTGCATATTCGATGGCATCTGATACCATAGTGGGCCAATAATAACCCATACGTCGAATACGGTCTTGAAGTTTTGGTCCAGGCTGATGTGCTCCACAAACTCCATCATGTGCTTCACGTATAATTTGTTAAGCCTCATCACCGGCAATACATCGAAGAAGTAAACCGTCATAAGCTCGACGATATAAGGTTTTTGTAGTATGACTGTAATAGAATCTGAGTGATCGTCGTCTGATAGATGCTGCCTCACTCGGATTATCTGGAAGAATATCATACAATACAAAATCTAAGAAAGGAAGTCTCCAATCTTTATCCGTATTCTGAGCCTCAGCTGAATTACTGAAGATGAATTCCATACTAGAATCAGATGAAGATGATAATGATTTACGACTTAATCCAAATCCTCTTGTTGCATTAACGTCATGAGATGTTGATTCTTCAATGTCAACTGGAATTCCTAGAGTTAGATTATTCTCAAGATAAAATAATTCTCGATTACAGAACACAATCATTTGTTGACGTCTGATTGGAATAGCTAACACCGCCGCAAGATTAGCAAGAGCATCAGCTTCTGTGTTACATGCTCGCCTAACATGTTCAATGAAGAACCCCTCAAATAAAAAAGCCATAGATATAGCCGATCTATGATAAGGAACCAGATCTTGATGGCGAACTTCATAAGTACCCCTTATCTGATTAACAATGAGTTTAGAATCTCCATACGCTTCCAAATGTTGAATATTCAGATGTTTAGCGAGTTGAAGACCAATAAGCAGTGCATTGTACTCAGCTACATTGTTTGAACATGGTTGATCGAGAGAATAAGCTCTTTGGATAGCAAGACCTTCTGGCGACACAAGAACGATTCCAACCCTAGCAACAATGTCACCATTAGGACCTATTCTTGAAGCTCCGTCAAAGAATAGACGCCAAGTAGGATTTTCTTCAGCAATTTGGTTTGAATCTAGGACTTCATCTGGGATTTCATCATAGAGTTTTGAATTTTCTGGAATTGAATGAGCAGCCAGAAAATCAGCTAAAGCTTGTCCTTTGACTGATTTCTGAGGAATATAGTGCATATCATACTGAGCAAGTAAGATTCCCCAGTTAGCCAATCGAGAATTTAAAACACTAGGTTTCTTCATCATGACCCGTATAGGATTGATCCTGGAAATGACATGAATGGTCTGTCCAATGATATAGTGTCGTGTCTTTTGGACAGCGAACATCAGGGCTAGACATTCTTTTTCGACCGGTGAATATCGAGGTTCAGCTCCGGTCATAGTACGACTGAGATAGTAAATGGCTTGTTCATGACCATTTTTATTCTTTTGAGCAAGCAATGCACCCAATGAATGACTCATTGCTCGGGTATATAGGAGGAACGGTATTCCTGAGACAAGAGGTACCAATACTGGAGGGCTCATCAGATATTGTTTTATATCATCGAATGCCTTCTGACATTCATCATTCCAGATAAAAGAAACATCTTTCTTCATAAGTTTATTGAATGGTCTGTAGCATCCTGAAAGATTAGAGATGAATCTCCTGATATAAGCGATCCTTCCTTGAAATCCTCGTAGCTTTTTTAAGGTGCGTGGAGGACGCATCTCTTGGATAGCTTTGATCTTCTCAGGATCCACGTGTATACCTTTAGAGGTAATGATGAAGCCGAGAAATTTACCACTAAAGACGCCTAAGAAGGACTTAGTAGGGTTCATCTTTAATTGATGCTTACGCATTAGATCAAATATAGTCTTCAAATCTTGGATGTGATCCTCCTTTTGTCGACTTTTGACTGCAATATCATCAACGTAGCATTCGACTATTTTCCGCAAATGTTCGCAGAATATAGTGCTCATGGCTCGTTGATAAGTTGCTCCTGCATTCTTGAGACCGAATGGCATAACTGTATAACAGTATGTACCAATCGGCGTTCTGAAAGAAGTGTGTTTCTCATCATCTGGAAATATTTTAATCTGATTGTACCCAGAATACCCGTCCATGAATGACATCCGTTCAAACCCACAGGTATTATCGATCATAACATCAGTAATTGGTAGAGGGAATTCGTCTTTAGGACATGCCGCATTGAGATCGCGGAAGTCTATGCATACTCTGATCTTGCCAGTCTTTTTAAGAACATTAACTATATTAGCCACCCAATCGGGATGTTGTTCCTCTCTAATAAACCCAGAGGCCATGAGTTTATTGACTTCAGCTTCAATTGCATCCATAATGTCTGAACGAAATCGTCGCTATTGTTGCTTGACCGGCTTAGCATTCGGCATGATATTGAGTTTATGAGTTGCGATTTGTGGATCAAGTCCTGGCATATCTTCATAACTCCAAGCGAAGACATCGATGTATTCACGAATAAGTTTGATCATGTCTTGCTTATCAGTTTCTGAAAGACTTTCACTGATGAATATTGGTTTGGGGGATCCCTCTTCACCAACATCTATTTGAACAAGTTTGTCTTCAGTCGGAGGTTCTTTTTGCTCGAATCGGAACTCCCATTGATTATCTAACCTTTGGGCCCATTGTTCTGATTCAGGTGAGATTTCATACTCGTCCTTCGTCTTCATCACTTTCTTCAGAACGGTCAATGGAGACCATGTTGGAAGACAGAATGTTGCAGTAGAAATCACCGATACTTGTATCAGAATCCCAAGAGGTAGTACTAGAAGAATCAGATCTCTTATCTTCGTCAGATTCGGGATCTTCATGGACAATATTAATAAAAGGAGTAGGAGCAACATAACCCAATCCGCATTTTGTCCTTCCATATTTCAGAGGAGGAATTCGGACAGGCATTTTTCTTCCTTTTCCATTATTGAAGCCAGTTCTGAAGTCATAGCCCATATTTTTAATGATGTCTTTAGATTGCTGACTATAACGACGTAGTTGTAATCTTCCAGGATCATCGTTTTTGTCATCATCTTCTAAATCAGAAGGATTCTGGGGCCCTTTATAAAAGACTATTGGAATGTCTCATGGCTTTCTGCTGGGAACTAGAAAGTATGAAGTTTGTACAGATTCTAGGGATACATCTGTATGAAAAGTTTGTACAACTCCTATGGTTATTGTTCTCAAGTCATCTAACAAATGCAAATAACTATGAACATGATTACACACATCAATATACTGCAAAGATGGAGACTTTTCATTAAATTTAAAAGTAGCAGTATTTACATTAGAAGAAGGCTGAACCTTAGAAATCTTAGCCAAATCAATGACAAAGGGGGAGAAGAAGAACGAGAAGAAGTTTTGTTTCGATTAAGATCGATAACAAATGGCTCAGAAGAGGTGAGCTCCCTAGAAGCCTGAGATGGAAGAGTAGTCCGCCCTCCAACAGGGATTACCAAAGTATCCTGTTTTATATGTAAAGATACAGGAACTGTAGTACGTCTACTGACAGGAATGATCAGTGTATCTTGAGTAGACAACTGAGGTAATGGAGAGATCCGTCCACTTACTGGAATGATGAAAGAACCTTCTCCAGAGGGTTTGGAAGATTGTTGCTGAGTAGTTCGACCTTTAACAGGGATTATTAAAGTCTCACTTTGTGAATCCTCTTTCTCTATAGCTTGTATCACCCTTGTATACTCTTTTTTGTACATCCGGGAATCATTGAAATAAGCTTCAACCCCATGGAAGGGATTTATATCAGCAACTTCCTTTTGTACTCTTTCATTGCTGTCAATGTATTTAAAACACTGATGAAGAGTAGAAGGCACCACATTATTTTTATGAAGAAAGGGCCTCCCCGGAAGAAGATTGTAAGATGCCACGATCTCGATCACATAGAAAGTGACTTTGGATCTGAAATCACCTATCTGAAGTTTCAGGTGAATCTTTCCTAAATGCTCGCTTCGGCTTTGATTGAATCCCAGGATAGTAGTAACCGTCTTGGAAAGCTTATGAAGAGGAATTTTTAGTTCATCCAATAGACTCTTTGGCATTATACTTATAGCAGATCCTGGATCAATGAGGATACGATCTATCTTCATCGTATCGATATAACCGGTGTAGTAGAGAGGCCGATCATGTCGATTATCTTCCAATAGCATGTCGTCTTGTGTAAAGGTGATATTTGGGATAATCTCCAATACACTGTTGCAATGTAAACAAGTGGCAGGTTCTTCACCTAGCTTCTTTAATTGTGAAAGACAAGCGTCAGCCTGAAGGAGTGCCTCACTTAACGTCTCCCGAGTCTCTTTGGAAAGACGTAGAAGTTCAAAGAGAGACATTCTAGCTGGAGTATTAGCAAGTTGAGCTAGAATGTCGAAGTTATAAGGCTTCTGAAGCCCAAGAGGAGGGGACTTCTTGATTGGTTTATCAAATCGAGCCTGTTGTTTGCCTTTCTCAAGAGCTACAGGCTTGGAAGGAGCAGGTTCAACCGGAGCAGTTGAAGGAACAGGTGCAGTGGATGATTCTTCTTCAAGAGGAACATCTTTATCAGCAGGAGGAATATCAGGAGTATCCTCAGGACTCTTGGAATAATCCTTTAGATAAGGTTTCCCTGTTCTAGTAGCACCAGCAAGTGCTTCTTCTTTATCTTTCGGCTCTGTGTCGGAAGTGGATCCGATAGAAGTCATATGACATGACTTAATCTTTCCAGCCTTCTTGGACTTTCGGGAAGTAGTCTTTTGAAGAAGAGGAGATTTAAAATCTGCCACTAGATCAGGATGAATCCATATGATTTCTCCTGTTTTCATAGTGATTGGTACTAATCCTTCAGACCATGGAGGAGGAATATTCACTATTTCAAGAGTTGCCTTGGGAATAGGAACGATCCCGCTTTCAAGGAGTTGAGGGGGGAAATCTCCAAATTGCATAGAGACGACGTTTGAGGTGACGGTCTTCTCTTTCGGAGTAAGAGAGATAGCTCCAGATTTAATCATTTCCTGGATCTTTTCTTTCAGTACATAACATGTACGAATTGTGTGACCCAATATTCTGTGGTATGGACAGTATTTAGGATGATCTGTCTTACCAGCTTCATCAGGTTTCTTGATTTCAGGTAACTGTATTTTATTACCTTTCAGCAGACATTCAAAGATACCAAGGACATCGTCGTCATCAAAAGAGTATTCTTCTTTAGGACGAGGTGCTCTTGGTTGTTGAGTCGTAGAGGCAGAGGGAGTTTGAACAGTCGATGCATCTTTACTCTGAAGATTAACTTCAAGGGTTTCTTTTCCCTTGCGAGTATTGGATTTAGCATTATTGTTAGTACTTTGACCTGTTTCTTTGGGAGTCATCTGCACTCCTAAGCCTTTGAAAGTTTCAGCACTAATTTCAGCGGCTTTGGCACTAACTATGAAGGAAGGCTAATCTTGGAATTGGGTAGATCCAGTCCACATGCTAATAATTGGCAACAAATTTGATTTGCATGTATCGATGGTGACAGCATCAGGAGTTCTAAGAGGCATCTTCAGAGCTTCTCTTCGAAACCGTTCAATGAAATCCTCTGTAGTTTCATTATTTTTCTGTTTGATTCTAATAAGAGCAGACATAGTCATGTCATTGAGCCCTTCATAGAACCGTTCAAGAAACATTTGTTTGAAACCGGCAAATGAAGTAATACACCCATCCGGGAGACTTCTATACCATTCATAAGTCGTTCCTTTGAGACATCCGACAAACACCCGAGTAAGGAGGGCGTCACTTGGTTGGAGCTGATCAGTCATCACTTCAAAGTGATTAATAAATTGACTCGGAGAAGTGGTTCCATCATAGAATGAGATAGTAGGAGGCTTGTATTTAGGAGGATACGACACTTGCTTCCATTCTACCGGATAAGGTTGCTTAATGCCTAACCTTTGTAAACCATCCTTCTGTTTGAATGCCTCAAATTGAGTTTTGAGATTCCTCAATTCTTCAGTAACAACTCCGGAGGATTGTGGAGTTGTAGCTTGCAGAGAATAATTAGGAGGAGGAACAGCATTATAAGCACTACCCCCAGCTCCGGAGAGATAGGATTTGGTTGAGCTTGTCCAGGAGTATTGGATTGTACTGCTAGTCCAGGAGTATTGGATTGTACTGCTGGAGAAACATGTACTGGACTTACACCAGTGTCAATTGGTATGGCATCTGGTACAGTCTGTCGATTTTGCATCTGGGTTGCCATGAGTTCATACATCGAATTCATAGTATCAGCCATAGATTTCATTTGCTGTTCCAAAGAAGCAATTCTTTGTTCTTGAGGAGTCATAGAAGAAGACGGCTCATCAGTATTCCCATCGACCATATAAGTCGTGACTGTACGAAGGATTATTGATGAACTGGTGGATGTTGTTTGTTCTGAATCATTACTTTGTGTATCAAAGTCATTTGTAGGAGAACTACCCCCAGTAGGAAGAGGTGGGAAGTTAGATTCTCCAAGAAATTCAGAATAGTCTTCAGAAACAGAAGTTCTTTGACTAGAAGCCAGGACTCTTGCTCTGGTACCTCTATATACTCCATCTGGACTATCAGTTCTACCCCCAGTATCCCGAGAGGTCATGTTGACAGAAGCAAACAGAGGTTCATCTTCATCAGGCATGGGTTCACACTGAATCTGATTGAAGACAGATTGTCATTTAGTTTGACATCTGCATTGCATTATGACTCTCGGTTGAAAGTCACAGTTATGATCAGCATGGTCCTGATCCATTGATTGACATCTGCATTGAATTATGACTCTTGGCTGGAAGTCACATTCAGCATGATCCATTGACACGGAATTATTCCTTCTCTTCTGTTGAAGGTGTTCTCGTAAGTCAGTCTGTGAAGATTGAGGTACATCAGAGAACATTCTTTGTGTATTTTTAGGAATATATTTCCGGTTCTTGGGTCTTGATGGCTCTTGATTATATAGAGAGTGATTAATATGAGCTACATAATTTCTAGCATACTCTGCATCTGGATCTTTTATTTTCATATCCGATTGGTGTGGTTTTTTGACACCAGAAGTGCTTCCCAAACGGGTTTGATTAAGTTTTGTTCTTAGATCAGTTGGAAGTAACACATTAGTTTTTGATACTTGGAGTTTTCCTTCCATTGATCTGGATATTTGCAGAGAAGGAAGAGTTGCACCACCCCCTTGATTAGGAGTTGGTAACAGACCCTCTTTTATAGACAAATTCTGTGCCCAATTCGAAGAAGTCGTAGAAGAAGACATTAAGGAATGTTTCTTCTTAGACTTATTCAAGTTTTGAGACATAGAATGTCCAGAAGGAAGAGTAGTCAAAAGACCATCTCCTTTTCTTTGACTAACAAAATTGTCAGTCAAAGCTGTTCCTGAAGTAAAGACTACAGGAGCAGAAGAAACAACTAAGGAGTTATTTCTTTTCGAAGGGACTTTGTGTGGAGGAGTTCTAGCAAGACCACCTCCTGTTCTGGTAGAACTTGGCAAAGAAGAAGAGATAGCTAAAGAGCTATTCTTCTTTGAGTATGCTGGTGACAATTTGGCTAAGGAGCCAGTATTGTCAGCGTATAGAGTCTTGGCTAAAGAGCCAGATTTTGGTATGCACGCTGAGTCAGGAAGAATTGACTTGGAAATACACGCTGGAACAGTTTTGGCTAAAGAGCCAGTGTTGTTAGCGTGACTTTTGAATTTAGAAATACACGTTGGAACAGGCTTGACTAAGGAGTCAGTGCTGTCAGCGTGACTTTTGACTTTGAGATTGCATACTGGAACAGGCTTGGCTAAGAAGCCAGTGCTGCCAGCGTGACTTTTGACTGCTGTCGTCTTCGAGCACACAAGAGTGTACGTGCTTGAAGTAGAGTCCTTGCCAGTGTTAGGAGTAGACACTGTGGCAGAAACTTCACCCTTGGTTGCCAACAGATTCTTAGGGACATAGACAGATCGTCCGTTCGACTTGGCAGTGGTGATAGAGGCTGAAGTGGGCTTACCACCCTTAGCCCGCTGTATTTCTTCGTAGGCGAGTTGATCGAATTGGATCGATATCACCTTCTTCGTCGAGCCGACTGACGAAGTGTCGCATTGAGTTGTTGCCATCTCAGAAGAGGAGATGGTTTTCCCCAGCAGAGTCGCCAATTTGTTTTCCATAAATAAATTCACTTTATTTATTGTGTTTCTGGAAAAATTACAACTGTAGGAATCCGATCTAGAAGACGATCGCTTTATCCCTTGGACAATGCGAAGAAGAAAAGCTCTCAAAATTTTGACAGTAATTTAGATAGCTATGTATCTGTACAATGAACGAGAAAAGAACCCTATTTATAGAGTCAAAAATAACTGAAAGGATAACTGTCTTCACAACCTGTGCATAGTTGAAAATCATGCAGGATTTAACATACGCAAAGTCATGAGCAGTTACTGGACGTGGCTTGTAACTGTTGGACACATGGCAATCATGCATGAGTCGTGTGCAAGTTATAGGACACGCAGGCGAGAAATCAGTGGCATGGCTGCCACGTACTCCAATTTGATGAAATCCACGCAGACTTGTTGAAGACGAAATCCACGCAGACTTGTTGAAGACGAAATCCACGCAGACTTGGGTCAGAAAGCTTCAAAATCCACGTAGACTTGGGAGAAGAAGCTTCAGAATCCACGCAGACTTGGGGCAAAAAGCTTCAGAATCCACGCAGACTTGGGTCAGAAAGCTTCAAAATCCACGCAGACGTGGGGCAGGAAGCTTCAGAATCCACGCAAACTTGAGACAGAAAGCTCAAAATACACGCAGACTTGAGCCAGGACTGCCAGCTGTCTTGATTCGACGTGCCTCGACTGACACAAAATCTCTGACAGTGATTGCCTTGTCAGTCACATTAAATGACAATAAGCTCTTTTGGTACGCCAACTTGGTGAAGGCTGAGTCTTATTGAAGAAGATTTCAAAAGTCATGCAATAGTTGGCTGTGATCTCTCGAGTTCCGTGCATACGTGGCATATGAGGAGACATTCTTCGACTGTCGTGTTGTCAGTCATAATGACACTCTGACAAATGATGAGCTGTCTCCCAGCGTAACTTTTAAATATTGTCCTGATCAACTCAGCGTGACTTTTAGACTCTGTCTTGATTAACTCAGCGTGACTTTCATTTTTTAAGGTCTACACACTTGCCTAAGGTTTCTTGGGTGTAGGTGGAGAGGACTTAATGAGGAAGATGAAGAAGTAAATGAGAAATAAATGGAGGAGAGAGAGAGGAGTTGACTTTTATATCAACTCTTCTCATCTCAAACCCAACAAAATAAACCAAACTAAGCCAAGTTGAACTAAGTCAAGTCAAGATTAAACCAAGACTAGGCTAAGCAAGACAAGTCTAACTACGGGTCACCTGACAATAGTCAGAAATCCGTATACGAATACTGAAAATACGTATAATAAAAAACGGGAGTGACATCAGAGCACTGAATGAGCACATCAAGAATGACATCATTGCATTGGTGGATGTCCGGAGCTAGAAAAATTTGGTAGATCCTTTCACCAAAGTTTTCAAGCGCCAGCTGGTCGAGGACATAGAAAGAAAAATTGGCTTAAAGGAATCCTGATATTCTGTCTTTGTAATTCTACCATAAAGTAAATGCTATTAGTTCAAAAAAAATCTACTACGCATCTTACTTTTAGTTCAAAGAAGAATCATTTACTGGAAATATATAAGGGATAATGGTTAGTCCTTCAGGATTGTTAGGATTCTATCTCTAAACTACTATAGTCGACTAGATGCACCTTTATATATAAAGCAAGTCATGTAGAGGTTGGCTTTAAGCCTTAATGAGTTCTTGGACATTTGGAATGTCCGATGTGATTTACATGAAGCACATGTAGCGTAGCACTACAAAGGAGCTAGTACCCCATGCTATAGTAGCATTGCACCACATGAGGTGAGACCTTGGCTTTAGGCTATATCATGGTAACGTAACACCGCATAGAGGCAGCTAGCCTAATGCTGAAAAGTGGAGAGTGGTAGTATAGTACTACAAAGAGACTGGAACCTCATGCTACAATGAAATGACACCACCAAGAGGTACGAGACCTCGGGTTTGCGCCATGTCATAGCGATGTAGCACCGCAAGAATACGGAAGGCTTCATGTTGGAAAAATTAAACTCTCTGAAAAGAACTCACCTATGTGTATGAACAAAGATGTAGGCCGTCTCTTGAGGTAAACTTGTAGACACCCAAAATACATATACCATTACCAGGTCAGCACGGGGCCTTTAATGTACGGCCAGAAGCACAACTGATTTCATTGTGTGAGTGAGAAGAATTGCGGTCATGGTACCGAATTCAAAGCAGAGTCCATTTGGTATCATACTATTGTTTGTTCCATGATAAAAGATTCAAGTCGTAGGCGACATCTATCCTAATGCATGATGTACAGTCACTGTGGAGAACTCTTGACCCATATATTTAGATACAAAGGGGATTGTTGGAGTTTTTGCCTAGCATATTAGAAATATAGTCCCACAATGGAAAGAACTCCAAATGAGTATCTCAATATATAGTTATGCTTTGTATTGAGACATGCACATGGGGTGTGGTGGCCCATGTGGGATATTTTTCTAGAGTGACCAAGTTTAAACTTCACAATAGAGCATTTATTTTGTCACTCTCATTGAAAACTTTTCTTAGGAGCTAAACCGCGAAGACTCGAACTCAGGTTCGGATGAAGGGCGCAAAAAAGTGCTTTGACGGCACACTTTGCATTTCACACGTACGCATTGGAAGCGAGATGACGCTTTTGCGCTTGGTTGCACACAGGCTCTTGCCCGAGGCGATCTGTGCGCGACGTCTGTGCACGGCATCTACACAGGCTCCTACACGAGGCGTCGACTGCACGTGGCTTCTGCACATGGCATTTGCGCAGGCTGCTGCATAGGGATTGCAGTGCAGGGACTACTGCGGAAGGTCTGCATGATTGGTTGTTCGGTTGCTCCAAGGAGAGTAACCGCTTATTTAGTGGGAAGTTACTGCTATAACCGTCCTCTTAATGGGTAGTTACTTCAGGATTAATGTCCATTATGGGTAGTGGCTGCCTAAGGGATCTCTCTCCCTCCTATATAAGAGCAATGCTCTTCCATTGGAACTTACACCGAAAAACACAAGTTATAGAGAAGAGAGAGTCGTTAGAGCAAACTTGGAGCGACAAAGCACTGTCCGTGCTAATTCTTATGCGCACAGGCCGAGGAGTTCAAGGAGTTCGTGCTAAAGTGACAATGGAGCGTCCTAGAAGTTCGTATTAAGAACTTGCTGGTTCCTGGGAGCAGATCGACGAGATAGGTTGAATCTTACTTTGAGCAACGGTGATTTTGATCACCCCAGCGAACAGATTGTTCAAGTTTATAATTTCTATAATTTCTATATTTTCTCCATTGTAGAAACTCTGTTGTATTCTCTTTTCAATATCGTCGTGTCAGTTTGTAATTTTCAATTTATATCTTCCAAGAGACGCATAAAAGTTTGTACTTTTCAGTTTTTTTTCACGTACATTATTGTAACCCAAGGGAATAACAGTTTTCTACTATGAAACTTTGCCAAATTTTATACTCACCTCAATCTTGATCTAACTTGAACGTCGGAATGGTATCCAGAAAACTATTTATGTCCCTCTTACATGTGTTCGTGTACTCATGAAAACAAGAAGACGAACATGATTAAGGAGTTCTTGCCATTTGAAGAAGTTAATAGACTAGATCTGTAAAGCTTTCCGAGGGTTCTGGTGGTAACAAAATATCATCATTTATCAAACCCAGGTCGAATCTCCATCTGGAATAGAAGATAAGTGACCTGGTACTTGTTGAGTTCTGCAAATAATTAAATATCTTGTAATTAGGTAAAGATAAGATAAACACAAAAATCACTCATTGGGCAAGCTGATCTTAAACTCTTAAAAAAGAAACAAAACCTTACCGTAACTATGTAGCTAACAAACCTAGCTCTAAGCATCCTCCCTTTCTTCAATTCCTCGATCATATCCCGAGCAATCTTCACGACTTCGCTTGAGGTTGTGTGAACCTTTCTGAAACTTAATATTGCACTTGCGATAGTAACGCGTCTCGGATGAACTTGATATTCTCGTCATCTTGTAGTATATTCATTATACCACTTTGAATTTGCACAAATCCTTCAAATAATCTTCCGTGATACATAGCTTGGATGCATGCCAATAGATATAATTATGAACTTGTATTTACCAGTAAATAACTATGAACTTCTTAATATGAGCTCTTATATAACTATGAACTCTTGCAAAATATTCTTAGTTTGTCCCTTATTCAGAGACATCTTGATCTGCTCTAGTAACTGCTCAAACATTTTGACAACTAGGTCTTGTAGAAAATAATGGTTGGATGATTTTATTGATGGACTACTTCACTACTTATAGGGAGTCTAGCTCCTCTACATACTACATATTCCGATGTGGGACTAAAAGTCCCTTATTGATTCTCAACACTCCCCCTCAAGATGGGCGATAGATATTGATCATCCCCATTTTGTTACATAGCTTCGACAGACTTAATGAACTAAGACCCTTAGTCAGACAGTCTGCAACTTGTTCTTCTGAGCGGACATGGTCAATCTTCAGTATCCCTTGTTCCAGCTTCTCTTTGATGAAGAATCGATCAATCTCGATGTGCTTCGTTCTGTCGTGCTGAACTGGATTGTTAGCTATACTTATTACAGCTTGACTATCGCTCAGAAGACGCAATGGTGCTCCCTTATTATCTCCCCCTCACATCGAACACCACCTGTGTTAGATGTGTCACCAAATGCTGAACCTTCATCCGAACCATAGTATGGTTCGAGTTCTCTGAATGTAACGTCCATGCTGACAAACATCTTCCGCTCGACTGGACTCCAACAGGCATATCCCTTCTGAGTCGCCGTATAACCGACAAAGACACATTTAACTGCTCTAGGATCCAGTTTGCCAACGCCGGGCCTATTATCTTGGACAAAGCACACACATCCAAAAACTTTTGGTGGAACAGTGTATGTAGTTGCCCCAGTAAGCATCTCCAATGGTGTCTTCCAGTCCAATACTTGAGACGACATTCTGTTGATGAGATACGAGGCCGTCAAAATAGCCTGCCCCCATAAGTGCTTCGGGACATTCATAGCCAGCATCATCGTTCGTGCGACTTCCAGCAGGTGTCTGTTCTTTCGTTCAGCCACACCATTTTGTGCCGGAGTATAAGCACATGAAGTTTGATGTAGTATTCCATGGGTGGAAAAATACTCAGCAACCTGCTTATTAGTATACTCCGTCCCATTGTCAGACCGGAAACACTTAATTTTAGCGCCATATTGTGTTTCCACCCGGCGATGAAAGTCCCGAAAAGCCTCAAGGACGTCACTTTTATTCTTCATAAGGTAGACCCATGTCACGCGGGTATAACAGTCAATGAAGGTGACGAACCATCGAAAACCATTAATTTCGGTTGTAGGACAAGGGCCCCATACGTCCGATTGTATCATGTCAAAAGCAGCTGAACTCCTATTCCCCGAGCTTACATACGAGCTTCTGGTATGTTTTCCCAACTCACAAGTATCACAAAATAACTTCTCTTTATCAGCCCTTTGATATAAGGACGGATACATTCGACTAATAACTTGAAAAGAGGAATGACCGACACGCTGGTGGTGGAGGAGCAAGTCGGCTTCAACACTGCGACATGAAGCTTCTGGTGGTGCGTCTGCTACCAAGGATGCCAATGCATTGTCCAGTCCAGTCCTGTCTAAATACCACAGCCCCTTATGCCATGTGCCAGTCCCAAGTCGTCGTCCTGTCCCCTTCTCCTGAAAAGTCACCTTAGGAATGTCAAAGGAAACAGTACAGTTAAGATCAAGTATAATGGCACTAATGGATAAAAGATTGACAGGAAAAGATGGAGCATGTAAGACATTGGTTAGAGTGATGGAAGGGGTGCATGCGACAGTGCCTGTACCTACTACAGGTCTGGATGTACCATCAGCGGTCTGAATACTCTCCGGCAATGGTAGCTGAGTATAGTCCTGAAATGCACCACGGGATCCCATGACATGGCGAGATGCCCCATAGTCCATTATCCATCCTGGCTGATGGACAGATGCAAGAGCACGTGCAGAATCACCGGTGCCGGTTTGGGCAAAGTAAGTGATGTGATCTCCCGAGGTCGAAGACGCCCCAGGACTGTCGGCCGAAACCAGCTTTGTGCCTCGCAACTTCTCAAGAAACTCCCTCTCAAGCAGGGTTATTTCAGCCAGTAGATTCTCTCCCCCTTCCTCCACCAGATTCGCTTTGTGTCCTCCCCGTCTACCAGCATATCCTCCTCTATTACCCCGTCGGTCGCCACGACCCCGTCCTCGATCAGTAGACTGATTTCGCAAGGGTTTTGGACAAAATCGGATGTAATGTCCGGAGTCACCACAATTGTGGCAAACACCACCAACAGATGGAGGTTGATTGAAGGCAGCAAGGTCAGACTTTTCAACCTCGGCTCGCTCCCCCTGGTAGGATCCCTTGTTGGGCATCAACTTCAGTCGAGCTTCTTTCTGTGTCATGACGGCTATAGCTTCTTCCAAGGTCGGAAGCGTGGATTGGGATAGGAGGATATTCCGTCTCTGCTCAAATACAGGGTGTAGTCCCTTCATGAATTTTATCATACGCTGCCGCGAAATATAAGCCAGGAACGTCTGAAAGTACTTCGTGAATGCCGGTTCGACGTGTGCATCTTCCATCCCAAGAGGATCATAATAATCTAGATCAGACCAGTACTTCTTCAACAGGGCTGCGTACTCAGAGATGGTACGTTCGTCTTGGGCCACCCTATCGAGTTCATCTTGCAGTTGAAAGACTCGCATAGGGTTGCCGGAGCCGGAGTACATATCTTGTAGAGTCTGCCATATATCAGTAGCAGCCTCCATTGCCTCGACATTGCCCGACACCTGGTCGGTTAATGAGGCAGTCAACCACCCAGCCACTACGTTGTTGACAATCTCCCAAACAGCAAACTCCTTTGCGGAGTGATCGGCTGGCGCCTTGGCTTGGCCAGTGACATAGCCAACCAAGCTACGTCCCTTCAGCGTCCGCATCGTCTGCCGCGACCACTTCAAGTAGTTGGACGTTCCTTCCAACTTCGTCTCCAGCTTCTCCAATTTTTCTATTTTGTAAGGTGACGGATCCACATCAGTATGGATCGCACGTGGGGTTGCCTCGGTTAATCTCTTTGATAAGATATCATCAACCAAGGCCTTCATCTCTTCGGCCGTCAGTTTGCCACTGATCGAATCCATGCCTTCGTCAACTGTGAACCCTATTCGTCGTCTTCTTCGGCTTCTTCGACGTCGGAGTCGGCAACTTCCCCAACGTCGTCGCCTTCTCCGTCTTCGTCGTTTTCTTCGACGTCACAGACTTTACGAATGCGCTACTAACATGGCCAGCACCGGTGCGCGCATGTAAAGTGAACACGTCAGGACACCAGAGAAGACATGATCAGTCTCTGTAGAGATCCCGATGTGAAGAAGGAATAACAAATAAAGCATTTGTTAGTTCCAAACGGCGTAAGCGATGATCAGAGTTGGTGCAAATAAAGTATTTGGCAGCCGTCTGTCTTCGAAATACGCCGTTGTGTTTTTTTTTTTTTTTAAAGTGTATAAAGACAGCTATGGTTAGGGTTAGGGTTTGGATGGGGCTGCTAGGGCTAGGGTTAGGGTTTCCATTACAGGAGAGGGAGAGGGAGGAGGGGGGGGCGGGAGGGTGCTGGAGGGGGGGGGAAGGTGCTGGAGAGTGGCGGGAGGGGGGGAAGGGTGCTCCGGGGGGGGTCGGGGGGGTGGGCGCTGCTCCGAGGGGGGGGGGGTCGGGGGGGGGCTGCTCCGGGGGGGGGGGCGCTGCTCCGGGGGGTCTGCTCCGGGGGGGGGGGGGGGGTCGAGGGGGGGTGGGCGCTGCTCCGGGGGGTTTGGGGGGGGGGGTTTGGGGGGGCGGGGGTCGGCTAAATTTTTTTTTTTTCTTTTTTGTGGAGAGAGAGAGAGAGAGAGAGAGAGAGAGAGAGTTGTGGCTCTGATACCATGTAGAAAATAATGGTTGGATGATTTTATTGATGGACTACTTCACTACTTATAGGGAGTCTAGCTCCTCTACATACTACATATTCCGATGTGGGACTAAAAGTCCCTTATTGATTCTCAACAGGTCTATATTCCAATAAGTTGATTCAAACACTGATGCTCAATTTGTATGATTTCACAGTATATTTGGACAAAAGTGGGAAATTCACTGTCCAAGTAATTATAAGGTCAAAAAAACTTGCTTATACATAAAATTTGACGCAAAATTAACCCAGAGGAACAAAAGGCCATTTAACATTAGGCCTCATCTCAGCATCTGATCAGAATCAAAGATGGAACTAACTATATGTGATACAGGAAGAAGGGTTACCCCAAGAAATAGTGTTAAGGGATATCTAGTGTTTTTTTTTTTTTTTGAGCAAAGATATCTAGTGTTAAACATCTGTGGTTTTGCTATCGATATTCCTGACAGGCCCTTTGAACCATTTCCTCGCATCCAATATCCACCACATCATTATCAGAGTCAAACATACTCCCAAAGCAACAGGGGCATAATTGAAGGTATCCCATTTGAGCGGATAAAGTGTCGGTAATAGGAAGACGGAACAAGTGTAACAGATCCATATAAATGCAACCAAGCACACTGGTCTACTTGCCTTGCCCAGATAAAAGGGACCTGCTCTGAAGTCCTCCTCTGCCATGACCATCCTTGCGAAGATTGGGACTGCATATCCACCAACCCATCCGATTGTGCATATCGAAGTGATTGCAGTGAACACGACGTTCACTTTAAGGATGGGTAGGCCAAGGAGAATACTGATGGCTGCACATAGCCATACTGCGTTGCCAGGGACCTTATGCTTCGGGTGCAGTTTGCTCCATATGGATGAGAAGGGTACTCCTTGATCCCTTGACAGTGCATATACCTGAAATGCCGCAACAAATATGTTGAAGTGCTGAACACAACATACTTTAAGATTGAACTGAGACACTTTCAAGATAGTTTGTTAACTGTTGGTTACAGCCGTATTTATGTATTTGAACCGAGTATTTTACTCATCTTACCACTCTGGCTGCACTTGTAGTGATTGAGAGCCCCCCAAAGAAAAAGGAACCCCAGATGATGAACAACAAGAAAATGGCTCCCGATGAGTTGTGATACCTCCCGTGAAATGCATCGTATAGTATTTGTGCCGGTACAAAAGCTCCAGCAGTCTCATTATTAACATCGTAAAGATAATCAAAGTTCTGCGAAAAGGTTTTAAGCACCGACTGTTAAGTTCTAGTGTACAGAGAATCGATGTCTAGTATAACAGAGGGACAGGAGTACCTGAATGCTGAAGGTTAGAGCCAAAATGTAAGCCCATCCAAATACTGAGATGATTCCGACACTGGAAAGAATAGCAATTGGTCCGTTCTTATCCGCACCTTTAGTTTCTTCTGTCAGATGTGCCGCAGCATCATATCCAAATAAGGAATATTGGCTAACAAGAAGAGACAGAATGACTGCATATGGCTTGCTGCTTATTCCAGTTGATTCTGGTGCTGTTTCAAAATGGGTGAACACATAGGATGCTGGCTGTGTGGATAGTGCCACAAGTGGAAGTGTTATAACTATAACTATACCTCCGATAACCTGAATGTAGTAAGAAGAGAATAACAAACATGTCACCAGAATTCTTGATGCATTTGTAGATCAACAAAAGAAGTGGTTTTCTGTTCCGTAAAGATAATACCTGCCACCATATCGAGATTATGTCGATGAAGGCAATGACTTCCAATGCGAATGTGTTAAGGACAGCCCATATAAGTGTAAGTCCGATGTACATTGCAAGAAATACCCCACGAGGAGCAAAGTAACCTCCGCCTTTATTTGTTCCCGTACATAGTAGAATGATACTCTGCAATGTTTGTGATCCTGCATAAGCCTAAGACAACGATCTGATCAATAAACATTACAGATATTTCCGTGACAAGAAGAAAACTAGAATGTCTCTAGTGATAACCGTTCACCATTAAGTAAGCTCGAATTAAGACAGTTGCAGCAGTTAAATAGGTCGCTAGTTGGTGAATGCATCATATAGCTGGACTTTGTATCTCAGTTCTTTCAGAAAATGGATTAGATATCTTTAACAAGTTCTAATTTATAGAATTGAACATTTGAAGCAAAGATTAAATATAAAAAGTGTCGAGTAATTGAAATTCTTTCAAGAAATTGCTCATATAATCGGTTAAAGAAGTAAAAGATGGTACCTGTGTGCCAATTCCAGCAATAAGACCAATTGTCTCCAGCCAAGCACAGCACCATGATGCAAATGGCCCCCAAACTGGACCAGCCAAATGAGCAGCCCAAAAGTAAAGAGAACCAGTAGTCTATTTCCATGAAGACGAGAACACTTCAGATTCAAGTTGCATTTGTATACAAATTTCACAGTAGAACCAATAATAACTATGTTCAACGTACATGCAATGCATAGGTAAGGTCTGAAGCTATAAGGTAAACAATCATTAAAGACATAAACCACCTTGAAGAAAATAGTGATAGTTGAAAGGATGAAAATCAAGGAATTTCATTAACTACATTATCCACAACAATCTTAGTAGTTATAAAAGCTAAAGTTCACAGCGTTTAGTTAGATGCGTCAAAATTGAACGGAAGAAAATTACACAACTAGTGTCATCCTGCAACATAACAGTAGAACACCTGAACTGGCATGTAGAGAACTAAGGTAGGAGATAAAACTAAGGTAAATAATCCTGTGATAGAACTTGACTTCCAATTTCTGGTGGCAGAGTTAAGGGTTAGTCTCAATTTGGAAACCGAAGAAGATGCAAAGGGATCATCAATCCGGACATGAGAAATTTGTGTAGAGCACATTTGTTGCAAAATTGTTGGAGATGTGCCTTCAACAAAACATCTAGACAAGGCAGCAAGTTCTTCTACATCGATCCACACGAGCTTACGTCCTCAGAGAGTAATGCATGAAAAAAATCCATGTGGAGATTAGGTGAATATATATATATATATATATATATATATATATATATATATATATATATATATATATATCACAATGTTTATGGTCATTATTCAGGCTAAACCACAATAGACTTAGATTATAGTAGTTGGATTAATTAATTTTCAGAAAAATTTAGAAAGTTTTAAATCATGCAATTATGAACCTGAATCTTATGCAATTACGAAGATATATGTGGTAAGACCAGGAACTTTTTGACAAGAAGATGCAATGACCTCAACTCATTTATTTAAATCAACCAAATGAATGCCGAAAACGAATATTTGGAGTCATTTGACTTGATTAGTCTTCTATATATGTTCTCTGGAATCCAATTGTGAACAATCATCAATCATCTGCTTCTCAAATTAGCAAAGAAATAGATTGAATCTTAATGTCTTTCATTATTTTTTTACTCAAAAAAATCTATATAACAGAGTCAAAATCTTCAATCCAGGACAACCCATAATCTCAACAGCACGTACTGGGAAAGAAGAGCAGATCTCAGCCATGGCGATGCTGACAAACCAAGTGAAGAAGGAGACAACCACCCAACCCCACACCAAGCTGGCAGGACCAGCATCCAGGAGGCTGGAGCCATAGAGTGGGGTGATCCCGGTGAAGAGAGTCATTGTTGAGAATGATATAGCAAGAGTCTTGAACAGAGTCTGCAACAAAAAAACAAAAAAACAAAAAAAATTAGCCAAACTAAGAAAAAATAACTCGATAGGAAACATAACAATTTCATGTCAGGAAACCGACCATCTCTCTCCTGAGCTCCTGTTTGTAGCCCAGTTCATTGAGCCTCTTCTCTCCAGTATCCATCTCTGCTTCTGATACCATCTCTGCTAATGGGAACTTTGATTGCAGAGATGGATGGAAACGATATAAAGATGGTTGGGGCACTCTTTGTTATGATACAGAAGTTGTGTCAGAATATAAAAGAGTAGTTTGAAATGGACAGGCAAATGAGAACATGCACTGGGTCAACCTGAAGAATCAGATTTTTGATGTCCATGAGAGTGATCCTCCTTGAAACAAAGTATAATATCAACACTCATTGAAGATTAGTCAAAGTTGTTGCGGTTAGCTTCTGGCCAATATTGTTGACTAGTAGTTAACATGTTCTGTAGAGTAAGTTAGCAAATATTTCGTCATTCATAGAAGACTTCAGAGTTCCGGTTACGACTTCCTTTGCTGCAAAAAGGGCAGGTTGGAGGAAAAACTGCCAAAGGGAGCAATTCTGGAGGACTGAGTCCGATAAATGAACTTATCATTTTTTTTAAAGGATAGCTTTTGACAAGCTACTGCTGCCAAAAGTTACCTATACTGCGGGCTTTTGAAAAGTAACAACAATCCCAAACCACACCTAATTGTTATATAAACGTGCAGCTTAATTAAAAGCAGAAGTCAAAAGCTCATATTCCAAAGCAGGATCTGAAAGCGTGAACAGCTCATTAATTCTTGACAGCTTGGTTAGGATGTGTACATAATTTATCTTTCCCGAGAACACACTCCATTGACATCTCACATTATACAATCAATATAAGTTTCTTCTCTCCTATTTTAGGTTCATCGCATGTGTTATATTCGCAAATAAATAACATATAAAGCTTACCATTGGCAAAATTAATATTATGTCTCACCTGCATTACCAAGCCAAGCAAAACATTTGCTGTTTCTGTTTGCACTGCAGAACTTTGCTTTGGAAGAATATTAACTACCAAGCCAAGCAAAAAGTGTGTAAAAAATGATGTGTGATAACAAAAGTCAGCTTGTTTTAAGTAACAAAGGCGCACAGAACCATGATCGATTAGCAAACTTCCATTTGCATCATTCAAGAAGTTAGTAAGCCTGTCTCACTCACTCATATACAGTATTGCATTGTAAAGACAATCACCGATATAATTTCCGTACACTATTAACAGGCTGATGATCATTAGGAATTCAGAAGCAGAGCTTGGATGTGGTGAAAGCGCAAAGATTACAATGATGTGTTATCTTGGAGAACGAAAGATTAGACATGCTATTACTTCAATATTCCTCTCGTACTGATCTTTGATAGTAGAAGGCATCCAAATTTCCCCCTTTTTGATTCAGAACTACTTTCTTTGCTCTTGTTGAGTAGCAACAGCTAACCCTCCATGACCTCGTAATGGAAAACTGGAAAAGAAAATAGAATGAGGAGAAGAAGCCAAAACTGTTATATGACACCATGACATACTTTTCTGGTTTGGGTAAACCTTCCTATAGTGCTGTGTCAAAAGAGTGAAGAATTTTTTCCAAAACCAATCGAGTTTGGTCATCCAACGGATTATCAGGACGATCCGAATATGAAATGTTTAGGAGATGAAGCTTCTTAGAAGCTACAAATGCAGCTGAAAATATCCTCTTCATCCCTCCCCTGGTGCTATCCACTGTGTACTCAATCTCGTATACTGGTACGCCTCCATGACCTAATCTTTCCGCAGCGGCTACGACTTCAGCTTGCTTGGTACTCTCCTACAAAGTAAAAATGTGCAGTACATAATTAAAGAAGTCACAATGGACATATGCTAGTAACCTACTGAGATGTCACTGCAGTTTGATGTTACATCTTCTAAAGGGAAATTTTAACAGTGATATATTAGATAGGCGCAAAACAAACTTCCTTACCATCCATTACTCAGCTAAATGTAACACGCAAGAACATATTAGACATGTTGCAAAAATTGAAGCCCAAAATTTACTGCAAGGTATATGATAATTAACTGGTTGTGGTAGCAAGCACAAAGGCATTTCTTTCAACAATTAAGAAACAAGATAAATTATAGCCAAAAGAAGTTATTGCAGAAAAAGTGAAGGTTCAAGAAATTAGATACAAATCACCAAGTAACAGAAGTTACATAACAGTCTCTGGCAATTGTGCACGAAAGGTTGGGCTGGCTGTTTGCAATATAATAAATGTTCCAGTTCATAATACTGCAAGCCTTTGATAACACGGATTCCTATTTCTCAATGATATCCCACGATCGGGACAATTGGCTGAATCTCGTGAAACCCTTTCCTAGAAGTTCATTGATATCTTCTTTTCGGAGAGAGGCTCGGTGAAATAGACATGTCTGCGAAGATGCGGACTACTTGCACCTGGACAGAAAGACCCTATGAAGCTTTACTGTTCCCTGGGATTGGCTTTGGGCCTTTCCTGCGTAGCTTAGGTGGAAGGCGAAGAAGGCCTCCTTCCAGGGGGGGGGGCCGAGCCATAAATAGGAATATTGAAAATCCAATTTTTGGAATTCTAAATAATGTGATGGGCGAACAACGGGAATTGAACCCGCGTTAACATAATGTCTCTTAGTTAATGAAAAGATCCTCATAGTATTGTGTTTGTGGTAACATCAGGCATATAAGAAGAAAAGCTGTACAATCAAAACTATCAATCCGTTGCCTTTTTCCCCCTTCACTGGTTAGTCACAAGTAGAAGTAAAATGAACAAGTATATTATCATGCACTTTTAACAAGGGTGTATGATCCATGCAAGATGCTTACAATTTTCTCGCTACTTAAGAAAGAAAAGAAAAAAGGCTTCCACTCATCTTTTGTATGCATAACTGATGACATGACGACCCAAACGACTATCATTAGAAATTCAGAACCTTAATTTACCCCACCATTTTCACTCATGATGCATCATCTAGAGAGATTAAATAGCTGTCGGCTATGAAACAGTTTTCATCCTTTGTAAGGCATCAAATAATTGGGATAAAGATTGTTCTTGTTATCATTGGTACGGGTAGTGTGTCTGCACTATTTTCCTTTTTCCCCCTCTCTTGCATGAGCTTACTTGCAGGCCTGTAGATGGTCACACACGGCACATTCATAACCAACTCTCGCACTGTTCCTTTCAGTCCTGCACATAAATTTTGGAAGGCCAAGTGATGATATACCAACCTGTATGTTAATGAAACCTTAAATTCTCCAACCTCAAAGGGGTGAAAATTGGGACCTATCTATCTAACTTCTCCAACTTCAAGGGGGTGAACCTTGTGACCCTGTTTGTTAGAAGCATACAGTTCTCACTCCAAGAAACTCTATAGAAGCTCTAATTGGCGGTTTTGAGTTAATAAAACAACTATGCAGCAACTTATTGGTGAAGCACACATAGTTAGGAATCCGCTACGTGATCTCAGAATACGAACCCAACATTTACAGAGAAAACGGGTTATCACATCCACACAGCAAGAGCCATTTCCTTCATACTTGTCTATGGAGCCAACTGCTAATGTGCCTATTTCCACGATGCACGACCACAAATATGATGTATATCAACATAGTAATAGCAATCAACGTAGTCTTATCTACCCATAATCCTCAAAACATGTCGCCATTAACACCAATAACTCGAGTCTCATACCACCTCCATAATTAGATGTATATCAACTTAGTAATAGCCATTTCCATGTGTTAGTATATCCTACATAAATCGAGTCTCATACCACCTCAATGCCTTCCATGGGACAGTCACGCCTTTATAATCATTTTTAAGGCTTCTTGTTTCTGTTAATTGTGGCATTTTGGTTCTGGTGGGGGTTTTCTTATCATCTTTCGAAAACATCCTCGAGTTGTGTTATACCTGTCGGAAATATGAGCTATCTGTGCAAGAACAAAGTAAAAAAAAAAAAAAAAAAAAAGAGTAGGCATAGGATGAGAATGCAGAGAGACCTTTCGCCTCTCGGCCTGGATGAGCTTGTCAGCCACGAACTGCGGGGTGCCAAAGTCTCTAAGGGAGTCGAGGCGGACGGGGCTCACCACGACCCCGATGTTGTTGCTGCTCCCCTTCTTCCCTTGCTCCTCGAACAGCGCGGTGGCCCCTGCCTTGTCCACCTAGCATATATCAGATAATAGTATCAGAATGAGAATGGTAATAGTTTCAAATGAAGAGAAGGCACTGTGACATTGTTACCTTAGCCCAAGAGGAAGGCACGAGGAGGGTGAAGCCCTCGGCCGGGTCGATGAATGGTTGCAGAGTGGCTGATAAGGTTTCTGAGGCTTCTGATAAGGATGGGAGTGGGGAGAGGGGATGGAGGAGGAAAGGAATGAAGGAGAGCAGTAAGTTTCTTCTTCTTCTGGTGCTGCTGCTGCTCTGAGTACTGTTGATAGCAGCAGCAGCAGCAGCAGCAGAAGTCTGGTGTGGATGTGGTAGAGTCAGAATTGGGTGGTGGGCAGAGGCTGTGGCCGGGGGCATGGTGGTTGCAGCTACCGACCAAGACATGGTTGAGCTACACTTTCAACCAAGATAATAAAATGTGTCCACAAGCATTTAAGCAGAGCTATTTGAACTCACTCCTACATACAACCAATTATGACAAAGTTATCGACCAACTTACTTGATACCACAAATCCAGCCAAGACCTCCTCCATGGTCTATGGTGTGCTGGAGCAAGTTATTATTATTATTATTATTATTATTATTATTATTATTATTATTTCAAGCTTATCGTTGTCTTATGTTACAAAAATAAGAGAAAATGTTTTGTAAAAGTCTGAAAAATTATTGAAAATAATCAAATTTGACATATATCAATGAAAAGGGTAAAACTTTGACACGTATTAATAGCAAAAATTAAGAATGGAATTTCAAGGAAAAGCCAAGACATTTATCTAAAAGGCAAATACGAAACGATAACTTTAAATCACTTTAGAAAAACAGAAGCAGAGCACTTTCAGTTAGTTTTTACCACCAGAACCGGCATCAACTGAAACACCACCACCTTTGGTTCATGATGCAACCCATCTCATTCACATTTGGTGAGAGGACCCCAATTACTAGAAGAAATCAGCCCCTCTTCATTCACATTGGAGTTTCATATGCAATTCACCTGAAATACATTTCATATTACATATAATAACTATGGAGATATAGCTAAAGTGGTGCAAACAAACGCAGAAGCAGAGTTGTTTTAGATGGCCAAATGATATTTCGCAGCAATCACAAAGACAGTTTGGTATGCTACTGCATTTGCAGCCAACCAGAAACAGTGAAGCCGCCTGTAAATTGTAACCATATCCAAAGTCCCTTGCTTTAGATCTCCCACTGCTGCAGCGCTGCTCCCATAGTGCCACCACCCAAACATTACAATTCAACCACAACACAGATCAAAAAAAAAAAAAAAAAGTTCTTCGTTGAGAAGCAGTCCTTGTAATAAGCTAGAGCATAGTAATGGAGCCTGTTAGCAGGCTTAATCAACTCAAACAGTTCTAAACAGTTAACTAGGTTCAAACCACTTGTGCTACATAACTCGATTTAACATCTTTTTACAATAACATAAGCAGGGAACATCAGTCTGATCCATCCATGTTTGCGTCAACAGAAAAACCCTGCAACCATCTCGGAGCTATCCATTCTCAGCTACTGCCTCATTGATGTCATCAATATGCTCCCGCAGTACTTTCCACTACATAGGAAGTAAGAAAGGGTTAGCTTGATGCACATCGATAGTTAAAGAAGTGATACTCATGCAAAGGTTTGTAAAAGACCATCATAAACGGTATAATGGTGTTTCATCACAATATATTTTCCATTTTGGTCCCATGGGTATTCAATTGTCTAAGGGCTAAAACAAAGGGAAACATACCTGATCCATGGCAAGTGATATACCTGCAGGAAAATAGGAAAATGTTAGAATCTGTAAGCATGTTAGACGCAATAAACCTACACTGGTAAGTTTGTATAGGTCAAAATCACACAATTTCGATGGATCAACCAGAAACCAAAATTCACATTTTTAGGCTAGTTAATGTAGTGCAAAAATACTATAGCAGGAAGTTCCAAACTATCCTTCCAAATAACTGTCCTTGAATCCATTTACTGAACCTTTTCTACATCACACCTAGCTCACAACCAATTGTGGTACTAGCATAGCCAATAAGTGTGAGCACTTTCTCTAAAGAATCAATTAAATTTGCTGAGAAACTGTGAGAAACCACTAACTTAATCCATAATAGAAGAAGGTTACATGTTGCAAGTTCAACTTGGTAATACTGTTCAGTACAACTTTTAACCTGTAACTTGACAGTTTTCCACTGACTGAGAGCTTATCTACTCCATCACCATCATCCAAGCCTTCTCCCTTCAGAATGGGGTCAGGTATGGTGCAAAAAGAAGCTTCACATGTTGGTGCCGAATTCCTAGCCAAGGTAGCTACGAGCAAAATAGGGTTATGCCATAAACCCTAGGAGGTCGGTCGGCAGGCTGGTAGACCTACCATTCGGATATGCAGTTTAACCACATGCAACTAAGGAGCAGCTCCAAATTCCCCTAGAGTAGACCATAAAGAGTCTAGACGAAGAGAGAAGATGATATGATTTGCTATAAGAAATTGCACTCATCTTTATGACACATTAAGCCAAAGAATGAAAAGGAATGGCCATCCCAGAGAAGACTATGAGTTCCTTAGAATTGAAAATTGGTGCATAATTTTCACTTCTCTTCTCTCCTCTCTAACCCAACACTACTTCACCTACTATTTCCTTTACATTCATATTCTTTCATCTGAAAGCATATATGCAATACCATGTTGAATCATCTCAACGTTAAGATCCTAGTTTGACAGTTTGGATTACATGAAAGTCGCAAACTGGTAAATGAGCCAATCGTTTGCTTGACAATACTTGCTATGGAAGTAAAACTATGGAAAAAAGAGAGCTAAATATGCATGTGGACCGAAACTCTATGACACCTTGTGAAAGAGGTGTGATAAAGAAGAAGACAAAATAAACGTAGGTAAAAGAAAGTGCAAAGAGTAAGGAGAATGCCATCAGATATGAGATTGTCCATCAAAATACTTATAGTTTTATTTTGGTGAGTCTTAGAATAAACAAAAGTTTAGTGACCAACAAAGAGCAAGTAAAACAAAGATATGAGAATTGAGAAGACATGGATTAGTCTGCTAGTAATAATCTATGCATGAAAATAAAACTACAATATAATTATGTTAGGTAAATAAAAGGTAATTTAAATTAAGTATTCTCGAGTCAAATCCCTTTGATCACCACCCAATGTAGCTTATTCTCGAAGTAAAACCGAAACTGATAAAAAAGAAGCAGCAAACAACAGGCTAACTAAAATTGAGCTACTTAACTGCTGGAGGAGTTCCTGAGGGGTATCCTTGGAAAGGGGCTAACATATAGTACAACACATGATCCTTGTGAAGCAAAAAAAGAAAAGAGAGTGTATATGCCACGCCCCGGCCAGCCAAGACATAATAAGTGCACGGGCCAAATGTGCATCATCACTTAACCTACTTGCCATGTGCATCATCACTTGACAAACTTGCCAAAACTGTTAACCAGGGATGTACATATGAGACTAAGGTTGCGTTTGGTTCATTGCAATGTAATCGTAATCGTAATGGAATTGGATTTGTAATGTAATTGAGTTTGTAATGTAATGGAATTACAATTACATTACTATGTTTGGTTGAAACATGTAATCAAACCATGTAATGTAATGTCAATTGCATTCATATGTTTGGTTTACCATGTAATGTAATTAAGTTTCTAATTTAATATTTTTTTAAATACAACATAAAATTAAAAAAGTGGATCACTAAAAAATTTTAAAAATTTAAAAAGAAAAAAATTAAAAATAAATAATAAATAAATAAATAAGGGAAAAATGGTTTGTTTTCTGCTAAAAAAAGAGCAAAAACGAAAAAAAAAAGGACAAAAAATAAAAAATACAAAAAATGACAAACGAACAAAACGGAAGGAAAAAAACCAAAAATGAAAAAGCGATAAAAACGACAAAAAAAAATCAAAAATGTGAAAACCATAAAAAGTGACCAATAATGATAAAAAAAAATGACCAAAAACAAAAAAATTGACAAAAAACAACAATAAATGAAAGGAAAAAAAGACGAAAAACGACCAAAAACAAAAAAAAGGGCAAAAAAAACGAACAAAGACGACCAAAAACGACAAAAAAAGAAAAAAAAAATGACAAAAGATAAAAAAAGAGCAAAAAAAAATAAAAAACGATAAAAGGGAACAGAAATGACAAAAAACGAAAATACGAAAAAAGACCAAAACAAGAGGGAATTAAAACGAGCAAAAAACGACAAAAAGATTAAAAAACTTGCAAAAAAATCCAAAAACGACAAAAACAACAAACAAAAAGAAAAAACGAGCATAAACGACAAAAAAGTGAAAAAAGACCCAAAAAAAGCAAAAAGGATAAAAAGCGACAAAACGTGCAAAATCGACTGAAAACGATAAAAGACGATAAAAACGTGAAAAATGGTAAAAATGTACAATATCGACAAAAATCGATAAATAACATGCAGAAATGGCAAAAAATGTGCAAAATTGACAAAAAACGATAAAAAACGTAAAAAATTGACCAAAAACGATAAAAAATAAAAAAAAAACATGCAAAAAGGCAAAAGACGTGCAAATAAAGCAAAATCAATAAAAAAGTGCAAAACCGACAAAAAAGATTTAAAAGTGCAAAACCGACAAAAAATGGCCAAGAATGTGCAAAAACGACCAAAAATCGAAAAAAAGGGCCCAAAACGAGCAAAAACGACAAAAAATAAACACAAAAATGACAAAAAACTAAACACAAAATCGACAAAAAAGATTTAAAAAGTGCAAAAGCGACAAAAAATGGCCAAGAATGTGCAAAAAACGAACAAAAATCGAAAAAAAAGGTCCAAAACGAGCAAAAACGACAAAAAATAAACAAAAACGAACAAAAATGACAAAACAAACAAAAACGTCAAAAAATAACCAAAAACTAAAAAAGGCAAAAAACGAACAAAAACGACAAAAAACGGACAAAACAACAAAAAATGACAAAAACGACAAAAAACAACCAAAAGCGAACAAAAATGACAAAAAACGACAAAAAACGACCAAAAACGACAAAAAAAATAAAAACAACAAAAAATGACCAAAAACGAACAAAAGACTAAATTATAGCATATCAACCTTCCGCTTAAGTTGTAATGTAATTGCGATTACATAGGTTTTATGATGTAATTGAGTTTAGAAGAAACTGATGTAATGTAATCAAACTTGTAATCGCGATTACATTACATCTAATTTTTTTTGTCCAACCAAACACCCGAGTTAGATTGGCAACGTAATGCCAATTACATTACGTTGTCCAATCCTGCAAACCAAACGGACCCTAAATATAAACCAATTGAACTCCTATCCCATATCCTATATAGGATTAGATCATGGGTTTTCACAATCTTCCCCACTCAAAGACAAGACCTCCTCGTCACACCCATGCCAATGACCCAAGCTCACCTCAGTGAAACACAAATTCACTAGGAATAGAATCCTCAATGCTTTATGTGATAACCTTTATGAGGTGTTTCTAGAGTATCCTACGGCCAAGGAGTTATGGGATGCATTAGAAGCCCATTACAAACTGGATAATGCAGGAATGGAGCACTTCATCGTATCCAACTTCCGAAATTTCAAACTAGATGCTTCAAAACCCATAACCCTCGCTTAAATCTAGAGAGAAAACCTTTAGGAAAACCAACAATCAGTGTCACGCCCCGATTCCGTAGAATCGATAGTCGTCCCCCGGACGTGATGCCGTGCAAGCCTAAGTTGCGCTTGCACAAGGCATAGTCATAATTGTTATCCGAAACACAACAACAGCAGAATGCGCAGAGTAAATTGAACACACACATTATAGAGAAGGAAACATAAGCTTTATTGATAATGAAACATCATTTTACAGACTCGATACCAAGGCGCCGCGCGGGCTTTTTTACAAACTGACTCCATTACAAAATGAACGTCGACGAGATAGCCATTCCATACATTCATCCCTTGACTTTACAACCAAAATTACAAACCACCTGGGATGGTGGGAAGGCGCTCCATCTGTCTTCGATGCTTCAACAGCGGAGTCTTCAAAAGGGTTGATCCAAGCTTCAATGCACGGACGAAGCTTCAAAACACGAGCGTTGCCTCCCTTTACGTAGCACGCCCTTCCAGATCTATCGCACCTGTATAGAGAGCGAGGATCAGCACAATCAACATGTACTGGCGAGTGGCTAATTAATTTCCAGGCTCTCATTTGGTTCAAGAATTTGATAAAATCATCCAACTTGCTCATTCAGTGGTCTTTCTAACCATCCTAGATGTTTTCAGAAGAAGCATTAGGTTACACCAAGGTTTCTTCCGGCGGAGCGCGCCGTGCGACATAAAAACTTACCATGTTAGTTTACAACAATTTATATCAAGTGTTGATATGGAGGTCAATTGGCCTAACCAGCCATCTTGGACGTAGCCTGGTATTACGGGACCCTTGCAACGCAAGTAGCGAGCCCCGATGCAAGTCCCCGTCTTACCAATCGCCTTTCCAGCGTTGCCTATTACCCAGCTCGGCTACAACCAGTTTCTTCCTAGGCCGAGTCGGTCCCGTGGCCCCGGGGTGCCGCTCGAAGAAACCACCCCTTGTCGACAAGTTGTCCAAGTCCATGATAGGTTAACATGGTGTATTTTAGGATACGTTGGGGCTTATTATGTGTTCGATTCATTTACTTGGTCGTTTGCAGGCATGAATTAATTATATCTCTTTTCAACACAACACATTTCTTCTTTTCCTTCTAACATACAAGACTTGTGTTCTGCAAGCGAATCATTCAATTCTAGTAACATTACTCGAGTTCTCATTTGAAATAGAGGGTCGAGACGAAGGGGGTCAGCCACTCACCTTGAGTTTTGCTTGAGGCGAGGGACTTGTTGGCTGCGCTAGACGTCGCCTACGCGATCACCTGAAATCGCACAAGCAACCGATTAGAACACTGTATTATGCAAGAGTTCGATAGGAAATGCGAGCTCGAAATGTAAACCATGAAAACCATCGAAAACATTCACGAAAACGCATTCGGAAAACCAAAGCCAAAACCAACGCAAGCGGCGTGAAAAGCAGAGCAACGGGAGGTCTCTCCCGACTCAGCCGCAAAGTCAATCCTCGAGACGCAACCCGCTGAATATGGGACTTGGTTCCGAAGAATCCATCCCATAACGTGGAATGGATCTTAATTCAACCGTTCCCGTTCGATCGATTCGATCGATCCCGACCTATCGGTCCCGACCGAGTCGATAGCAACAGTGTTCCTTTCTCGCGCACCCCGTGGACGAATCAACGGGGCACGATGTAGGGACGGGGCACTACACCATAACCAACTAAGAAAAAGTTTCGTCCTCGAAACTTATGAACAGAACCTACCTCTATGAAAACAATGAAGGAAACTTTTCCTTCATCTCAGACTCAAGTTCCCATGTCGACTCTTCTGCCGCATGGTTCCTCCAAAGCACGCGAACGAGAGGGATCGTCCGATTCCGCAGCAGCTTATCCTTGCGTTCTAAGATTTGAACTGGCACTTCGACGTAGGATAAGTCGGACTTTAGCTCCAGCTGGCCAAAATCCACCACGTGGCTAGGGTCGTGCACGTACTTCCGCAGCTGGGAGACGTGGAAGACGTTGTGCACACCTTCGAGCGCCGGCGGTAGGGCAATTTTATAGGCCACTGGGGCGACCCGCTCGAGTATTTCAAACGGCCCAACGAATCTCGGACTCAGCTTCCCCTTCGCGCCGAACCGAGTAACTCCTCGCATAGGCGACACCTTCAGGAACACATGATCGCCCACTTGGAACTCAAGCGGTCTTCGATGGGTATCGGCGTAGCTCTTTTGCCGACTCTGTGCAATCTTCAGTCTTTTCCGAATGAGCTTGACCTTCTCCACAGTCTGTTCCACCAGCTCCGGGCCGAGTATCTGCCGTTCCCCGACTTCATCCCAGCAAATGGGCGATCTGCACTTCCGGCCGTAGAAAGTTTCATACGGCGCCATTTGGATGCTGGACTGATAGCTATTGTTATATGCAAATTCCGCCAACGGTAGGTGGACATCCCAGCTTGATTTGAAGTCAATTGCGCAGAACCGTAGCATGTCTTCGAGAATCTGATTAACGCGCTCCGTTTGGCCGTCGGTCTGAGGATGGTAAGCTGAGCTGAACTGCAACTTGGTACCCAGCGCCGACTGAAGGCTACTCCAGAATCGCGACATGAACCGTGAATCCCGATCAGAGACGATGGATACTGGAACTCCGTGCAGCCGTACTATCTCGTCAAGATAGATCTGTGCCAGGCGATCAACGCTCCAAGTAACTTTAATGGCAATGAAGTGCGCTGACTTGGTTAGTCGATCGACGATGACCCAGATAGCGTCGCTCCCCCGTGGTGTCTTCGGCAGGCCAACAATAAAGTCCATCGTGACATGATCCCATTTCCATTCTGGAATGGCAAGGTTCTGCATCTCCCCGCCCGGTCGTTGATGTTCAGCTTTCACCTGCTGACAGGCCATGCATTGCGACACGAAGAGCGCCACATCTCTCTTCATACCGTGCCACCAGAAGGTCGTGCGGAGGTCCTTATACATCTTGGTACTGCCTGGATGCAATGTATATTTCGTATAATGGGCCTCCGACATTATCTCCTTTCGTAGTTCTTTATCATCCGGAACGCATAGTCGGCCATTCATTCTCAGCACGCCGGTGTTGTCTTCCGCAAAGTCGGTCGCACTACCTGTTGAAATTCGCTCGCGCATTTTCTTCAGGTACGGATCATCCTTCTGAGCGGTCTTGATCTTTTCCAGCAAACTCGGCTCTAACTGCAGCTGCGCCAACCGTATATCCCTGAATCGAACCCGGAGATCGATGCCCATTTCTTCTAAATCTCGTAGTAGTCTGCAGTTGATGGAGAGCGAGGCAAGATATTTCCGACTCAGAGCGTCCGCCACCACATTTCCCTTGCCCGGAGTGTAGTCGATCGTCAAGTCATAGTCTTTAATCAGTTCGAGCCAGCGCCGCTGTCGCAAGTTCAACTCCTTCTGAGTGAAGAGATACTTGAGGCTCTTGTGGTCAGTATAGATCGCGCACGCCACACCATATAGATAGTGACGCCACAATTTCAACGCGAACACAATTGCCGCTAACTCCAAGTCGTGCGTAGGATAGTTCTTCTCGTGCGGCTTCAATTGTCTCGAGGCGAAGGATATCACCTTGTTCCGCTGCATGAGCACACATCCCAAGCCCTGGCCTGAAGCATCGCTGAATATCTGGAAACCCTCTGGCCCATCCGGAAGCGCGAGTATAGGTGCCGAAATCAATCGCCGTTTTAGCTCCTGGAATGAAGCTTCACAGTCATCCGACCACTCATACGCGACTCCCTTTTGAGTGAGGCGAGTCAATGGCGATGCAATCTTCGCGAAGTCTTTCACGAAGCGTCGATAGTATCCCGCCAAACCAAGAAAGCTTCGAATCTCACTAGCAGACGCAGGCCGCCTCCAATCAGCAACGGCTTCCACCTTCTTCGGATCGACTGCAATACCTTCGGACGAAATGATGTGTCCCAGAAAGGATACGCTGCTGAGCCAAAATTCGCACTTACTCTGCTTTGCATACAACTCATGTTCTCGAAGTGTCTGGAGCACGGCCCGTAGATGTTCTGCATGCTGCGCCCTGTCTTTCGAGTAGACGAGAATATCATCAATAAAGACTACCACAAATTTATCAAGGAAGGGTCGAAATACCCGATTCATCAGATCCATAAAGGCGGCAGGGGCGTTCGTCAGGCCGAAGGGCATCACCAGGAACTCGTAGTGGCCGTAACGGGTGCGAAAGGCTGACTTTTGCACGTCGTCTGACTTAATCTTGAGTTGATGATAGCCCGAGCGGAGATCAATCTTCGAAAATACCGAGGCGCCTTGCAGTTGATCGAATAGGTCGTCTATGCGGGGCAATGGGTACTTGTTCCGGATGGTGGCCTTATTCAGCTCTCGGTAATCGACGCACAGACGCATAGACCCATCCTTCTTCTTCACGAACAATACGGGCGCTCCCCACGGTGAAACACTAGGCCGAATAAACCCTCTATCGAGTAACTCTTGTAGCTGGACCTTGAGTTCCTTCAGTTCAGCAGGAGCCATTCTGTACGGGGCCTTAGAAATCGGTCGAGTATCGGAAAATGTATCGATGCTGAACTCGATCTCTCGGTCGGGGGGCATGCCGGGTAGCTCGTCCGAAAACACATCGGGGAATTCTGCCACAACGTCGGTCTGACCTACGTTTGCACCATCCTGTCGCATGTCTCGGACGGACGCCAAATAGCCTTCGCACCCAGAATGCAGCATCCTCCGAGCAGAGAGTGCCGAGATCAACATGCAGGTCGACGACGCCTCACCACACGAAAAGCAGAATTCAGGCACTCCTGGTATGCGGAAAGTGACCGTCTTCCTGGCACAGTCTATGGTTGCGTTGCACGGCCCGAGCCAATCCATTCCCAGAATGATATCGAAGTCATTCATGTCTAGGACCATCACGTCCAGACCGATCTTTTAACCGCCGATACAGATAATCCCGTCGGTGCAAGCTGAATTAGTGAGTATAGGTGTGCCCGAAGGTGTGCTCACGCTAAGGTCGAGGTCTAATGATATTAACGGAAATTTGTGCTCGGCGACAAAGTCCGCCGCTATAAAACTATGCGAAGCACCTGAATCAAATAGTACACGAGCAGGCACATTATTGAAACTAAGTATACCTGTCACGACCGTATCTGACGCAAGCACTTCATCTCGAGTCATGGCATAGACGCGGCCCTGGGCATTGGGGCGACGGTCTTGGCCATTTTGCGGTGCGGGCTGATGGGCTCGAGGCGCTGGAACTTGATTCCCTGGACGATGCTGCTGGGGCGCCGCTGGACGGTACTGTTGGGGCGCCGTTAGGTTCGGCCTTCTGGTTGGACACTCAGCACGCCTGTGGCCCCTCTTGCCACAGTTCCAGCATCCATCCTCTGGTATCCGGCAGTCGTCGATCGTGTGACCGACATGGTGACATCGGGTGCAGTATCGGGGATTGCGCCCTTGATATCCGCCTTGGGGCCCGTTGTTCGGACGCTTGGTCACGTTATTTCCTCCCGCGTGGCTAGGGCGTTTGTGATTGTAGGTATGCACAACGCCGGCAGCACTTGGAGGATATTGGCTTTCAAGGCGGAGGGCGTGGTTGAGAGACTCCCCCATCGTTTGGTATTTGGGAACAGACACATGGGCGGCGATAGATGGTCGTAGGCCCACTTCGAACCGTCGTGCACGACTCGCCAGGGAAGGCAGGTATTGTCCAGCAAACTTGGCTAACTTGTTGAACTCTGCTGCATACTGCCGCACCGTCATATTCCCTTGCCTTAGCTGCATAAATTCATTCTCCTTCTCCTGTCGAATAGCATCGGGAAGGTACTCGATCTCGAACGCCTCTCGGAAGGTGGCCCAAGATATTGTCGCTGTCTCGTCGTCGCGTCTGATTGCTCGCTTTTGCACGGCCCACCAGTCGTGCGCGTTCAATCGGAGTAGAAGTTGAGCGCATGCGACTTTCTTGGACTCATCGACACCCAGAAGCTCGAACCGGTCCTCTAACTCCTCCAGCCAATCGATCGCCAACGAAGGGTCTTCAGTACCGCAAAAGGAAGTACGGAAGCTCTTTGTGAATTTTGACACGTCGAAGTTGGAACTTCTCGGTGCCGCAGGCATAAGCTCGGGTACCTCCGGTTCGATTTCACTTTGTCTGGCCGCAGGCTCGGTCACGGCAGGAGTGGTCGCGGAGTTGTTGTTGTTGGCCACCACTGTCTGAACAATTTGCTGAAGAGTATCAAGCTGCTTCTGCTGCAACTTGAATTGTGCATCGAATCGGGCCTCGAACTGGGTCTGGCGTGCCTCTACCTCCCGTCGATGTGCCTCCGCCTCCCGTCGATGTTGCTCATTCAGGCGTTGATTCTCCAGAGCTTGTTGTTGTTGCGCTTCCAGCATGCGCAACATCCGTCCCATGGCATCGTTTGAGGGTCCGGGCCTCGAGCTACTCGAGCCGCTCGAAGCACTTTCTTCGTTCGCCACATTCACCGTCGCACCTTCTGGGATTTTGAAGGTAAAAATACATTAGTAACCAAACTTATTACGGACTCCCTTGTATGGAACGACGTATCTCATCGACACGAGACCAACGATTTGAGACAGAAAACTCGACACTAGAGGCCAAGGACGTAAAGCCGTGCTCTGATACCATTATGTCACGCCCCGATTCCGTAGAATCGATAGTCGTCCCCCGGGCGTGATGCCGTGCAAGCCTAAGTTGCGCTTGCACAAGGCATAGTCATAATTGTTATCCGAAACACAACAACAGCAGAATGCGCAGAGTAAATTGAACACACACATTATAGAGAAGGAAACATAAGCTTTATTGATAATGAAACATCATTTTACAGACTCGATACCAAGGCGCCGCGCGGGCTTTTTTACAAACTGACTCCATTACAAAATGAACGTCGACGAGATAGCCATTCCATACATTCATCCCTTGACTTTACAACCAAAATTACAAACCACCTGGGATGGTGGGAAGGCGCTCCATCTGTCTTCGATGCTTCAACAGCGGAGTCTTCAAAAGGGTTGATCCAAGCTTCAATGCACGGACGAAGCTTCAAAACACGAGCGTTGCCTCCCTTTACGTAGCACGTCCTTCCAGATCTATCGCACCTGTATAGAGAGCGAGGATCAGCACAATCAACATGTACTGGCGAGTGGCTAATTAATTTCCAGGCTCTCATTTGGTTCAAGAATTTGATAAAATCATCCAACTTGCTCATTCAGTGGTCTTTCTAACCATCCTAGATGTTTTCAGAAGAAGCATTAGGTTACACCAAGGTTTCTTCCGGCGGAGCGCGCCGTGCGACATAAAAACTTACCATGTTAGTTTACAACAATTTATATCAAGTGTTGATATGGAGGTCAATTGGCCTAACCAGCCATCTTGGACGTAGCCTGGTATTACGGGACCCTTGCAACGCAAGTAGCGAGCCCCGATGCAAGTCCCCGTCTTACCGATCGCCTTTCCAGCGTTGCCTATTATCCAGCTCGGCTACAACCAGTTTCTTCCTAGGCCGAGTCGGTCCCGTGGCCCCGGGGTGCCGCTCGAAGAAACCACCCCTTGTCGACAAGTTGTCCAAGTCCATGATAGGTTAACATGGTGTATTTTAGGATACGTTGGGGCTTATTATGTGTTCGATTCATTTACTTGGTCGTTTGCAGGCATGAATTAATTATATCTCTTTTCAACACAACACATTTCTTCTTTTCCTTCTAACATACAACACTTATGTTCTGCAAGCGAATCATTCAATTCTAGTAACATTACTCGAGTTCTCATTTGAAATAGAGGGTCGAGACGAAGGGGGTCAGCCACTCACCTTGAGTTTTGCTTGAGGCGAGGGACTTGTTGGCTGCGCTAGACGTCGCCTACGCGATCACCTGAAATCGCACAAGCAACCGATTAGAACACTGTATTATGCAAGAGTTCGATAGGAAATGCGAGCTCGAAATGTAAACCATGAAAACCATCGAAAACATTCACGAAAACGCATTCGGAAAACCAAAGCCAAAACCAACGCAAGCGGCGTGAAAAGCAGAGCAACGGGAGGTCTCTCCCGACTCAGCCGCAAAGTCAATCCTCGAGACGCAACCCGCTGAATATGGGACTTGGTTCCGAAGAATCCATCCCATAACGTGGAATGGATCTTAATTCAACCGTTCCCGTTCGATCGATTCGATCGATCCCGACCTATCGGTCCCGACCGAGTCGATAGCAACAGTGTTCCTTTCTCGCGCACCCCGTGGACGAATCAACGGGGCACGATGTAGGGACGGGGCACTACAATCAGGGGTACAAAAACTATCACCACGTCCATCGTTCTCCATTTCCATAACCATCACCCCAACTAACATCATCAACCTAGCCAACCTCCAAAACCATCCCAAGCCTAACCAGGAAAAAGGAAAGTGGTGCTATGTCTATGGTCGCACTAATCAAATGGCAACTACGTATGTGCTTCTACAAGAAGCCGGAACCAATAAACGATGGACAGTCGCCTGGATGTCCACAAGTGAATATGATCCAAGTACCCACTCTCCCTATCTTCAGGTTAGACTATAACCCTGGTGTCCTTTTAACCTGTCACCCTCGCTTAAACCTAGAGAGAAAACCTTTAGGAAAACCAACAATCAGGGGTACAAAAACTATCACCACGTCCATCGTTCTCCATTTCCATAACCATCACCCCAACTAACATCATCAACCTAGCCAACCTCCAAAACCATCCCAAGCCTAACCAGGAAAAAGGAAAGTGGTGCTATGTCTATGGTCGCACTAATCAAATGGCAACTACGTATGTGCTTCTACAAGAAGCCGGAACCAATAAACGATGGACAGTCGCCTGGATGTCCACAAGTGAATATGATCCAAGTACCCACTCTCCCTATCTTCAGGTTAGACTATAACCCTGGTGTCCTTTTAACCTGTCCTTTTGACTACTGGCTTGATTCTGGAGTAAATGTTCATGTGTGTTTTGACCACTCCTATTTTGCCACCTTTCAGGACCTCAGTAGAGTAAGCATGATTCTTGAGCAGTGTACTAAATTTCTATAGGCTGATTCGGTGCGGCGGCGGAGGGCCACCTAGGCGCAGCTGAACATTTTTTTTTTAAATTTGAAACTTGAAATCCATAATACAAATTTGAAATCCAAACATGTTCTAACTTCCAAATCCATAATACAATTCATTTTTTTTTGAAATTTCAAATTTGAAAATTTTGAAATATGAAATTTCAATATTCTAAAATCCAAATACAATCTTAAAACTCAAACAACATACCCACAATAAAACTAAGCATAAAAAAATCAAAAAAATCAAAAAAAAATCAAAAAACAATAATAATAAACCGAACAACCGCACGGGGCCGAACATGCCCGCCTAGGCACCGAATAGGTCCGAATAGAGACGACCAGGTACCTAGGACCGTCGAACAAGGGATTTTCGGTGCGGCAGGCAACCGTCTAGGCCACTTTTTAGAACATTGTCCTTGAGAATGTTTCAGTGCAGGAATACACGCTCGAGGATGGGGTTGACCTCAGAATGATATCCAGGAAGACACTCGCCTTGCATGAAGTATATGTTTCTAAAGGGGTGTTTATTGATTTTGTAAGTTAATGCAATTTCTCGTTCTCTTGCCTCATTATCTATTTTATCTAGTAACACCTAGCATGCTCATCTAGATTATGTGAACTATGATATGAAGAGAATGATGAGCTAGAACCTTATACCTAAGATTCATGTGTCACCTAGTTCTAGGTGTTGTAGACATGACTACCTTACCCTTGCAGTTGATTTACTCTGATGTATGTAATTCCAACCGCCAGCTCACTTGAGGAGGGAATTGATACTTCGTGATCTTTATAGATGACCTCTCGAAATTATGTTACATATATCTCCTTAAAACCAAGGATGAAAGTGATTAATAGGTTTAAGATCTATAAGGCTGAGGTATAAAATCAATTAGGGGCCTCCATCAAGACCCTTAGATCTGACCGAGTTGGGGAGCATACTTTACATGAACTTTCCAAATTATGTCCAGAACATGGAATAGTTCATCAAGTGACTATCCCTTACTTTAATTCAATGGTGTTGTTGAACGTAAGAACCGGACCTTAATGAAGATGGTTAATGACATGTTCTTGAACCTGAGATCATTCTTGAACCTAGGAGTAAAATGGCTAAAGACTGAGAGAACCTACAGAGATGCTTATTTCACTTATCTAGTAGAAGGAGAGGAGACCCCAATAGCTTTGCAGAGGCTATGTCCTCATCGGATGCTCATTTCTGGAAGGAAGATATATACATTGAGATGAACTCTATTCTCCAAAACCAAACATGGTTATTGACTGACCTATCTCTTGGAAGCAAGGCCATAGGGTTTAGATGGATATTTGAGAAGCAGCTTAGACCTGATGGATATATTGAGAAATACAAAACTAGGCTACTACCTAAAGGTTTCCCGCAGAAACAATGAATTGATTACCTAGATACATATGCATCAATAGCTAGAATTACTTCCCCTCGTGTGTTGGTTGTATGAGCTTCCATCCATAAGTTGTTTATCCAAGAGATGGATGTCAAAACAATATTTGTGTTTTCTGCATGGTGACTTAGACGAAAAAATCAACATGGATCGGCATAACGGTTTCATCGTCAAAAGTAGCGCATGCAAACTTGTCAAATCCCTATACGGACTTAAACAATATGGCAGCAAAAGTTTGAATCTAACATTCTTTCATATTCTTTTTCTGTGAATGAGTACAAGGTTGTGAAAAGCGCTAGGCGCTAGTCAGGCGGGCATCCGCCGCCTAGCGCCTAGCCCATTTAGGCGGCCGCCTAGATCTAGGCGGTTCAAAAAAAATTCCAACAGACCTACTGGAAATTGCGAAAAAGTCCATAAAACCCCAAAACATGCATAGTCGAATGTCGGGGGGATTAGGTGGGTGGCTAGGCAGGCATCGGACTGGCACCAGCCGCCTATAGCGCCTAGGGAACCACCTAGGCCGTCTTTTAGAACAGTGTTGATAAATGTTTGTATGCAAAAAAGCAAGTAAGAAATAACACTTTATTATTATGCTGTGTATGCAGATAACATTCTCATTTTTTGACACACCACTTCAGATCACTGATACTGTAAAAACTTATCTTTCCTCCAAATTTGATATGAAGACTAAGGAGAAGCTAATGATTTGGGGTGTGAAATTAGTTAAGTTTGACACTGGTATTTCATTATCCCTCTCACATTCTATTGAGAAAATGCTACACAAATTTAACTTTTACTCTGCTACACCATATGATGCTAGTATCAAAATGTATAAGAACTTAGGTAAACCAGTAGAAAAAACATAAATATGCTCAAGTGATTGGTTCACTATTATATATTGCAAATATGACTAAACCAGACAATTCATATGCAGTTTGTAGACTCAACAGGTATAATTGCAATCTAAGTAACGCACATAGGTATAATTGCAATCTAAGTAATGCATATTGGTCTGCACTAAAAAGAATTTTCAGATATCTTTGTGGCACTCTAAATTCTAGTTTGTGTTACAATGGATTTATCGAAGTGTTGGAAGGTTATTCTGAAGCAAATTGAATGATCGACTCTCTTGATGTCAACAAATGACTCTCTCTTCCTATTGTTACTTGGAATCTTGTAAACAAACTTTAATTTAGAGAAGCACCATAAAATCTGAAATAATTGATTTAGATACTCCATGTACTTAAGTTGAATGCCTTAGAATTTTAACTATGATATTCCATTTGTTACAAAACATATTCCTGCTATTTATTTTCATTTTGACAATAAATCTTGTATTGGTATTACTACTTCTGACTTTTGCAATTCCAAGTATAAATTTTTGAGAAACAGGTACATATTTGCGAAGCATAAAAGGAAAAGCATTGTATTCTTGCATTATTTTAAGTTTGAGCAAAATTTAGCTAACAACCTCACTAATGGATTGCCCCAAAGTGAGATTTTGATATCATCGAGGGGGAACCGAGGTGGATGGGACTTGAGCCCATATTATTTGTTGTCAGTCATGGATACCAAACCTATATGATCGGAGATCCCGTGAACTAGGTTCAATAGGTAAAAAATGAAGCTGCTGACGTGGCTTAGTGACGAGCACTATATATAGAGAGAAATTCTCTGAACTTTCTCTCATGTACTTATGGTGAAGTGTTCCACGAGACGTACAAATTGAGACTCTATGTTGTTAATGGTTGCCAAAGGCATATTTCTTTGCGAGATATTCCATCAGGAATATTTCTAGAGGTGCCACGTATGTGGGGATAGTCATAAGGTTGCGACTACAGGATACTGACTGGACAGTAGTAGCCCCCATGAAAATCAAGGTTAAGCGCAAGGTCATAACGCGTAAACAACCATAATCCAATAGGCAGTCAATCTTATGTGTGAATATTTCATTTACTGGTCATAAGGACCTAATTCAAGGCCTATGGCACATTAGTTTCCTTCAGTGAATTGAAATGTGTATTACTTGTAGGTTCAAGGTATATATTCCGTGCATACCCACTGCGTAAGATAATTTTTAGACGAAGTATTTTATGTATTTATGTTTTTTTTGCTTTTGTTAGATTGCTTGAAAATTGATTCGAATATTAGAATAAATTTTGTTTTCGTAGTTTTTGAAATAGGAAACTCGAAAAATCAATTTATGGAAAAAAGCAAAAAGCTATTTTAATTTTTAATCCTACATCGGAAAATGACAAATCTTTCATATACATAATAACATTTAATTCATGTCATATTGTCACCTCAAGCCAAGCTGAACTCGGACTCAAGCCTGGTTGTGTTGCGTCTTTTTGGACCGAGCCCAAATTACTATTTTGAATTAGTCAATTGACTAGGTGTCCTCGTTACCTGGTCATTCCCTTATTACCTAGTCATTCTCAACAACCAAAGATATGTGGCTATCACCACTCCGCAATACAAATCCTACCCTTCTACGTCAGTTGCCCGACAGAACGAAGGTCAGGTAACTCAATTCCTACACTAAGTTATCTTCATATATTCTCAAATTTCTTACATCTTACATTCTGCTGTTGGATTTGATTTCTTACCGCAGTGATTTTGGCACGAACTGCGTCCAAAATATTGACTATTTGGGTGCTTGTGCTTATTTCAGTGGATGTATCACATTGGAATTTAGAAACTGAGCTTGGTGTCAGACCTTGGAGGAACAAGCATTGGTTGAAACCATACCTAAGGGTGTTGCAGTTCAATTAAGACAATGGCCCAGTTGGTGTGGACTCATTTCGCAGGGATATTCCAGCTTCCTACTACTCCTATTTCCATTGACCAACTTGTGGAGGTCTGGCTTCATAATATTAATTTTGCTAACACTTTGGATGTATGCAGGAACATTACTTTGGCAACGGGCCTTTGGGAGATTTGGAAACAACGGAACAACATTATTTTCAACAAAGGCACTATCAACCATCGGGATATCGTCTTCAGGGTTACTGCGGCTGTGCAACACTCTGTACGGGCCTTCAAATTGGTGACGGACAGCGGGGAGGAGGACAATGGGGCGGCTGGCTCTCGGCGAACGGCAGGTTCGGACAGAGCGGCGGCTGCAGCCTCTGGCCGAGCGGATGCAGCGGTGGCTGCGGCTACTTCTGGCCGTGCGGTTGCAGCGGGGGCCTGGGCCCCTCCAGGCGCGGGCGTAAAGCTGAATGTTCGGGGCCAGCTGGCTATGGACCGGGGAGTGGCGGTTGGAGGGATCGCTCGCGACCGGCATGGACACTTGCTGTTGGCTTTCCACAAATTCATTCCCCAGCAGACTTCGTCTCTCCCGGACATGGAAGCGCTTATTTGGGGATTAAAAATTTGCAAACAGAGCAATATTGACATCAAACATGTGGAGTTCTCTTCGGAGCAGCTCTACAAAATTCTAGCCGGTAAGAGTCTTCACTATTGGGCTTTTGAATACAGGCGTATGACTATCAAGTCCTATTTGGCCTCCGATACCGGCGTCGTTCTTTGTCCGAAAGGAAACAATGGTGTGGCAAAAGCTCTTGCGGCTCGGGCGTTGGCGTCCACCGAGACTCAGATCTTCTCCCACACCACGGCGCTTCTTTCCGAGATTGGCGTTGCGGTCCTGCGGGAACAGATGGCGGCTCCTCCTTAGCCTCCAGACGGGTGCTCCCTTAGCTTCGGATGGGTGCTTTTGTGTATATAGGGGGTGGGTGTTGTGTTCCCCACATTTGTAGCTAGTTTTATTTTGGACGTGGGGGTGCTCCCAACGTCACCTGCTGTTTTTGATTTGCTTGGGCTTGTGTGGCCCCATTTCTTTTGCATGGGTCTTTTGGGTTAGCTCCCAAGGACCGTGTTAGTTCCCCACGTTTTGTAGGCGCTTGGGTTAGTCCCAACGCCATTGGAGCTTTCTGCTCCCTTTTGACTTGAATAAAATTTCCTTTTCAAATATATATATATATATATATATATATATATATATATATATTTTAAGACAATGGCTTACGTTACGTGCGCTTCATCTCTAGGTCATGTTCCTTACAATATTTTGTATGGTTATCATAGTTTGCAGTATAGATTGATAGTGATCCGATACGGCCGATACCGATACGGTTTGGCATGTCCCGATTCGATACCGATATTGACCGAAATTGGGGGTCTCTTTTCCCGTCAATTCAGTAAAGAAAATTGAATGAAAAAGACCAATCAACAAAGGTACAAAAACATAGTAAGGTTGTAAAAGCATGTAAAAGAAAAAAGTTAAAACTTATCTATTATAGGTAAACCAATCCGCAAGGGTGACTATTATTTCATTCAATTTCAAAAACGACATAGAGAATACTTAAAATTATGCCTAAATGTATGAAACATATTTTTCTAAAATTGTAATAATGTATTAATAATTATTTGTTTTCCGATACTAAAAAAAATCTATACTCCGATCTGAAACCGTAGATACTACCGATACCGCCTATTCCGATACCCATAATAAGGGTCTGATACCGATTCCGATACCAATATTGCGAACCTTATGTTTATTACATTCTATTTTATTACATCACATGTAGATAGAACTACCATACCATTATAACTGAACATACCATAATAACTGAACAGTAATCTGGCGACTACCTTGCATATCCCTTCTTGTAATAACGTGATAAGATAATTATATTTGTTAATTTTGGTTTATAATCATTGTATTAAGTACTCATTTTAATATTATCATAAAAAGAGTTTGTCTTAGACAAAAGGTCATAATAACTTGTTTGATTTGTCTTATGTTTCAAAGCTATATATGTATTTAACTTTCTGTTTGTAGAAAGTGTATTTCATAATAAAAAAAACCCAGATTTTCATTATTTTCGTAAAACTCTCTTTTCCAAATTGAACCCTTCCTTTAGAAAACTTTCATTTGCTATATTACTCATTTCAAACATTATATTAGCTTCTTGAATTTCAAACTATAGGATATAAAATTCTGAGATTCCTTATTTTGGATAAAACTTTTAAAACCTATTATATTTCTACAAACATGTTTATTTGTTATTATTGCAAGGAAACATTATAACATAAACATTTATGGTTTTGGGGTTCATGATGTTTAATTGTTATGATTTATAATCTTGAAGAAGGATAAACTGATGAAGCTTGTTGTGCCTTTTATGGGTCCTGATGGAGCTCTATGCTAGGATTTCTGACTATTGTCATATATCGTCACTGCCTCAATAACAAGTCACTCTATAACCAGTACGGTACAGGATTGGTTGAGATTCCTTATTTTGGATAAAACTTTTAAAACCTATTATATTTCTATAAACATATTTATTTGTTATTATTGCAAGGAAACATTATAACATAAACATTTATGGTTTTGGGGTTCATGATGTTTAATTGTTATGATTTATAATCTTGAAGAAGGATAAACTGATGAAGCTTGTTGTGCCTTTTATGAGTCCTGATGGAGCTCTATGCTAGGATTTCTGACTATTGTCATATATCGTCACTGCCTCAATACCAAGTCACTCTATAACCAGTACGGTACGGGATTGGTTGCTTTCTTCGTGTTCTAGATTTGGTTTTTTGATTTGATGAGACTTTAAAAAAAATTATCGGTGTTGCATTTGTATGATGGTGGTACGCTTTTATTAATGGTATCTGGTAAGTGTGAACACTGTTCTAAAAAGCGGTCTAGGCGGCGTCTAGGCGCGAGGCACCCAGTGTCTGCCTGATGCCCGCCTAGACCCCCTGACACCCGACTATGCATGTTTTGGGGGTTTATGGACCTTTTCTGCAATTTTCAATAGGTTTTGTGGATTTTATTTATTTATTTTTGAACCGCCTAGATCTAGGCGACCGCCTAGGCGGACTACGCGCTAGGCGGCGGGTGTCCGGCCGACTAGCGCCTAGCACGTTTCACAACCTTGAGTGTGACTTGTAATTACAATTTGGTATAGGCCTTTGATCCCAACCAAATTGATATAAACTGGAAGCAACCAGACTCTCGTCAACCACCTCCACACAATCAAGGAGAAGTTTAGGCATTGACTTCAAGGGCCGGTGGCTCCATTCCGAAAGCTAACACGATCCAACAACAGTATCCAAAGAACATTACTATACATATGCACCAACATATTTTATTAGTTTACAGAAGTGGGTGTAAGATTCATCATTCATGTGTCGTGTAGAACAGTGCCCACCTATGTTGCATTGACACAAATACGACACGCCCTGATACTGACATGATGACATGGAAATGGCACCGATTTAACAATGTCCTAGAGTATTTTGATACCCAATCTTGGAGTGTCCGTGCTTCCTAGTTTTACTTAAGTTTTGAACACTAAAATCAATGCCGTGCTCGTGTCCGTGTCTGTGCAGTCTTGATCGTAAAAAGAAAAGAAAAAAAAAGGAGAGACAAAAGGTTATAATAACTTGTTTGGTTTGTTTTCTGTTTCAAAACTATTTATGTATTTAACTTCTATTTGTAGAAAGTGTATTTCATAAATAAATAAAACTCATATTTTCATTATTTTCGTTAAACTCTCTCTTTTCCAATTGAACCCTACCTTTAGGAAACTTTCATTTGCTATATAACTCATTTCAAAAATTATATTAGCTTCTTGAATTTCAAAATATTGGATATAAAATTCTGAGATTCCTTATTTTGGATGAAACTTCTAAAACCTATTATATTTCTACCAACATCTGTCACACCCCGCTTCCAATACGGTGAGTCGAGTACGTAACCAGCATCCCCAAGCTACGTGCTTTACGAATAAACCTATATTCGTAACCACGATTGTTGCCTGTAAATTCTAGGATAAAGTATAGGATAAAGCTAAACCAAAAGAAAGTATACAAGATACTCACTAAAATATACAACCACATAACTATCTCCCAGAAAGATTAATACACATATAATTACACAAAATGAAGTTGTTCTACAAGCGGCATCCCTTACTCTTCCGATTCGTCCACATTATATAAGGGAAGTATCTCGTCTTCAGCCTGACCTTCATCTAGTAAACAAAAACTAGGTCATCAAAGACATGCAAGTCCTCGATTCAAGGAAGGTGAAATAAATAAAATAATATAATACTAAGTAGGGGTGAGCAAATACCGTACGATATTGAAAAACCGACCGAATACCGATTAAAAATATTCCGAAAAACCGAACCGAAATTATATACCGATACTGAATTGCCGAACCGACTAAAATATGATATAATGGTAGTGGTAACGGTTTGAGTGTAATACCATACCGAAAATACCGAACCGATCCTATATATATATTGTATTTTTTTATAATGTTGTTCGTGATTAATTTTATAGTATTAACTTTCATTTTTATCCTTGTTTTGGTCAGTTTTTTACAACTTAGAATGGATTTTAGTGGACATGAAGTTAGGTTAAGAATGCTGAGAATTGAGTTTTTAATCTTTTGAGCTTTTGTTTTTGTGTTCTCATAGAATTTTGAAGTGAATTTTGGTTACTTAAACTCTATGTTGTATTGGGCGCTAGGCGAGGCGAGGCGAGACCATGCCCGCCTCGCCTAGGCGCCCGCCCAGATTTCTGGGTCTCTAAACCTGTGTAAACATTGTAGGCAGCAGCAGTAGCAAAAGTCAGCAGCAACAGTAGCATAAGGCCGCAACAGTAATAGCAGAAGGCTGCAACAGCAGTAGCAGATTGCAATAAGAGGGAGAAGACAACAGTAGCAGTAGCAAAAGGCAACAATAGCAGTAGCAGAAGGCAACAAACAGCAGCAATTTTTACAATAGTACATGTTTTAGCAACAATAATAACCCTAAAGCCCAAAAAAAAAATATTAGTAAAAAGTTCATAGTCCATCCTGAGATCCACCGCCTAGGCGCCCGCAGTTGTCTCCCCTGGACGAACCTGGGCGCCCGCCTAGGCACGCCTAGGTGGCCCTCGCCTTACACTGCAATAAAATATGCAGGTCGAGGTGACCTGTTCAAATCGGGCGCGCCTAGGCCGCCTAGGCGTCGCCCGTAACAACATAGCTTAAACTTATACTAAAGATTAAACTTAGTGACCGTGTTTCATCTTTTAAGCTCATTTTTAGGTGTTTGCGACTTGTTACATATTGTTCTAATAACTTTGATTAATTGTTTGGTTGGTAAGGCTTGGCTTTAAATTTAATGCTTTCAAAAAGTAAAAATATATATTATAGATTAAGAGGTTCTACAATATTAAGTGTGTTGATTGATCAAATGTTAATTGGTAAAATACCGATACCGAACAAAAATCGACCGAATACCGATTTAACCAAAACCGAAAAAAACCGATTCTAAATGGTACGATATTGGTATTGATTTTTTAAATACCGATTTTAAAAAAATACCAAAAAATTCGATCAAATACCGACCGATTATACCGACGCTCACCCCTAATACTAAGGATTAGGTACAATGGAATCTAAACCGAATAAACTCTAAGTACCCGATGTAATATAACTTTGGACTAACTTCTATAGTAATCTTAATCCAGTGATATAAATGTAACCAAACTGTTACTCAAGTCCTAGGAGTCACTAAAACAATCACAACCAATTTTTTCTATATGATGATGCAAGTTAGAGAACATGTTTTGGTTTTCACAGTCGCAATGTCACAAGCACTATCCAGGCAATAATCCCGTTACCAGGGATCAGGTTATAGCAGGTAGGCACGGTGCTTAGTAGTCCGTCCACTCCTCTTCGGAAGCAAAATCATAACATCAATTAACCAAATTCGACTTATTATTGAATTAGGTAAACATTTACAGATAACACGAGCGTCAGGTAGGTAGGTGACCTAAGCATTCACCCAGTCTCAACGCAAGGCCTTGCGAAGGACCTACAGGTACTGATTAATTTTGTTAATTATATTGCCCAGATTTCATACAATATGATCCAAACTGTTCTCTCCCGTCCATTGCTCTTCTACAATCACAATCAATCCTAAGTCCATTCTAATAACTGAAATTTTGTTTTCTGGATCAAGTATACATCTTGATTTGTATTTCTGGAATACATATATCTAGGTTTAGGGTTCGGTACAATACACGGCGATTAAGCTTCGAAATTAGGCTATCTTCCGAATCCTTAGACTTTCGGACATAGTCTCATTTGTATTTCGAGCTCCAAATACAGTAATATAACCAACCCAGAGCAATTCTCCGTAGAATTGACATGGGTCAAAGCCCCTTCGATGGAATAACTCTACACCGATCACACGCAATTAATATAGTATATAGGAATTGTATAAAAGCACAAAACTAAGTATGCCCAAAATTCCAAACATGTATCCTCTACTTGCACATAGCACAACTCCTATCATATAAATCTAAATACCATCATATTATATACCGTTGGAAAGCTTATCGAATTTTCTACGAAACACGTATTTAGACATTTTGGATTTGACAAAGTTTAATAGGTCAAAACTGACGTACAAGGCTGCTGTGTTAATATGTTATTAGGTTACAGAAAATTTTTCAGGTTTCGACAATGATGTTGCACGGTTAATAACTCCTAATATATACATCTAGATACTATCATATTATATACCGTTGGAAAAAATTTTGAATCCTCTTCGATTTCTATTCAGACATCCTAGTTTTGAAAAGTTTAATAAGTCAAATATGGCCCACACAAAAATGTGCATATAGGTTCCAGATTTAATTTCCAGGATTCTACCCCTCTGTTGTACGACTCATAACTGCTATCATATAAATTAAAACTCTATCGTCTCATATACCGTTGGAAAGATTTCCTAGTCCTCTTCGATACTCGTTCAGACATTTTCATTTTGACCAAGTTTGATAGATGAAAACCAGCTCCGAAAATTGTTATGCAGGGTGAACAAATTCAGCACCTATATCTTCTAATTCTAATTCATGTCCAAGCCTTATATGGGTGTGTCACCTTAAGGAAAAAACTCTTAAAATCATGTTCTAAACCACATATATTAATCTCAGAATTTATCTAAAATAAACATTTTATTTGAATTAATAGAATAACCAAGAACAATATGGAAAAATACATAAAAATAATATTTGTGTAGAGAAAGGAAGGACTTGCCTTGATTCTATAGGGTTTAGAAATTATGGAGGAACGGAAAGATGGTTTGGAAGGAGTAGGAGAGAGTAGGAGAGAGTACGGTGAAGAAGTGAAGTACGAAGGTAGAAGCTTATATGTAAAGAAAATAACTTATATATATATATATATATATCAAGTCCTTACATAACCAAGCAAGATTTTTCTTGTAATAACCAACCAGAATCAAGTGCCCCATACCCCCCCCCCCCCCCCCCTCTTCCTCCTTATGGTCGGACATGCCTTGCATGGGGAATAGCTTCCTTAGGAAGCTTGGAAATTAGAATGGAAAAGGGAGTATTTTGGTAATTTCTAAGTAAGGTTAAAATAAGTTTTAATTAAACCTATTTAACCTAATCCTAATCAATCCTTACACCAAAACAAATGCTAATTCATACATGACAAAGCATGTCTAACACTTTAATAAAATATTCGTCTTTTAGTGGTGGCTTATGCAGGTCTGCGTCATAGATATGCAGCAGTCTACACCTAGGTAGGAGACCTGTTAATTATATTTATAAGACCCTAAGATTGATTTCTAGGAAAAGTCTAACAAGAACCTTAGGATATGAGTATTGGGTATTATAAGGTTAAGGAAATTAAGTTCAGTATGTTTGTTTTATATTCCTATAGCACGTGTTTATATTATAAGGAAACATGATTCAGGATTATTTTTTACCTATAGTTGTGTTTAAGTTGCTTATTCTAAGTACTGATTAGTTTCCTTTATATGTGTGTAGGATGGTTCGTCGATTCCTACCTCATTTGCGATTCGACAGGAGTGACTGGACCACATATGGGTATTATTACCATTGTAGGCGCCTGCTAAGAATGAGAAGGCAAGTGATAACTGTTTATGGTATTCTCTACGGAGTTATGAAACCTATCGTTCAAGACGTAGAAGATGAGGTCGAAGTGGTATTTGAGAAGAGGACATATTTTCAAGTTATTCGAGCCCAACAATCCCAAGACTCAAATCCACGAATAAATGGCTATGATGGTGCTTTATCGGAATGGAGGGCTAGACATCCTTACGTGGAGATTTTAGATTACAGGATGAGGATGATACGGATCTGACCGAGGAAGTATGGGAGATGGTTATGTAAATAAGACTACTTAGTATGTAATGTGTATGTATATCAGACTAGTTTGTGTGTAAGATAGATATAAGGTTGTCCTTTTGTCTGCTGGAGTTCATTTTCAAGTTGTCTCTACGTAAGGATGTCTAGCCCTCCATTCCGGTAAAGCACATTTATTCGTGGATTTGAGTCTTGGGATTGTTGGGCTCGAATAACTTGAAAATATGTCATCTTCTCAAATACCACTTCGGCCTTATCTTCTACGTCCTGAACGATAGGTTTCATAACTCCGTAGAGAATACCATAAACAGTTATCACTTGCCTTCTCATTCTTAGCAGGCGCCTACAATGGTAATAATACCCATACGTGGTCCGGTCACTCCCGTCGAATCGCAAATGAGGTAGGAATCGACAAACCATCCTACACACATATAAAGGAAACTAATCAGTACTTAAAATTAGCAACTTAAACACAACTATAGGTAATTAAGAGTAAATACTCCTGAATCAGATTTTCTTATACTATAAACACATGCTATGAGAATACAAAACAAACACATTGAACTTAATTTCCTTAACCTTATAATACCCAATAATCATATCCTAAGGTTCTTGTTAGACTTTTCCTAGAAATCAATCTTAGGGTCTTATAGATATAATTAACAGGTCTCCTACCTAGATGTAGACTGCTGCATATCTATAACGCGGAGCTGCATGAGCCACCACTAAAAGACGAATATTTTATTAAGATGTTAGACATGCTTTGTCATGTATGAATTAGGGTTTGTTTTGGTGTAAGGATTGATTTGGATTAGGCTAAATAGGTTTAATTAAAAACTATTTTAACCTTACTTAGAAATTACCAAAATACTTCCTTTTTCCATTCTAATTTTCAAGCTTCCTAAGAAAGCTACTACCTATACAAGGTATGGCCGACCATAAAGGGGGGTTATGGGGCACTTGATTATGGTTGATTTTACAAGAAAAATCTTGCTTGGTTATGTAAGGACTATATATATATATATATATATATATATATATATATATATATATACAGAGAGCTTCTCCTACGGGAACAACTTACGGGACAAATTTACGGGATGAAAAAAATACACGTATGGTTTTCTTCTAAATCTCTTTCTCATAAAAAAAAATTAAATCTCTACTTTAAAAAACATACATATCTCTATCTTAAAAATAAGTTTATTTATTTTTTAAATAGTGAGAGATTTATTTATTAAATTTAAAAAATAGAGATAGATAAGTTGATTTTATCTATTTTAAAATAGAGATGGATTTAAAATTAAAAAAATCTATCCTTCAAAATAAATATACCTTTAAAATTTATACTTACAAATATTAATTTTAATGTTCATTTTAATATTATTTCTTATGTTAATTTTTCGGTTAATGTTATTGTTGATATTAATTTTAATTTTAAATTAATGTTAATTTAGTTGATAATTTTAATCTTAATTTTAATTTGAAGATTAATTTTAGTTCTAACATTAAAATTAAAAATTAATATTAAAACTAAAATTAACACTAAAATTAATGTTAATAATAACATTAAAATTATTTTTAACATTAACATTAACATTAAAAATTTAATAGTAAAATTAAGATAAAGATAAAGATTAGGATAAGGATAAGGATAAGGATAAGGATAAGGATAAGGATTAGGATTAGGATTAGGATTAGGATAAGGATAAGGATAAGAATAAGGATAAGATTTAGATTAAGATTAAATTTAACATTAACTTTAACATTAAAATTAAAATTAATGTTAAAATTAAAATTAATAGCAACATTAAAGGTATATTTGTTTGTAAAGATAGATTTTTTTTAAATATCTATCTCTACTTTAAAAAATAAAAGAAATAATTTATCTCTCTCTATTTTTAAAATAGATAAATCTCTCTTTGTTTAAAAATAAATAGATCTCTCTTTGTTTAAAAATAAATAGATAGATAAGTCTTATTTTTTTAAGATAGAGATATGTTTGTTTTTTAAAGGAGAGATTTAAATTTTTAAAGACAAAGAAATTAGAAGAGAAACATATACGTAAGAAACCGGATATTTTTGGATTTTATTTTCTCTCCATAAGAAATTGGTCTATCCCGTAAACTTGTCCCGTAAAGTTTTCCCGTATAAGAAGGGGGCTATATATATATATATATATATATATATATATATATATATAAAAGTTATTTTCTTTATATATAAGCTTCCACCTCTGTACTTCACCTCTTCACCGTACTCTCCTACTCCTTCCAAACCATCTTTCCATCCCTCCATAATTTCTAAACCCTATAGAATCAAGGCAAGTCCTTCCTTTCTCTACATAAATATTATTTTTATGTATTTTTCCATATTGTTCTTGGTTATTCTATTAATTCAAATAAAGTGTTTATTTTAGATAAATTCTGAGATTAATATATGTGGTTTAGAACATGATTTTAAGAGATTTTCGTTAAGGTGACACACCCATATAAGGCTTGGACATGAATTAGAATTAGAAGATATAGGTGCTGAATTTGTTCACCATGCGCAACAATTTTCAAAGCTGGTTTTGATCTATCATACTTGGTCAAAATGAAAATATGTCTGAACGAGAATCGAAGAGGACTAGAAAATCTTTCCAACCGTATATGATACGATAGGGCTTTAATTTATATGATAGGAGTTATGAGTCGTACAACAGAGGAGTAGAATCCTGGAAATTAAATCTGGAATCTATGTGCACATTTTTGTGTAGCCCAGATTTGACTTATTAAACTTCTTCAAAACCAAGATATGTCTGAATAGAAATCGAAGAGGATTCGAAAATCTTTCCAACGATATATAATATGATAGCATCTAGATGTATATATTAGGAGTTATTAACCGTACAACATCGTTGTCGAAACCTGAAAAAAATTCTGTAACCTAATAACACATCAGCCTTTACAACAGTTTTGACCTATTAAGCTTTGTCAAATCCAAAATGTGTAAATACGTGTTTCGTAGAAAATTCGATAAGCTTTCCAACGGTATATAAATATGATGGTATTCAGATTTATATGATAGGAGTTATGCTATGTGCAAGTAGAGGATATATGTTTGGAATTTTGGGCAAACTTAGTTTAGTGCTTTTATACAATTCCTATCTACTATATTGATTGCGTGTGACCGGTTTAGAGTTATTCCACCGAAGGGGCTTTGACCCATGTCAATTCTACGAAGAGTTGTCCCGGATCGGTTATATTACTGTGTTTGGAGCTCGAAATACAAAGGAGACTCGGTCCGAAAGTCTAAGGATTTCAGAAGATAGCCTAATTTTGAAGCTTAATCGCCGTGGTATCGTACTGAACCCTAAACCTAGATATATGTATTCCAGAAATACAAATCAAGATGTATACTTGATCCATAAAACAGAATTTTAGTTATTCGAATGGACTTATGATTGATTGTGATTGTAGAATATAGTATTGGACGGGGGAGAACAGTTTGGATCACATCGTATGAAATTTTGGCAATATAATTAACAAAATTGATCAGTACCTGTAGATCCTTCGCAAGGCCTTGCGTTGAGACTGGGTGAATGCTTAGATCACCTACCTACCTGACGCTCGTGTTATCTGTAAATGTTTACCTAATTCGATAATAAGTCGAATTTGGTTAATTGATGTTATGATTTTGCTTCCGAAGAGGAGTGTCCGGACTACTAAGCACTGTGCCTACCTGCTATAACCTGATCCCTGGTAACGGAATTATTGCCTGGATAGTGCCCGTGACACTGCGATTGTGAAATCCAAAACATATTCTCTAACTTGCATCATCATATAGAAAAAATTGATTGTGTTAGTGACTCCTAGGACTTAAGGAACAGTTTGGTTACATTTATATCACTAGATTAAGATTACTAAAGAAGTTAGTGCAAAGTCATATTATATCTGGTACTTAGAGTTTATTCGGTTTAGATTCCATTGTACTTAATCCTTAGTATTATATTATTTCATTTATTTTACCTTCTTTGAATCGAGACTTGCATGTCTTTGATGACCTAGTTTGTGTTCACTAGATGAAGGTCAGGCTGAAGACGAGATACTTCCATTATATAATGTGGACGAATCGGAAGAGTGAGTGATGCCGCATGTAGAACAACTTCATTTTGTGTTCTTGTGTAATTATATGTGTATTAATCTTTCTGGGAGATAGTTATGTGGTTGTATATTTTAGTGAGTAGCTTGTATACTTTCTTTTGAAGACATAACTCAGACTTGTGAGATGTAAATAGAGAAGAATGATATTATGAGTTTACTTAGTTCTTATTTGTTTATGGTTTAGCTTTACCTTAGAATTTACAGACAACAATCGTGGTTACGAATATAGGTTTATTCGTAAAGCACGTAGCTTGGGGATGCTGGTTACGTACTCGACTCACCGTATTGGGCGCGGGGCGTGACAACATCTTTATTTGTTATTATTGGAAGGAAAAAAAATTCTAACATACATTCAGGGTTTTGGAGTTCATGATGTTTAATTGTTATGATTTATAATCTTTAAGAAGGATGAAGCTTGTTGTGCCTTTTACGAGTCCTGATGGAGCTTTATGCTAGGAGGTCCGAGTATTGTCATATATCGTCACTGCCTCAATACCAAGTCACTCTATAACAAGTATGGGATTGGTTGCTTTCTTTGTGTTTTATGTTTGGCTTTTGAATTGATGATATTTGGAAGAAGAAAAATTATCTGTGTTGCATTTGTACCATGGTGGTACGCTTTTATAAATGATATCTTGTAAGTATTACTTGTAACCCTAGAAGGTGGATGGTTGGTTGATGTTATAATGTTTCATTTACTTATGTAATTACAATTTGGTTGGGATCAGTGTTCTAAAAGGCGGTCTAGACGGCGTCTTGACGCTAGGCGTCTGGTGCCCGTCCGATGTCCGCCTAGGCGCCCACCTAGAACCCCCGACGTTCGACTATGCATGTTTTGGGATTTTATGGACTTTTTCTGTAATTTTCAGTAGGTTTTTTAGATTGTTTTTATTTCTTATTTTTGAACCGCCTAGACGGGCTAGGCGCTACGCAGCGAGTGCCCGCACGACTAACGCCTAGAGGTTTTCACAACCTTGGTTGGGATCATCTTCACCTCATCCTTTCTCTAAAGAGACAAACTGGAAGCAACCAGACTCCCCTCATCCACCTCTACACAATCAAGGAGAAGTTTAGGCGTTGATTTAAAGGGCCGGTGGCTCCATTCACTAATAGGAAGAGATTTATATCATATCAGATAATCTTAGCAAATGAATTCAAAAGCTAACACGATACAACAACAGTATCCAAAGAACATAGCTATATATATGCACCAACATATTTTACTAGTTTACAGAAGTGAGTGTAAGATTCATCATTCATATGTCGTGTAGAACGGTATCCACCTATGTTGCATTGACACAAATACGACACGCCCTGATTCTGACACGATGACACAGAAATGGCACCGATTTAACAATGTCCTAGAGTATTTTGATACCCAAACTTGGAGTGTCCGTACTTCCTAGCTTTACTTAAGTTTTTAACACTAAAATCAATGCCGTGCTCGTGTCCGTGTCTGTACAGTCTTGATCGTAAAAAGGAAAAAAAAAAAAGGAGAGACCTTTTTTTCCGGGGAGTGTCTTGCCGTCCTTGACGTAGAACTCCCTAATGTCGACCATGATCTTCCCCTGAAAACTCCTCACCGAAACCCTTCGATTCTTCGACAACTGCAAGAAGGAGGAGGAAGAAAAACCCTAATTTTTGTGAATTTGGCAAGCTCAAAAAAGTACATAGAGCAAAAAAAAGGGGGAGGTTAGGGGTTTGGACCTCGCAGACGACGATACCGTCGGCGGAGTCGTCGGAATCGGCCCTGGCAGCCTTCTTGTACGGCGGACCTCGGTCGCCGCCGGCGGATTCCTCGTCGGCTCGCTTCTTTCCTTTTCTCCACATTCTGTTTCTCACTCTCTGCTTTATGTTTGTATTCGGCAATGCATCAATTTTCTAATTATATAATGAAATATTTTAGCACATGTTTACCATTTAAAATATAGAAATTAGTGTATATCTCCACTATCTAAAAAAAAATAAAGGGAAATTTTATGAAATGCCCAAAAATTGAAAAAAAAATTTATGAAAAATCCACCACAAAATAATATTTTATCGCGTGTCCAGAATTAGCGAAAAATATATAAAGGGGGTTCTGAATGACCTTTTTGCCCTTATGATTTATTGAAAACACACCCGAACCCTACTCTTCAAAAAAAAAATGTTTCGATACTTCCTCTTCTTTCATATGACGCTCAGTTTCGAATCTAAGTTTTCTTCTCCAAAATCTTCAAACCTTACTCTCCATTCGCAATCTTCACATTATGTCGGAATCATCGGCAGCAGAATTAGCATCAACTGGAACACCAGTTAAAGAAGAGATACAAGTTGTGGAAAAAATGAAGACAGTTGAAGAAAATCCAAAAAGGAATGACGAAAAATCACAGAAACGGAGAATTAAGAGAATTGCACATAAGCCAAAGGCTGCTAAGCAAAAAATAGTGCAACAAGAAGGTATAACTTTAAGTTATGTTCATGATTCTGTATATTTACACGGAGAATGGTCATTCCTAGTGTTAAAATACATGAGAATGACCATTCTCCGTGTTAAAATTATGGAGAATTATCATTCTCCTTGTTAAATTGACGAAGAATTATCATTCTCCGTGTAAATACCACGGAGAATTGCCATTCCAGTGTTAGTAAACATGAGAATGACCATTCTCCGTGTTAGAATGCAGGAGAATGGTCATTCTCCGTGTTATAATGACGAAGAATGGTCATTCTCCGTATTAAATAACACGAAGAATGGCCATTCTCCGTATTTGTAATACGGAGAATGGCCATTCCCAGTGTTAAAAGCATGAGAATGACCATTCTCTGTGTTAAATTGACGGAGAATTTTTATTCTCCGTGTAAATACCACGGAGAATAGCCACGGAGAATTGCAATTCTTACAACGGAGAATGGTCATTCCAGTGTTAAAAATATGATAATGGTCATTCTTCGTGTTATAATCATGAAGAATTACAATTCTTCGTGTAAGTACCATGGAGAATGGCCATTCCCAGTGTTAAAAATATGAGAATGGCCATTTTTCGTGTTAGAATACAGGAGAATTGACATTCTCCGTGTTATATTGACAAAAAAAATTCATTCTCCGTAAATACCACGGAGAATGGCCATTCCTAGTGTTAGTAAACATGAGAATGGATATTCCCAGTGTTAAAAAATATGAGAATGGTCATTCTCCGTGTTTTTAAAACGGAGAATGAACATTCTTCGTGTTAGAATGCAGCAGAATGGTCATTCTTCGTGTTATAATGACGGAGAATGGCCATTCTCAGTGTTAAATAATACGAAGAATGGCCATTCTCCGTGTTAAGTAACACGAAGAATGGCCATTCCAGTGTTAAAAGCATGAAAATGACCATTATTTGTGTTAAATTGACGGAGAATTTTCTTCGTGTAAATACTACGGAGAATGGCCATTCCCAGTGTTAAAAACATGAGAATGGCCATCCTCCGTGTTATAATCACGGAGAATTGCAATTCTCCGTGTAAGTACTACGGAGAATGGTCATTTCTAGTATTAAAAATATGAGAATGGCCATTCTCCGTGTTATACGTGTTATATTGACGAAAAAAATTTATTTTCCGTGTAAATACCACGGAGAGTGGCCATTCCCAGTGTTATTAAACATGTGACCATTCTCCGTGTAAAAATCACGGAGAATAGACATTCCTAGTATTAAAAAAATATATGAGAATGGTCATTCTCCGTGTTTTTAAAATGGAGAATGACCATTCTCCGTATTAGAATGCAGGAGAATGATCATTCTCCGTGTTGAGAATGATCATTCTCCGTGTTAAAAAATCACGGAGAATGGCCATTCCCCTCCGTGCTGGAACCTCGGAGAATGACCATTCTCCGTGTTATAATGACGGAGAACAGTTGACCGAAAACTATTTTTTTTGTTTCGTCTTATTTTTTGTAAAAAAATCTGTCAGAAATAAGGATTCAAGAGTTTTTCGTACTTCTTTCAAAACAATGCTAACTCTTATGGAAGGTGTCAATAAAGATGGCGGCCGTTTACCCGAGCCAGTTATTGATTCTTTAAAGAATTTTGGTTTATGGAATTTCGTTGAGGTATTCTACAAAAACAGAGTCAGCATTCAAGAATTAGCCAAGGTATCGGAAGGTCTTAAGAATTTGATAGGAACTTACTTGGAAGACAAAGATGGCGTCGGGTACTTTCAATTGAGCACCACTGTTAAAATAGCGCCAAATGTCAACGATATGGCAGTCATCTTCGATCTACCGCTGAAGGAAGAAAGCGAGGATGATGTTAATTACAGAAAGTTGATCATAGAAAAACAACAGCAGGCCATTCCATCGGAATCGTTGAGCCTATGTAGAGATCACTTCAGAAGATTGCTGACTAATTCCAAAAGCAATTCACGAATACGGAAGTGAGGGAGAAGTTCTTTGAATTGCTAAAACGGCTTCGTGACGGAGATAAACAAGTTAAACCAGATGATTTGGCCAAGCTAATAATATTCCACTTGTGCCAAACAATATTCTTTATAAGGTCTGGCGGTTCAAATTTACCGTACAGATTCTTGGCCTTGGTAGACAGTGTAGAAGTAATAAAAAGTATCTGCTGGCCAAGGTTAATATTGGCATATGTCATGGAGAGCATCAAGAAGGCAAAAAGTAAAACCGTTGGGGGGGATTACTCTAATGCATACCCCAAGATTGAAGGTTGCACACTATATTTCCTCTACTGGTTTGCAGAACATATTACCCTTGTGGAATGGAAGTTCGACCCAATTCCTGAATACCCAACATTTTTCACATGGGATGGGTACGCAATCTCACTCTTCCTCAAGAACGAATATCACAACAAATTAAAATCGAAAATGGTATTCAAAGATTTGGTTATATCTGTTGAAAAAGAGAGAGGACACAAAGAAGATGAGCTACCTATACAAGAAGAAGGTGCACGAAAGGGAGAGGGACACCACCAAACAGGTGGGGATGAGATTGCTGAACAAAAGAGACCCCAACAAGCTGAAATGAACACCACGATGGAGGGGTCGGTTCAGGAATTGGAGGAGTTGAGAAAACATAAATCTGATATTTCTTACGGAGAACGATGTCACGACCCGCTACCCAATTTGTTGGGCCGGGCCGAGCCATGTCCAGCCTACGCTTGGTTAAAGCGTAGTAAGCTGTTCTAAGAGTTTATACATGAATGATACTAAGTGTGCTAACATTAAGCCAAATAAGATTTTATCACAACACAACTTCTATTGACGAAAGTAAACAAGTGTTAAAAGTTATTACACTTCAAATGTATGAGACTGGAGACAAAGTCCAGTATCCAAATATAAGTTCAAACCAAAGTCTAAGTCTCAAAACACATAAAAGATATCTAAGCAAGGTTCTCCGCTGGGGCCTCTTCTGGAGCTAAGGCCAGGTCCTCAAATGCAGTGCCATAATATGTATCACATAGCATTTCCTCATCGGAAAGTGCACCAACAACGTTATCCTGTCAGGACGGAAGCAAGTACTTGTACTACAAACATATAATACTAATCATGAAATGGTAAGAGATGAAATAACTGTAATCCTGACATGGCACAATCTATCATGTAAAATTACAACTATCATGGCAAGGATACATTTGTCATGGCGATACATGCACATATATAGTTTAGAACTGGAGCAGGTACGTGATCGTTCAATAGGTATAGAATGTACCGGTGTACAAGCCATAAATCTGAAATGTACATACGTACAAGTAACAAGCATAGGTGTACATCCGTACAAAAATGCAGGATAAAGCCTACGACAAGTTATGCATATACAATGCGACCTTGCTCGGTACATACGTACAGAGAATGAGGGCATGATCACGTACTCAACTATCAGTTTCTCCCATGTCCCAGTAACCATCATGTGAGATATGTAAAAGCTCTTCTAAGCATGTGAAGATACTGATGTCACGACCCGCTACCCAAATTGTTGGGCCAGGCCGAGTCATGTCCAGCCTACGTTGAGATAAAACGTAGTAAGCTATTTTAAAGACAACAGGATAAGACTAAATGTGCTAACAGTTCTATAAGTGAAATAAAGTCATAAAATGCTCCAAACACAAAAGTCGTCGTATATAGTAAAATGTCCAAGTACAAGTGAACTGCAAAGTAAAACTGGGTACATGTCCAGTTACAAAAGATATAGTCTAATACATGTCTACTCTCAAAAGTCTAAGTAAACAAAAGACAACTAGGCGAGGTTCCCCGCAGGAACATCCTCGTAAAGCAGAGCCGGGTCCTCGGCAGTAACCCCATAATATGTGTCGCAGAGTAACTCCTCCTCAGTAAGGACACCTACAACGTTATCCTGTCAGGACGGGAGCAAGTACTGAATCTAACAAACTAGCATATAAAACATGAAAATGAACATGAGAGGAATAACTGGAAAGCATGGCATCACATAGTCTATCATGGCAAGGACACATATGTCATAGAGACAGATGTATATATAATGTTTAAAACTGTAGCAAGTACGTGACCGGTCAATAGATATACAATGTGCTGGAGGGCACATAATGAAATGTACATACGTACAAGTTAACAAGCATAGGTGTACGTCCGTACAGATATGCGGGGTAATGGCCTGCGGCAAGGTATGCATATAAAATACGACCTCGCTCGCTACTGTAGGGGGGTCATGATCACATACACTACTATCAGTTTCCCCATAACCCATATTCTAATCATGTGAGAGATATATGAAGACTGTTCTAAGCATGGTAGTAACTGAAAGTACAACATGTAGAGATCTAACTTGCTACCCCAAGGATCAGCATTTAACATGGGGTTTGCAGTTCATTTATGTGACAATATGTAAAGTTTGTAGAAAGTACTTGCCTCTAGCAAAGCAAAACAAAACAAGCTGCGATAACAGTGCTATGGGTGTCCGGTAACTCGTCACTGTAGAAATAAATAAAATAACTTAGTTTTTACACTAAGCTAAAACACTAGGACACTAATTGGTGCGACACGACTTGTGACTGGGCACCTAGCCAAAATGATGACTTTAGCATATGAGGCCAATATGGGGTGACACACTACCTTAACTAACTTTCTAGGGTCTTTACACTAGTGAGGGGTGGGGTTCAACACGGCTAAAACTCAAAATAACACAAAAAGCTACAAGTCGTAATTAATCAATAAATAAATCAAAAGACCATTGTGTTCTAACAATTTTAGAGAGAGACAAAAAGCCTAGTTTTGTTTAAAGTAAAGTACCAAAGTGATCCTTGTTAATCATAGAAATTTATTATAATTTTTCTGGAATTTATTAACCAGTACAAATATTTTATAAAAATTAGCTTTCCTAAGTATACAGAAAATGAGTTTTGGTTTCATATGCCAAACTAGTGGCAAAACAGTAAATTAAATACTACAAAATTATACTAAATTATCTAACTTAACATAGTATCTAAATACTATTTTTCCATAATTTTAGCAGTACTTTAAGTATTTTTAGAAAATCAAAAACAGCATTGCACACAATAATTTATTATCTGCGTATTTTGTTCATGTATATAATTTGAACCAAGGTTCAAATACAGGACCCAAGGCCATGAATCAAGTCCAATATGACTTGTACAGGTTTTGAATGTGTAAAAATACATTTGAGCCCAAATACCCATGCTAGGCTTGGACACCAAATGGTTGCAGTAATTTAAATACACTAAAAATATAATTTGATAAAAGTGCAAAAATAATATTAATAAGATACAAAATAAATATATACATACATATGTTGAAAGTACATATATCTATGTATAAGGAAAATACTTAATTTATAAAGTATATATATATATATATATATATATATATATATATATATATATAAATATATATATATATATATAAGAAAACTCTTAATTATAAAGTGTATATATATATATAATATATATACACATAAAAGTATATACATATATATACAAACATACATATATGAAATTACTAACTATAAAATATATATACATATATATATAATACTGTTAAAATACAGTATATACAAATATATATACTAATATATATATATACATATATATATAAATATATATATAAAACAAAAAGAGAAAAAGAAAAGAAAGGAAACATGAAAAAGAAAAAGAAAGGAAAACAGAAGGGGGGGGCTCGAACCCAAGCCAGCGGGGGGGGGGGGGGTTTAATCGGGTCGGGCTGGCCAGAGGGTCAGTCCGCTGGGTTTGTTAGAGTTAGGGTTTAGTTTGTTTTATTTCGTTTAGGCTAGATTAATAATAAAAAAAAAATAACTGTCCTGTGTCCTGACAGTTAGGGACACAGGTATCAACGTGTCTGGGCTAGCATGACACGCACGGTTCGATTCTCGCATGTCCAGTTCCACGCTTATGTTCGCCAGGACACGACGAACAGTATGGACTCAACACGAGACACGCACGACTCGTAAGGACACTGCTACTCACGTGTCCAGCTCTGGGGGGGATTTGATGGTCGTGGACGGCGGAGGAGGCGTCGTGACGGTGGCGGAGTGGTGGCACTGCGGTCGTCTCGTCGAGATGAAGCGGATGGTGGTGATGGCTGGTGACGACGACGGCTGTGGAGGTGGCGCTGGGGGTCGCCGGAGTTAGGGTTAGGGTCGAGTTTCGTCGGAGAAGAAAGGGGGCTGTGGTGGTCGTGGTGAGAAATTTGGGTTAGGGTTTAGGTCAGAGGAGAGAGGGGGGAAGTTTTATAGGGTTTTTGGGCGGTTGGGCAGCCGGAAAAGGCGGGGTCAGGACGGCATGGCGGTGGGCAGTCGTCGGTCGGGTCAACGAGAGTGGGTGAGGAGAGAGAGTGTCTGGTCGGGAGGGTTAGGCAGTTTAGCAGTTAGGTCTCCATAGAATTAGGATTTACACAAATGTATTATTAGTGAGCAATTGCAAAACAAAATTTGCATTTCTTAATTAAAAACGATTGTAACACCCAGTTTTCCAGATGAGGGTAATTTTGAAATTTTATAATTATAATTATTATTTAATGATATTTATTTCATATTATGATTTTTAGTGATTTTTAAATTATTTTAAACTATTTAAATTCATGACTTGTGGTTTTGACGTTTTGCTAGTGAAACCCTAGAGACTGTTTGACCTAGAGCCTAACCATATGATTATGATATTTTAATGTCATTTTGGCCTAAGGATATTTTTGCATTTGACCTCTTTGAATTATTTTGATATCATTTTTATTATTTATGATATTGTTTTGGGGTTATTTGAGTCGGGTTCGAATTTCAACTCAATCCGACTTGAAATGGGGACCCGGGGGTAGTTTGACTCTAGTGGGACCCACACACTAGTTAGGCATGGCCCACATGATATTAAATTTAGTCCACATGATAGAAATATTTTAGTTAGAGGTTAGACTAATTATTATGGATAAGGTTAGTGTGATTAGAGACTTTAGAATGACTAATTTATCACCAACCAATTAGCCCTTTCCTAATACTCATAGAATAGGTTAGTGGGGGCATTTTGGACCTTACCATAATAGGACAAATAGCCCCATATGGCCAGCCACTTTGGGAGAGGATAGGCTCAAGTTTATTTCATTATTCTCATCCACACTCTCTCTCTTGTTCTTCCCCAAATTTCTAGAGAGCAATTCCTAGCAATTTCTCCACCAAATCCTTCCATTTCACCACCAAATCTTCTTCTTTCCTTCTCCATTCTAGCCAAGGAGGAAGCTACCCAAGTTTGGGAGGATTCGGAGCTCGTTCGTGTCCTTTTGGAATCTCTACGTATCGGTGTCGCTCCGGGAAGGCTTTTTTTTTATTCGATCTACCGGGAGGTATAAATCCCTTCTCCTTTTTATTTTCTCATGCATATAGGTCTATTTTGAACCCATAGGAATGACCCCCATGGTTGTATCTCCATTTGTGTCCATTTCATATCTATTTGGAGGTCATAGGAGTGTCTTTTGTGTTGTGGTTGTGTCCATGTGGGAAAATCCCAAATTTAGACACACTATGTGTTGTTGTTATGTATGAATGAATGATTACATGTTTAATCTCATATTTTTGTATTGGAGATGTGTTATATAGTGTCTCATATATATATATTAGTGTAGAGAGTGAGTTCTTGATATATTATGTTATATACTTGTGTTCTTTTGTCTCAAACTACCCAAATCCGTCATGATTTTTATCTACGTTTTTAATTTCAGCCCTAACTTAGAAATGTCATAAATTCTAGCTCAAAGCTCGGTTTAACCTCCCATTTTTTTTAAAAGAAGCGTATTGAAGTTAGCTTTCCAAAAATATGTAATAATAGGCCTAATTATTTCTGTAACTTTCTGAAGAATTATTTGAGTGTCAGCTGTATGAAAGACAAACGCGTTCTCGGTGTTTTCGCGATTCCGGGAGTTTTCGGAAACGAAAACGCGATCCGTTTGAAGTTTCGAAAAGCTAACACATAGATCTATAACATACTTTAATCCTAGATTTTAATTCATGCTGAGATGGTACAGTATTGATTATTAGTAGGAGTTACTATTCGGTATATACATTTTGTGCACCTTTGTGTGTAATATAATGTTCTATTTGATTTTAACCCATGTTAATGTATGTACATTATGTAATTAAATAGAGAATGCAAGCATGAGTAAATGTTTAAATAAATAATGTATGAGGTATAAGTATCCTATCTAATGTAAGCATGTATAAGTATGGCTTGTAATGAATATGTAGTTTCCATAGTATGTAATGTATGGTGCATATAGTGGTGCAAGAGAATAAATGAATGATGAATGAATGCAAGCATGAATGTAATGTAATAATAGATGTAATATATGTAGCCTTGTTAGGAATAAAACTGGAATTTAGTTTTGTTTCACTAAATAAGAGATACATGAGAACTCATATATGTGAATGTAAACTTTCTATTGACACTTTGCTACACAACTGTCATGCCTCACTATCACTCCACACACAATGCACACTATACTATATAACCCTCACACCCTCACTCATTGACACTCTCACTCACACATTGCCTAACACTCATTCCATGATAACACACACATATTCTTGTGCACTTTTATGACACACACACACACCCCCATGAACACATACACATGCTCTTTTCTCTCTCTCTCTCTATATATATATATACTATACATGGCTAAATGTGTTAATATGGTAAATAGAGTTTTCCTATAGTTATATATACATATATGTAATATAGGGCCTAGTGTTGAATTCTTTTGTCATGTACACCTCCATGTTCACATATACACATAGCTTTACATGTTAGCTTCCTTTCTCTTATGTATAATATTGAATGTGATGGCTTGTGTTTGGCTTGTATAGCCTTGTGATTGGTGTGTGATTGCTAGACTAGGCTTGGTTAGGCCAAGTGAGACTTATTAGACTTGTTGGGCTAGGATTTGACCTAGTTGACCTAGTTTGACTGGAGTTGACCAAGTATTGACTTTAGTCTAGTTTGACCTAGACAGCATGCAGATGCATTGTAGATTATATTTATCATTCCCTGTGTACATCTTGACTTGTGTTGCTCTAACTAGGAGTCAGGTACCTCATCTCGGACAGTACATTTACTTCAGACATTCAGATACGAGGCGAGTACATTCTCTGACCGTTTCATACTTGTCTGGATTTATATTCTTGCTCTAGATTACTGTACTTGATGCTGATACGATCATTATCACGGATTGGTACTATACGGATCTTCTTCTGAGATGTTATCTCCTTGTATTCACTAAATACATATTGTGATGTGTGTTTCACTTACATATTGTATTTATTGAATACCCATATCCTTGTATACTCCTTGTGCATATTGTACTCTCAGTATCACATGAGTCCCAGGGATAGACCATTGTACAACTATTATATAACATTGTACATCTATTGTATAATATTGTACATCCATTGTATAACATTGTATATCCATTGTATAACATTGTACATCTATTGTATAATATTGTACATCTATTGTATAACATTGTACACTATTGTGCAAGATAACGTAACCGGAGTAGATTCTTGTGTATTGATTTGGGGAGGGGGAGTAGAATTGGTTATGTAATCAAATCCTATTGTACAATATTGTATAACTATTGTATATGTCTATTGTACACTCACGTACAATGGAGTTACCATTGCATTTTCCTAGACCATTTACATAACCATATTATACTCTAAATCACAGTAGGCATACAGTTCTTATTTATCATATTTAGATATTTTCTGTTATCAAATCTCTACTATTTTTCATATACTTCTTACTTTCAGCATTTCATGTACCTTACTCTATTGCATGCTTTATATTTCCTAACATGATATGAACTGCGTGAGATGTTTTGTGCTCGCTCCCATCCTGACTGGACCTGTTGAAAATTTTACAGAGGATGATGAGGAACCCTGTACCCTTACTTGGAGTTTGCCTAGTTGACACTCACGACCTGGACCACTGGGGAGGTTCAGGCAGCTGCTCAGGATGATACCTTGTATAGTGTAGATAGCTTAGACTGTTCCTTCTTTTCATGCTTAGCTGTTGTCTTTATTTTTAGAGTTGTATATTTTAGAGATGATGAGACTTGTATTCTATTTCTGCTGTACCTCAGTTGAGGATTTCTTATCTATTTCCATCGTGCTACATTCTACCTTAGATTGTGATTGAGTTGTACCTCGGTGTTGGCCTCCTTCTGGAGAGTATATTTTATGTTATATAGTTATAGTTCATGACATAGAACAGCGTTCTACCGCCGACACTGCGGCGTAGGCTGGGCGTTGTTACGTTCTCGTACCCTCACGGTGGGTGCGGGTCGTGATACGTTTTTAGTGGTGGCCCATGCAGGTCGAGTTTATGTAGTGGTATTCGAACTAGAGTATCACTACAGCCTGCAGCAGGATTAGGATTATTTTTAGAGGTACTCAATCACATTAGGAAAAATTCTTAATCAGATTCCTTTGTCTAAAATTGTTGCTTATTGACTTTCCTTGAATATAAACTGTCCTCCTTTGAATTTTTGCTTCATTCTCAGAAATTGCTCCTTGTTTTGATCTGTTTTCATGATGGTTATGAAGACAGGATCTCATCACTTCGGTTCGGGGGATACTATCGAGAGGCTGGCCACCTCTCGTCCTGTTCATCAGGGCCTCGAGACCGCAGCTCCTGTTGTGCCGACTCAGGTTGGCGTATCTGCTACATTGGAGGTGCACCTCTATCTGTACAAAGATTTTCTTCCGTCATTTCTGATTTCTCTCAGCAGCGGTGATTCATGCAGCATCAGCAGCAGACCAAGGGAAACCAGCAGGGCGAGCTATCGTCAGGCCAGTCGAGGATGCACAGACCGTTGGAGATCTTGCAGCAAGTTCCGTTTTTCTCAATTCCATTCCCGCAATTGTCTTTTATAATTACTTTAAAATCCGATTTCATCTGTTCCTTGTTGATTGATTAATTTTGTCATGTTACTCTTTTGTTGTGTTTGTTTTTTTTCTTCTGAGAAAATCATATGGGCTCGGTCGCCTAAATCATGGGATCTAGAATCCTCGATAGTCATATTAGTTGGCATAGTGAAGACATGTAGTCAGATTTCAGATGTATTTCTTGGGTATAGGAATTTAAGGTTTTCGCCGTCGTATGCGACTATACGAAAATTTTAAATACCATGAACCTAGAGGTACGTACCTTAGTCAAGGACTCTGTGATTATCGTAGCCTTGCTCACTAGCATGATGAAGACTCTGGACAACATGATTTTGGACAGACGCATATGATTAGCAGATTGTATCTTGAGAAGGTTTAAAACATCATACCCTTTTTGTTGTTATAAATGACTTAGGAGTAGGGATATTTAGATTGTAGAGCTTGTTCATAGGTAGTTCCTTCATAGTATATAGATATGGTGACTTGTAGAGTGTCTATACCCTAGAGGTGATAGTTAGCATTGGTGCTAGAATAGTAACCCATTGCAGATAATTCCCTGTTATTATGATACCAACCAGTTACGTATAGGATGTTAGTATGCCATACAACCTTGATAATTATTTATTGTTTTCCTTTACCCTTCCAGTAAGGCACCCAGTAACCAGAGCCTGCCCTTGAGCATAGTTGTAATTTCACCTAGGACTAAGAGGTCTATATATATAGATGATATACTTAGGATATATGTGATGGGTTGTTGTTCTTGAGCATATATGTATATATGTGGTATTTGGGATTGGTGTGCTTAGCTTGTGGGTAATTAGTTATGGGTGACTTGATAGGATTTGGAAGTTAAGAGCTAGTCTATTATAGAGTTTTCTTTGCTAATCCCTAGTTGCCAACACTAGGTAGCTAGTATAGGTAAAAGTCCTAAGAAGTTGACCAGCTGATGACCAAGTACTAGGATGTTGAGGAAATTGACTAGTGATTGACCCTTGTCTATGTTCGGCCTAGAAAAGGGTGCGATCATCTTAATTTCGAGGACGAAATTTTTGTAAGGTGGGTAGGATTGTAACACCCAGTTTTCCAGATGAGGGTAATTTTGAAATTTTATAATTATAATTATTATTTAATGATATTTATTTCATATTATGATTTTCAGTGATTTTTAAATTATTTTAAACTATTTAAATTCATGACTTGTGGTTTTGACGTTTTGCTAGTGAAACCCTAGAGACTGTTTGACCTAGAGCCTAACCATATGATTATGATATTTTAATGTCATTTTTGGCCTAAGGATATTTTTGCATTTAACCTCTTTGAATTATTTTGATATCATTTTATTATTTATGATATTGTTTTTGGGTTATTTGAGTCGGGTTCGAATTTCAACTCAATCCGACTTGAAACGGGGACCCGGGGGTAGTTTGACTCTAGTGGGACCCACACACTAGTTAGGCATGGCCCACATGATATTAAATTTAGTCCACATGATAGAAATATTTTAGTTAGAGGTTAGACTAATTATTATGGATAAGATTAGTGTGATTAGAGACTTTAGAATGACTAATTTATCCCCAACCAATTAGCCCTTTCCTAATACTCATAGAATAGGTTAGTGGGGGCATTTTGGACCTTACCATAATAGGACAAATAGCCCCATATGGCCAGCCACTTTGGGAGAGGATAGGCTCAAGTTTATTTCATTATTCTCATCCACACTCTCTCTCTTGTTCTTTCCTAAATTTCTAGAGAGCAATCCCTAGCAATTTCTCCACCAAATCCTTCCATTTCACCACCAAATCTTCTTCTTTCCTTCTCCATTCTAGCCAAGGAGGAAGCTACCCAAGTTTGGGAGGATTCGGAGCTCGTTCGTGTCCTTTTGGAATCTCTACGTATCGGTGTCGCTCCGGGAAGGCTTTTCTTCGATTCGATCTACCGGAAGGTATAAATCCCTTCTTCTTTTATTTTCTCATGCATATAGGTCTATTTTGAACCCATAGGAATGACCCCCATGGTTGTATCTCCATTTGTGTCCATTTTATGTCTATTTGGAGGTCATAGGAGTGTCCTTTGTGTTGTGGTTGTGTCCATGTGGGAAAATCCCAAATTTAGACACACTATGTGTTGTTGTTATGTATGAATGAATGATTACATGTTTAATCTCATATTTTTGTATTGGAGATGTGTTCTATAGTGTCTCATATATATATATTAGTGTAGAGAGTGAGTTCTTGATATATTATGTTATATACTTGTGTTCTTTTGTCTCAAACTACCCAAATCCGTCATGATTTTTATCCACGTTTTTAATTTCAGTCCTAACTTAGAAATATCATAACTTCTAGCTCAAAGCTCGGTTTAATCTCCCGTTTTTTTTAAAAGAAGCGTATTGAAGTTAGCTTTCCAAAAACATATAATACTAGGCCTAATTCTTTTTGTAACTTTCTGAAGAATTATTTGAGTGTCAGCTGTATGAAAGACAAACGCGTTCTCGGTGTTTTCGCGATTCCGGGAGTTTCCGGAAACGAAAACGCGATCCGTTTGAAGTTTCAGAAAGCTAACACATAGATCTATAATATACTTTAATCCTAGATTTTAATTCATGCTGAGATGGTACAGTATTGATTATTAGTAGGAGTTACTATTCGGTATATGCATTTTGTGCACCCTTGTGTGTAATATAATGTTCTATTTGATTTTAACCCATATTAATGTATATACATTATGTAATTAAATAGAGAATGCAAGCATGAGTAAATGTTTAAATAAATGATGTATGAGGTGTAAGTATCCTATCTAATGTAAGCATGTATAAGTATGGCTTGTAATGAATATGTAGGTTCCATAGTATGTAATGTATGGTGCATATAGTGGTGCAAGAGAATAAATGAATGATGAATGAATGCTAGCATGAATGTAATGTAATAATAGATGTAATATATGTAGCCTTGTTAGGAATAAAACTGGAATTTAGTTTTGTTTCACTAAATAAGAGATACATGAGAACTCATATATGTGAATGTTAACTTCCTATTGACACTTTGCTACACAACTGTCATGCCTCACTATCACTCCACACACAATGCATACTACACTATATAACCCTCACACCCTCACTCATTGACACTCTCACTCACACATTGCCTAACACTCATTCCATGATAACACACACATGTTCTTGTGCACTTTCATGACACACACACACACCCATGAACACATACACATGCTCTTCTCTCTCTCTCTCTATATATATATATATACTATATATGGCTAAATGTGTTAATGTGGTAAATAGAGTTTTCCTATAGTTATATATACATATATGTGATATAGGGCCTAGTGTTGAATTCTCTTTTCATGTACACCTCCATGTTCACACACACACACATAACTTTACATGTTAGCTTCCTTTCTCTTATGTATAATATTGAATGTGATGGTTTGTGTTTGGCTTGTATAGCCTTATGATTGGTGTGTGATTGCTAGACTAGGCTTGGTTAGGCCAAGTGAGACTTATTAGACTTGTTGGGCTAGGATTTGACCTAGTTGACCTAGTTTGACTAGTCTAGTTGACTGGAGTTGACCAAGTATTGACTTTAGTTTAGTTTGACCTAGACAACATGCAGATGCATTGTAGATTATATTTATCATTCCCTGTATACATCTTGACTTGTGTTGCTCTAACTAGGAGTCAGGTACCTCATTTCGGACAGTACATTTACTTCAGACATTCAGATACGAGGCGAGTACATTCTCTGACCGTTTCATACTTGTCTGGATTTATATTCTTGCTCTAGATTACTGTACTTGATGCTGACACGATCATTATCACGGATTGGTACTATACGGATCTTCTTCTGAGATGTTATCTCCTTGTATTCACTAAATACATATTGTGATGTGTGTTTCACTTACATATTGTATTTATTGAATACCCATATCCTTGTATACTCCTTGTGCATATTGTACTCTCAGTATCACATGAGTCCCAGGGATAGACCATTGTACAACTATTGTATAACATTGTACATCTATTGTATAATATTGTACATCCATTGTATAACATTGTATATCCATTGTATAACATTGTACATCTATTGTATAATATTGTACATCTATTGTATAACATTGTACACTATTGTGCAAGATAACGTAACCGGAGTAGATCCTTGTGTATTGATTTGGGGAGGGAGAGTAGAATTGGTTATGTAATCAAATCCTATTGTACAACATTGTATAACTATTGTATATGTCTATTGTACACATACGTACAATGGAGTTACCATTGCATTTTCCTAGACCGTTTACATAACCATATTGTACTCTAAATCACAGTAGGCTTACAGTTCTTATTTATCATATTTAGATATTTCCTGTTATCAAATCTCTACTGTTTTTTATATACTTCTTACTTTCAGCGTTTCATGTACCTTACTCTATTGTATGCTTTATATTTCCTAACATGATATGAACTGCGTGAGATATTTTGTGCTCGTTCCCGTCCTGACTGGACCTGTTGAAAATTTTACAGAGGATGATGAGGAACCCTGCACCCTTACTTGGAGTTTGCCTAGTTGACACTCACGACCTGGACCACTGGGGAGGTTCAGGCAGCTGCTCAGGATGATACCTTGTATAGTGTAGATAGCTTAGACTGTTCCTTCTTTTCATGCTTAGCTGTTGTCTTTATTTTCAGAGTTGTATATTTTAGAGATGATGAGACTTGTATTCTATTTCTGCTGTACCTCAGTTGAGGATTTCTTATCTATTTCCATCGTGCTACATTCTACCTTAGATTGTGATTGAGTTGTACCTCGGTGTTGGCCTCCTTCTGGAGAGTATATTTCATGTTATATAGTTATAGTTCATGACATAGAATAGCGTTCTACCGCCGACACTGCGGCGTAGGCTGGACGTTGTTACGTTCTCGTACCCTCACGGTGGGTGCGGGTCGTGACAACAATTCTTTAATTACAAACTGATATAAAAACATTTCAAAAATTTGCAAAATGGTATTAAAATATTTTAGAAAATTACAAATCAATATTTTTCTACTTAAAAACTCATTTAAAATCATTTAAAAATTCTAGAAAAATTCCTAAAAATTCCTAATAATTATTTAAGGCTATAAATGACATAAAAATTTAATTAACACTAATTAAAATGAAATTTGAAAAACAGGGGCTTACAAGTCTTCCCTCCTTGAAAAATTTTGTCCTCGAAATTCACAAGGATTGAAGACCCGACAATATTCTAACATAGCAAGCAATGCAACAAAATGACTAAGGCTGCGATCGAAACTAACCTCTAAGGTATCAAGCGGGAACGGGTGGTTCCCTCGCAGCGGTTGGATCGAACAAGTAAGGGTATCTCTCCCTCATGTCCGACTCCCTCTCCCAAGTAGATTCACCTGGGGAGTGACGACTCCAAGCTACTCGCACTAGGGGTATAACCTTGTTCCTCAGCCTCTTCTCTCTCCTGTCTAATATCTCCACTGGCTGCTCAGAAACTGTAAGGCTCGGTCCGACCTCCAACTCTGAATGATCTAGCACATGACTGGGGTCTGGAACATATCTCCTCAGCTGAGATACGTGAAAGACGTCGTGAACTCCTGCTAGGTTAGGTGGAAGTGCAACCCTGTAAGCTACCTCTTCGATCCTGCCAAGTATCGCGAACGGCCCGATGTATCTGGGGCTCAGCTTCCCTCCTCGTCCGAACCGGATCGTCCCTCTAGTAGGTGATATCTTTACTAGCACCATATCACCATCTGCGAACTCTATCGGTCTGCGACTAGCATCAGCCCAGTGTTTCTTTCTATCCTGAGCTACTCTGAGCCTGTCTCTGATCATCCCGACTTTATCTGCTGCATCCGTGATCATCTCTGGCCCAAGCATAACTCTGTCTCCGACATCATCCCAAAAGAGCGGTGTACGGCATCGTCGTCCATATAGCGCCTCGAAAGGAGACATACCAATACTGGCCTGGTAGCTGTTGTTGTATGAAAACTCTACCAAGTGCAGATGGCTCTCCCATGATCCTCCGAAGTCCAGCATGCAGGTCCTCAGCATATCCTCCAATGTCTGTATCGTCCTCTCGGACTGCCCATCTGTCTGCGGGTGGTACGCCGTACTGAACTTGAGCCTACTGCCCAACTCCTCCTGCAAGCTCCTCCAGTAGTGGGATGTGAATCTGCTGTCTCTGTCTGACACGATGCTCACTGGCACTCCGTATAGGCGAACTATCTGCTGCATGTATAGCTCTGCCAACTTCTCGGTGGAAAGCCCCACCTTGAAGGGTATGAAGTGCGCACACTTCGTCAGCCTGTCTACGATGATCCAGATGGCATCCTTCCCTCCTTGGGAACGAGGAAGCCCTGAAACGAAGTCCATCGTAATATGTTCCCACTTCCACTCGGGAATGGGTAACGACTGCAACAAACCAGCTGGCCTCTGGCGCTTCGCCTTGACCTGCTGGCAAACTAGGCATCTCGAGATAAAATGCGATACATCCCTCTTCATCCCGTGCCACCAAAGATGTTCCCGCAAGTCACGATACATCTTGTTAGCACCAGGGTGAATAGAATATCTCGATCGGTGCGTCTCCTGTAAGACTGCCTCTACCAGCTCTCCCTTCGGTACGTACAATCGGCTGCCATGCCTCAAGGATCCATCCTCTGTTATAGTGAAGTCATCCAGCAATCCCGCTAAAGCCTGGGGTCGAAGTCTGCGAAGGCTCTCATCTGTAGACTGTGCCTCCCGGATCTGCTCCATCAAACCTGACTGAATGTCAAGTGCCATCATCTGTATCACTGATCCTGGCCGAACTAGCTCGATACCGAGCTTCTCCAGATCCTCCCGCAAATGCCGATCAATCATCAGGTACCATGCCATCGGATGCCTGCTCAGCGCATCCGCCACCACATTTGCCTTCCCGGGGTGATACTGTAAATCGATGTCAAAATCTTTCATCAACTCCAACCATCGTCTTTGCCTCATGTTCAGCTCTTTCTGCGTGAACACATACTTCAAGCTTTTGTGGTCAGTAAAGATCTCTACACGCTCTCTGTATAAGTAATGTTTCCATAACTTGAGTGCAAAGATCACCGCAGCTAACTCTAGGTCATGGGTAGGATAATTCCTCTCATGAGTCCGCAATTGCCTAGATGCATAAGCAATTACTTTCCCATGCTGCTGTAGGACACATCCTAGCCCCTTCCCAGAAGCATCACTGTATATGGTGAAACCTCCAGATCCTGAAGGTAAAGTCAGAACTGGAGCGGTTGTCAGCCTCCTCTTCAGCTCCTCAAATGCTGTCTGGCAGTCCTCTGACCAAATGTACTCTATATCCTTCCGCGTCAGCTTCGTCATGGGTTCAGCTATCCTAGCAAAGTCCTGGACGAACTTTCTATAATAGCCTGCTAAACCCAGAAAGCTCCTGATCTCTGAAACTGACGTCGGAGCCTTCCACGTCTTAACTGCAGCAATCTTCCTGGGATCCACCGAGATTCCATCTCCAGTGACTACATGGCCGAGAAACTCCACTCGGTCTAAAAAGAACTCGCACTTCGGCAATTTGGCAAACAATCTCTCCTGCCTCAGAATCTCCAAAACTATCCGCAAGTGCTCTGCATGCTCCTCTGGCGTCTTCGAGTATATCAGGATGTCGTCGATAAATACTACAATGAACTTATCCAGATACTGGTGAAATATCTTATTCATCAAATTCATAAAGACAGCTGGCGCATTTATGAGACCAAATGGCATCACCAGAAACTTGTACTGCCCGTACTTCGTGTTGAACGCCGTCTTCTGGATGTCTGCTGGCCTAACCTTCACCTGGTGGTACCCGGATCTCAAATCTATCCTGGAAAACACCTTCGCCCCGCTCAACTGGTCGAACAAATCATCTATCCTGGGCAGAGGATATTTGTTCTTGATAGTGATGGCATTCAAGGCCCGGTAGTCAATACATAATCGGACTGTACCATCCTTCTTAGGCACAAAGAGCACCGGTGCTCCCCATGGAGAAGTACTGGATCGAATGAAACCCTTTTTCAACAGGTCATCAATCTGCTCTTTCATCTCTATGGCCTCCTTGGGATTCACTCTATAGCAAGCCCGGGATACTGGTGATGAACCCGGCACTAAATCTATGGTGAACTCCACATCTCTGTCAGGTGGAAGCCCTGGAAGATCCTCTGGGAATACATCCATAAACTCCCTAATGATAGGGTGTGGCGGTGCTGCGTCCCCGACTGTCGCACAACAGTTCGGCTCTAGGCTGATCTCCGGCCCTGTCCTCCTGACATTGAATGGTGCTGTGCCTGGGGGACTGAACAAAATACTACCCTCATGGCAATCTACAGATGCATAGGCATAGCTAAGCCAGTCCATCCCCAATATGATATCATAACCGGGGAGTGGCATCACAAAGAATCGCCCCTCGAATTCTCTCCCGGCTATCATAATAGAGCATCTATAGCTAGCTCTAATAGGCACTGGTCCTCCTCCCGTCATTACTCTACTAATCTTCGCAGTAGGTGTAGATACTAAGTGATGTTCATGCATAAACTCTAATGACATGAAGCTATGAGATGCACCAGAATCAAACAAGCATAGAGCTAGAAAAGTATGCAAATAAACATGACCTGTGATGACGTTAGCTAAGTAATCGGGCTCTGAAACCTGCTCCAGCTCCGGCTCAAGGGCTAGGCTATAGACCTTCCCCTGAGGTCCCTTCTGCTGCTGCAGATGCTGCCCAAACCTCTGCTGCTGAGTCGGAAACGGTCCTCTAGGTTTCGCTACTGGGCAGTCCCAAATCTGATGGGTGGCAGACCCACAAGCTAAGCAATACTTCAACCTCTTCCTGCAAATGGAGCTGTCGTGCCCGGGTCTTCCGCAGAAAGAACATATAACTCCCCTCTGCTGCTGTCGGGGTCCCGGGGCTCTAACTGGCGGGGTCTGATGATGTGGTGTAGGGGGACGATAAGTCTGCTGTGGCGGCGTCGGTGCTTTCTGCTGGAAAGCCTGACGCTTGGACGGTCCCTCATGATGTACAGAAGCCGGCCTCTTGCATGACAGAAGACACTCCTCGATGCTCCGGGCTAACTCTAGGCTCTGGTAGTAGTCAGTCGTACCGTTCGCCACTATATGGATGCCAATGTCTGGAACTAGACCATGACAAAATCTACGGGTCATCTCCTCTGGATCTGCAACCAGACTAGGAGCGAAACGGCTCAGGCGACTAAACTCTGCCGCATACTCATCAACAGAACGGTTCCCCTGCTGGATATTCTGGAATCGTAGCCCCATGGCTACTCTAGCAGTGGTCGAGAAGAATTTCTTCTTGAACTGGGTCTTGAACTGGTCCCAAGTGGCTCTACCTCTCGCAAACAATGGCTCATTCCGGAACCAGACTCCTGCTAAGTCTATCAGCAGAAATCCCGCTGCCTCGACCTGAAGGTCATCCGGCATCCTGACTCCGAGGAGCTTCCTCTCTACTGAATCTAGCCAGTCATCAGCTACTACTATGCCCTCTGTCCCTAAGAACTCCTTGGGATTCAGACCCATGAAGTCCTTAATCGTCCCCGCTCTCTGCCGTGGCTCTACATGTGGTGGGACCACAGGACGTCCCTCAGAACGCTCCATGCTCTGGCGGAGTAGGGTAGTCTGCTCCTGATGGGTTGTTAGGAACCCCTGAATCAGTGTGAGCAGCTGGTTCCCGTCGAGTGTGACGGAAGCCTGGGTGGGTATAGTGATAGGGGGTGGTGGAAGTATCGGGTCCTGCTGGGCCTGTGATGTGGAAGGTGGTTGTGGTATCTGGGCCTGTGGATCTGTGGAGTAGGGGAATGTGGTAGGTGGAGATGTATCAGTCAACTGGTCAGCTGACTGGATATGGAGGGCCCCATTCTCGGGGGTAACATACTGGGATGAACGAGTAAGCACCATCTAAATTACACATAAAAAGACTTATAAGGACTTATTCAAAGTAAATAATCATATGCAAGGAAATCTAATTATAATAGCAAACATGTGATGTATTTTCTATGTTACAATCCTAGTATTCCTCTAAGTGTTCTAAGCGTCTTTCCTAATGTTGTCTAATTACCTTAAGTTCCTAATTGCAGGTATGCTTGGTACAATAACGTAACCAAACAGTTTAGTCAGGACCTGCGTGGGGCACCACTAAAAACATGTCACGACCCGCTACCCAAATTGTTGGGCCAGGCCGAGTCATGCCCAGCCTACGTTGAGATAAAACGTAGTAAGCTGTTTTAAAGACAACAGGATAAGACTAAATGTGCTAACAGTTCTATAAGTGAAATAAAGTCATAAAATGCTCCAAACACAAAAGTCGTCGTATATAGTAAAATGTCCAAGTACAAGTGAACTGCAAAGTAAAACTGGGTACATGTCCAGTTATAAAAGATATAGTCTAATACATGTCTACTCTCAAAAGTCTAAGTAAACAAAAGACAACTAGGCGAGGTTCACCGCAGGAACATCCTCGTAAAGCAGAGTCGGGTCCTCGACAGTAACCCCATAATATGTGTCGCAGATTAACTCCTCCTCAGTAAGGACACCTACAACATTATCCTGTCAGGACGGGAGCAAGTACTGAATCTAACAAACTAGCATATGAAACATGAAAATGAACATGAGAGGAATAACTGGAAAGCATGGCATCATATAGTCTATCATGGCAAGGACACATATGTCATAGAGACAGATGTATATGTAATGTTTAAAACTGTAGCAAGTACGTGACCGGTCAATAGATGTACAATGTGCTGGAGGGCACATAATGAAATGTACAAACGTACAAGTTAACAAGCATAGGTGTACGTCCGTACAGATATGCGGGGTAATAGCCTGCGGCAAGGTATGCATATAAAATGCGACCTCGCTCGCTACTGTAGGGGGGTCATGATCACGTACACTACTATCAGTTTTCCCATAACCCATATTCTAATCATGTGAGAGATATATGAAGACTGTTCTAAGCATAGTAGTAACTGAAAGTACAACATGTAGAGATCTAACTTGCTACCCCAAGGATCAGTATTTAACATGGTGGGGTTTGCAGTTTATTTATGTGACAATATGTAAAGTTTGTAGAAAGTACTTGCCTCTAGCAAAGCAAAACAAAACAAGCTGCGATAACAGTGCTATGGGTGTCCGGTAACTCGTCACTGTAGAAATAAATAAAATAACTTAGTTTTTACACTAAGCTAAAACACTAGGACACTAATTGGTGCAACACGACTTGTGACTGGGCACCTAGCCAAAATGATGACTTTGGCATATGAGGCCAATATGGAGTGACACACTACCTTAACTAACTTTCTTGGATCTTTACACTAGTGAGGGGTGGGGTTCAACACGGCTAAAACTCAAAATAACACAAAAAGCTACAAGTCGTAATTAATCAATAAATAAATCAAAAGACCATTGTGTTCTAACAATTTTAGAGAGAGACAAAAAGCCTAGTTTTGTTTAAAGTAAAGTACCAAAGTGATCCTTGTTAATCATAGAAATTTATTATAATTTTTCTGGAATTTATTAACCAGTACAAATATTTTATAAAAATCAGCTTTCCTAAGTATACAGAAAATAAGTTTTGGTTTCATATGCCAAACTAGTGGCAAAACAGTAAATTAAATACTACAAAATTATACTAAATTAGCTAACTTAACATAGTATCTAAATACTATTTTTCCATAATTTTAGCAGTACTTTAAGTATTTTTAGAAAATCAAAAACAGCATTGCACACAATAATTTATTATCTGCGTATTTTGTCCATGTATATAATTTGAACCAAGGTTCAAATACAGGACCCAAGGCCATGAATCAAGTCCAATATGACTTGTACAGGTCTTGAATGTGTGAAAACACATTTGAGCCCAAATACCCATGCTAGGCTTGGACACCAAATGGTTGCAGTAATTTAAATACACTAAAAATATAATTTGGTAAACGTGCAAAAATAATATTAATAAGATACAAAATAAATATATACATACATATGTTGAAAGTACATATATGTATAAGAAAATACTTAATTTATAAAGTATATATATATATATATATATATATATATATATATATATATATATATATATATATATATATATACAAATATATATATATAAGAAAACTCTTAATTATAAAGTGTATATATATATAATATATATATACACATAAAAGTATATACATATATATACAAACATACATATATGAAATTACTAACTATAAAATATATATACATATATATATAATACTGTTAAAATACAGTATATACATACATATATATATATATATATATATATAAATATATGTATATATATATATATATATATATAAATATATGTATATATATATATATATATATATATATATATATATATATATATATATATATATATATATGTATGTATATATATATATATATATATATATATATATATATATATATATATATATATATATATATAAAATAAAAAGAGAAAAAGAAAAGAAAGGAAACAGGAAAAAGAAAAAGAAAGGAAAACAGAAGGGGGGGGGGGGGGCTCGAACCCAAGCCAGCGGGAGGGGGGGGGGGTTTAATCGGGTCGGGCTGGCCAGGGGGTCAGCCCGCTGGGTTTGTTAGAGTTAGGGTTTATTTTGTTTTATTTCGTTTAGGCTAGATTAATAATAAAAAAATAAATAACTGTCCTGTGTCCTGACAGTTAGGGACACAGGTATCAACGTGTCTGGGCTAGCACGACACGCACGGTTCGATTCTCACGTGTCCATTTCCACGCTTATGTTCGCCAGGACACGGCGAACAGTATGGACTCAACACGAGACACGCACGACTCGTAAGGACACTGCTACTCACGTGTCCAGCTCTGGGGGGGATTTGATGGTCGTGGACGGCGGAGGAGGCGTCGTGACGGTGGCGGAGTGGTGGCGCTGCGGTCGTCTTGTCGAGGTGAAGCGGATGGTGGTGATGGCTAGTGAAGACGACGGCTGTGGAGGTGGCGCTGGGGGTCGCCGGAGTTAGGGTTAGGGTCGAGTTTCGTCGGAGAAGAAATGGGGGCTGTGGTGGTCGTGGTGAGAAATTTGGGTTAGGGTTTAGGTCAGGGGAGAGAGGGGGGAAGTTTTATAGGGTTTTTGGGCGGTTGGGCAGCCGAAAATGGCGGGGTCAGGGCGACGTGGCGGTGGGCAGTCGTCGGTCGGGTCAACGAGAGTGGGTGAGGAGAGAGAGTGTCTGGTCGGGGGGGGGGGTTAGGTAGTTTAGCAGTTAGGTCTCCATAGAATTAGGATTTACACAAATGCATTATTAGTGAGCAATTGCAAAACAAAATTTGCATTTCTTAATTAAAAACAATTCTTTAATTACAAACTGATATAAAAACATTTCAAAAATTTGCAAAATGGTATTAAAATATTTTAGAAAATTACAAATCAATATTTTTCTACTTAAAAACTCATTTAAAATCATTTAAAAATTCTAGTAAAATTCCTAAAAATTATTTAAGGCTATAAATGACATAAAAATTTAATTAACACTAATTAAAATGAAATTTGAAAAACAGGGGCTTACAACTGAGAATCCGTATAAAGCATGTAATGATATGACTTTACAGTTTCCATAAAGCAGTATTTTAACATGGTTCATTCACAGTTCATTATCATATGCAGTAAATAAGTTTGTAGGGGTACTTGCCTCGAGCAAAGCAAGAATAAGAATATGAAGATACAGATGTCCGATGTCCTGTCAAAATGTTATACAAACTCAGCCTCTAAGTTATGATTAAGATTACACTAGTGTTGTGACACGGCTCCTAATAGGACACTAGCTAGGTGAAGCTCTAGTAGTCCAAAGTGAGATGTTACAACATCTAGACTAACAAGTAGGTCTCTATACTAAGGTAGGGTAGAGTCTCGATACTAAAATACCCCCAAAAACCCACAAAAACACACAAGTTTATTAATCAATTAATTAAACAGACTGTACACTGTGTTACATAATTATTAAAATAATTATACAGCCCTAAAATAGGTGAAATAATATACCAAATTGATCCTTGTTAATTATAGTAATTTAATATAAATTTTCTGGAATTTATAATCCAGTGTAAGTATTTATTAAAAATAAGAATACAAGTGTATATTGAAAATGAGTTCTGGTTTACTATTTTTAACCAGTATCAAAACAGTAAATTAAATCATGGAAAAATTATATTAAATTAGATTAATTAACATAGTATTTTATAGTAATTTTTTTAGAATTTATTCAGCATTAAAAAGTTGTCTGCAAATTCAAAGTTCATAATTCACAGATTCTGAAATTAAATAAATAATTATTTAATGTATTTGTCCGCGTATTTGAAATTGAACCGAAGTCCAGATACGGGACTCGAAGCCATGAATTAAGTCCAACATGACTCGACTAGACCCCGAATATGTGTAGGCTCACCTAAGTCCGATCAACCCATGCTAGGCTTGGACTTAGAGTGGTCGTTTGCACAAAGTACGTAAAATCGTCAATAAAAGTGGAATTTAAATACATGTAATTTAAAGGAATTTTAATTGCAGAAATTGAAAGCGTACATATTACAGTATAGGCACTGTATTTATAAAATACATATTACAGTATAGGTACTGTATTTATTTATATATTACAGTATAGGCACTGTATTTATAATGACATAATTTAAATGACATAATTAAATGACAGAATTTAAAATACATATTACAGTATAGGCACTGTATTTATAAAGTACATATTTAAATATTATAGTATAGGCACTGTATTTATATTGACATAATTTAAATGACAGAAATTAAATGACAGAAATGGAAATGCAAGATTAAAATATAAATATAATTTTATATAATATATTCCTCCAAAAACACAAAAGAAATTAATATTATGTTGATATCATTTTATCATAATTTTATTTAGGCATATATACTTATATATATATTTTTTCTTATATATACTTATATATACTTATATATATATATACTTATATATATATTTTCTTATATATACTTATATATACTTATATATATATATATATATATATATATATATATATATATATATATATATATATATATATATATATATATATATATATAAATATATATATATATATATATATATATATATATATATATATATATATATATATATATATATATATATATATATATATATATATATTTAATACATATATATATATATATATATATATATATATATATATATATATATATATATATATATATATATATATATGTATATATATATATATTAATTAATCTAAGAATACATAAATTTGCATATGACAATATTATACAGTATTTATGTATATATGTATTTATTTAATACATTATATATTATATATATTATATATACAAATATATTAAGAAAGCAAACAAAAATATAACCCACAAATCCTAAGGGGGGCATGATGATTATATTATGAAAGAAGGGGGGGGGGTCGGTCATCATCTTCGTGTCCTGTGTATTTGGACACTTCGAAACGTGTCCGGTTCGTGTCGGGGGGTTTCTAGACTCGAATTTTCGTGTCAAAAGCTACTGTTGAGTTCATCGTGTCGTTCTCAACACGTTGGGATGGGTTTCGTGTCCTATTAACACAAATTCGTGTCGTGTCCGAAATTCTAGATCTAGAGTTTATGATTTCTTGGTCCACAGGCGTCTAGATGGGTCGAGACTAGTGTCAAACGATCCGTCTCGAGGAGACGAAACGTTCATGGACGTAGATCAACGTTTCACAAGGAAATGAGGGGGAACGGGGTTTACCTAGGTCGGCGATCATCGGGGCGGCACTGCGGTGGTCGGGGCCAACGGCGGAGGTTGGCTTCGGGTTGGGCTCGTCGTGCTCGACGTGCTGGTGGCCTTCTTGGTCGACGGCGACGTCTGGCAGTGGAGATAGGGGGGTCGCCGGAGTTGATCACCGACGGCGGGTCGTCGTCGACGGTGAACAGTAACTCTGGTCACTGTTCACTGCACAGTGACAGAATTTTTAATTAATAAAATTTGAGGATTTTAACAATAATTAAAATTGATAGAAATTATAGTTTTTTACTTTGGGGTGTGTGTCTATTTATAGAAAAAATTTATTAGGGCAAACTAACCATGGTTAATAACTAACTTGACCCTAGGGTTAGATTTTTACCGTTTTACCAAAACGGAGAGAAATGCAATTTTTACGGTAGCAGTTATTTAATTACAAAAAATTCAAATGACGTCCAAACGACTCCAAACAAATCGCAAAAAAATTCTAAAATTAATAGAAAAATATTTAGAACCTAATAGAATCAATTTGGGACAATTTTGGAATTGTTTTTTATTTATTAATTTTTTTGAAAACGGGGGTTACAAATCTACCCTCCTTAAAGAAATTTCATCCTCGAAATTTAAGGTTTGACAGGGGCTCAAAACACGATAGTGAGTTTAGACAAATATCTTATGCATGATCAAAGAACAATGACTAGATGTGATTAAGGTAATCAAAATTGTTTAGTTACGATCAAGTTAGAATCAGACCTAAGTATAGAATGATCAATAGGATATGCACGATCTAATATATGGACGATGCGATTAGACATCATTAAGAATAATCAAATGTTTGGCACGATTAAGTCCTAGAATCACGATCGTAGGGATCAAAGTCGTCTGGCCGTGCCAGATCATCTAGGCACGATCAAACATGAAGAATGATGGCTAAGTCAAATCATGGTTAGCTCGTAACTAGTCATTATTAAGAATTTAAATCGAAGTTTAGGTATGTAGCTCCCCTTCCCGAAAATTTTGAAAATATTTTATTAATATTTATTTTATTTAAATGATGACTTTTAGATCTTATAAATATCATTATTAGTTGATATTCAATGATAATTGCATAAAATAGGTCCTTGTACATTTTAGGATTTTTAGACTGTGCATGATGGTAAATACACCATTATTAGTTTATTGCACTTCGTTATTATTATTATTATTATTTTATTAAGGTTATATAATATTAATATTATTATTGTGGTTATTAAATACAAATTATTTACTATTATTAGTATTACCATTTTATTCATTAGCAAAAGATATATGTGTATATATATATGTGAGTGAATATATAAATATATTATATATGTGTGTATATATAAATATATATATTATATGTATACGTATATAGGAATATATAGGGACATGTATATTTTGTGTAAATATATATATAATAAGAAGAGGAAATACAATATTTTTCTTATTGATATATATATATATATATATATATAAATATATACATACATATAGGAAAATATATGGATATATAGTTTGTGTAAATATTTGTATATGTGTGTATAAGTAAATATATATATATATATGTGCATGAGTATTTATATATATATATAAATACATATATGCATATACTATTAATAAATGGGTAATAAGTAAAGAAAAAGAAAAAGAAAATAGAGTAGTAGCAGTAACTCCATACCAGCCATTCGGGCCAGGCCCAGACGAGCTCCCCGAGAGCCAGCCCAGGCCCAGCTGTGCCCAAGCCCATAGGCCGAGCCTGATTTCCTCTAGTGTACTAGTAGGCTGCCTAGAGCAGCGTATAAACAGAGACCACCCAAGCTGGGCACCCAAAGCAGTACATCTCGACCTTAGCCCAGTCCATAGACAAGGTCAAGCCGACCCAACCCTGAGCTTTCCCTTGGCCCAGCTAGTAACAGAACCCTTCCCGCAATTTTCCCCAACACAGCAAGAGAATAAGCAATCCCGAGCCAATCCAGAGCCAGCCCGCATAGGCCAGCACAGAAGCCCCACACCCGACTTCAGAGTTTCAGTTTATAGATATATACGTAGGGATAGCGAGGGATCGAGAGAGGTGTTGATCTCGAAACCCTAGCCGAACCATCGCGTCGCCACCCTCGCACATCCGCTCAGGGGTGGATGTGCGGCCACCCGCCGCCGGCGCCATCGCCGCGCGCGGCCACGGCCGCGCAAAAACAGTACGCGCGCGTGCGGAGCACAGGAGGAACGACAGCAACATCAGCCGAACGACCCAACTTCGCGTGCGTTTATCTCCGTCGTCGTGTTATGATTTCACGAACCACTTGAACAGGTATTAACACAACCTATACGTCTATCAATCCCTTCAACTAGTTTAATTTATTTTGCTTCATGTACGACGAAAATCGAGTTCCAAAATCGAGAAAAATCTCGAAATTCTGAGTATAGAGACTATCCCAAAGTCCCCACTTTGAGTCTCAATTTCTTGCAAACCGGTGATCGAATTCGAAATCCACCTGAAGGCGTTTATTAACAACATATAGGGCTAGAAAATTCCAGTAGGAAGTTTGTAGAAATTTGCTTTGTACAGAGAAATAAATACATGTAAACTTCGTCAAAAATCTGTTGTTGAAAACATAGAAAACCATCCACACGACGTGCGTCCCGCCAATCCGGGTGTCACGACCCGTACCCGGATATACGGGTATGAATACTTGGGCCATGCCCAGCCTACGTCGCAGTATCGGCGGTAGAGCGCTGTCAAGTATACTATACTAACTACAATATCTAAAGATCCATAACTAGAAATGTACTCATGTCACATCACAAAAACTAAGGAAGATAAGACAAGAAATAATAACAATATCACTAGAACAACTAGAATCTGCAAGGATCATAAGATAGAAAAATAAAGAAGGAACAACAAGACTAACTAAGGATAACTACCAAGCAACTCATATAGAAGAATAGTGAGATCCACCTCAGCTAGCAACATCATGAAGTCCAATACTGAGGGCACAACTACTCCTAAAATTTTGTCAACATATCCAGTCAGGATGGAACGAGCACAAATCTCAAATAACAGTTCTAATTAGACGATATTGAAAATGTAACAGTAAATAGAGAGAATATACAAGAAATCATGAAATGTAAATGTGAGTATCATGGCAAAGTAAGCTGTAAATCTAGAGCTAGAACAAGGCAAGTAAAACTGATCATGGCATGTACAAGAATCAAGAATCATCTATCCAAGTGTATGAGTACTAGTTTCAACATGTGGCCGGCTTGGGTCTGCACAAGGTCTACTGGCCTGGTTAATCATACGTGGGGTGTATGATTAACACTCACAAGATCTACAAGAATAACAAGGTGGATAATTACCACACATCTACACTAATACTCCCCGTCCCTGACTAGTATAGTGGATCCAACTATGACACATCATGACACGCGATTCTCCGAGAGGGTAGCTAGCCTTCGCAGGAATCGTGTCTATACAATGCACAAGGAACAAGAAAGACTTGCACAAGATATACCAAGGAAAGCGAGAAAAAACATCTCATAACGGGATCCAGAGAAATACCAATCCGTGTGAACAATGTGTCAAGAGAACAAGGGTATCTACACTAAATACAAGAAACATAGACGATATCATAAAACAAAAATATTATCAGAGAATGTACTCGTCTGAGATCTGGTAGAATATGTCAACTGAGTCCAAGAACAGTGCCTCGAGGACCTATAGGTGAAATACTGTATCAAAATAAGGGTTTGGAAGTAAAATCAAGTCATACTAAGTCAAACTAGGTCAAGGCAAGTCAAACTAGGTCAATCTAAGTCAAGGGTTGACTTACAGTTGACTTTGGTCAACTGGTCAACTCTGGTCAACTCTAGCTCAAACTTGACTAATGTTGACTAACAGTTGACTTTGGGTCAACTGGTCAACTTCGGTCAAGTTCTAATCAATTTTAGGCTACGGTTGACTTCCGGTTGACTTTTGGTCAAAATAGTCAACTGTGGTCAACCAAGGTCAAAACTAGTCTAACCTAGGTCAAATGTTGACTCTACTTCGACATTCAATCAAATTAGTCAACCAAGGTCAACAGGGTAAAAGCTAGTCTCTACAACATCTACAGGGTCAACACATTCAATTTCAGTGGTGGTGAAATCACTGGAATCGATGGATCTCAAAATACCACAAAAGGAGAAAGATTATAATAATAGGATGAAAACCTACAGATGTTGTCGGATGGTGAAACAACCATTACCAACGTGTCTAGAATGGTCAAATCAGCTAGGATAGCCTATCCATAAGTCCAATTTGGACACAGGAGCAAAAAGGTAATTTCGGGTCAAAACGGTATCCGTGTAGGACCCCCTTTGTACCGAAAAACGTGCAAGAATACTAGTCTACCAAACCTAACAAATTATATGTCCACGAATCCAGAATGACGATACGAACCCAACGGTATATCCAGAATTGGATTCCGTTGACCCGATCTCAAATTGGTCCGTTGACCAGGACATTGAAATTCCGATTTGTACGGAAAAGCGTGTCGGAGCCAATATCCTCAAAACTCAGCAAATTATATGTCAACGAGTCCAGAATGACGATACGAACTCAACGGTATATCCGGAATTGGATTCCGATGAGCCGGCGTCAAAAAGTCTCGTTGACCCGTACTGTGGGGCCCACTTTATACCGAAATGCGTGCCAGGGCCCACGTCCTCCAAATCTAACAAACTTTATATGAAAATAGGCCAGAACGACGCAACGAGTCTATTGGTGGTGTCAAAAATTGAAACCGGAGTCCCGAGTTCAAAAATGGAATTTTACAAGTGCAACACTAAGAATTCGAACGGTCAACTTTGGCGTCGAATTCGACCGACCTAACAAGCTCAAACTGAAATGAAATCTAAAGGGGGCAGGAAGAGGGTTATACCAGCTGTGCACCGAAACTGGTAGCGCACAAAACGGAGCTGATACGGCGAAGATACGAACCCGCGAAGTTGGCATCGCAAAACTGTCCAAAAACAGTACAAATTAAAATGTCAACTTGGTGGCCGGTTTTGATGTATCAAACGATGAAATTAACGGTTCAAACTTGACAGAGGTGAAGAGGGATATACCGAGATTGAGACGGAGCAAGGAGTTCACCGATCCAATCGTCGGATCTCCCAGAAAATGTGCACAAAGTCGCTGCCCCGAGACGCGAATTCTGACTTCGTTTCGGAGCGCGCGCCGACGGGAACCCGTGCCAAACGCACGAATCGACTATTTAACCCGTCGGGGAGGACAACGGCGGCCATGGAGCCTGCCTGGGGGTGCGCCCGGCCAAGGGTGGCCGGCCACGGCGGCAGCGGCCGACGGTAGCGCCGTGCGGCGGCGCGCTACGGCGGCCCGCGCGCGCGCATACAGTGCGCTGCTGCTGCTGCGGCTGTTGCCTCGCTGCGGGGGCACGCCGGCCATGTGGTGGCACACGGCGGAGGGGGGGTGGGCGTGGACTGGTGGAGATGGTGATGAATGGTAATGGTGGTGGTGATGAATGTAAAGAAGAAGGAGGGAGAAGAAGAACATGAAGAAGATGAAGAAGGAGGAGAAGGAAGATGATGATGGTGGTGCTCAGCTGCTGCTCATGGTGGCACGGCCAGCCAGGGAGCTGGGCTCGTGGTGGTCGACCGAAGCTTGGGGGGGTGTGCTTGTGTGTTAATAAAGAGAGAGAGGGAGAGAGTTATTGTGTGTGTGAGTATATTAATATATAAAGGGAGAAAGAGAGGGATTTAAAAGATATTTAGAGAGAAAGAAAGTGAGATAGAGATTGGGGAGGGGGCTGTTCGTATAGAAATGGGGGAATGGGTTAAGTGATAATGGGAGAGAGAGAGAGAGAGTGATGTAAGGATATTTATATATATCATATTATATATGTATATATATATATATACATATATAAAAGAGAGAGCAAAAGAGATATTTATATGTAAGAGAGATATTTTTGAGTAGGGAAAAAATGAGAATTATCAGTGGAGTGTTTGGGTAGTCACGAGGGGGCAACATGGAGCTTGGGTTCGGGTTCGGTCGAGCCGGGTCGGGTCAAAATCGGATATGGTGCAATATTTGAATTAAAAATAGGTATTTATGATCATGGAAAAATAAGCAGCATATGGGGGCTCAAATAAATGGGACACCAGTATCAGACGGGTAGTAGGCTTCATGGGGGCCATGTCCATATTTGGGGTCGACTAGGTTGGGTCGATGTCGGGTCCCAAAATTAAATTGGAAATTAAATCAGGTTTTACGGTAGATAATTAATTGGCCTAAATTGAACCGAAAGTTATGCGAAAGAAATGGAGCACAAAATGAAGTATCTGGGTGGGACACGAAGGTCATGGGTGAAGAGCGTCTCGAGTAGATCATTCATGATAAGTTGGTTCTGAGAAAATGACTGGTCTGGTGCTCCTAAATTAAAAGTCATGGTAACGTGCATATGATGATCCAGGAAAAGAGTGGGAATTCAATTAATAATTAAAATGGTCTAAATTGACCCAAACTTGCGCGAAGCAAAAAGAGTACAAGGGAACAAGTTCGAGTGGGACACGAAATATCAATGTGAAGATAATCTCGTCTACTACAAACTTCAAGAAGAAAGTTTTCAGAGACTGACATCCCTGATGCTCTAGAAATCCAAGTCACGGTAAAGAGCATTAAATCAAATAATAATCCAATAATAATATTTATTCAAAATAATTGATTTATAAAATTGAAAAAAATAAGCCCTAAATTCAGGCGCTTACAATCCTACCCACCTTATAAAAATTTCGTCCTCGAAATTAAAATCATCCAATAGTTCAAGCTAAAACATGCAACTGCTATGGCTACAGTACTAAATCTGCTACCCTGTTGATCATCTATGTTGTTTCTCTCTACAGGTATTTTGGTTCAGGTTCATCAAGCTTCTTCCATAAAAACTATGTCATTTTACCCCTAGAATCTTCATATCAATAAGAACCTTTACATATACTCTAAAATATAGGTTATCCTCGAGATACGTATATATCAACAATGATTGGCCATCAACCAAAATTCTAATCTTAATAGCAATTTGTTTGTTTCCTTATCCCGTCCTAAGTATCCTTATCCTATTAATCACCAGCTCCTTAAAATTGTACATTCAAAACCTATTCTGGGTATTGAGCCCTCTCTTTTACTCAAGAACTCCTGAATATAAACCCTCAAATCTAAGCACAAGATTATAGTCCTAAATTCGTAGTCACTAAATATAATATTTTATTACTCCTTCTTAGATACCTTAAAATCAATCTATACTATCAAACTAATCGTCCTTAATGGTTTTCTAAGTCCACTATAATCAGTCACTCGTATCTGTCCTATAAGATTAACCCAATAAATCTCTAGGAAATATACTCATCACAATCACACATAATAACATATTATAGTTACACCACAGAATCTTGTAGGCCTCAAAAATGAAAGTCACGCTGAGTTGATCAGGACAAAGTCTAAAAGTCACGCTGAGTTGATCAGGACAAAGTCTAAAAGTCACGCTGAGTTGATCAAAACAATGATTAAAAGTTACGCTGGGTTCTACCAGACTATTTTCTCAAATATACGCAGAGACAACTCATCATTTGTCAGAGTGCCATTATGACTGACAGCACGACAGTCAAAGAATGTCTCCTCGTAAGCCACGTATGCACGGAACTCGAGAGATCACAGCCGACTATTGCGTGACTTTCGAAATCTTCTTCAACAAGACTCAGCCTTCATCAAGTTGGCGTACCAAAAGAGCTTATTGTCATTTAATACGACTGACAAAAGACAATCAATGTCAGAGATTTTGTGTCGTCGAGGCACGTCGAATCAAGACAGCTGGCCGTTCTGACTCAAGTCTGCGTGTATTTTGAACTTCTATGTTCCTTTCTCAAGCTTGCGTGTATTCTGAAGCTTTCTGCTCCAAGTCTGCGTGGATTCTGAAGCTTTCTGCTCCAAGTCTGCGTGGATTCTGAAGCTTTCTGCCCCAAGTCTGCGTGGATTCTGAAGCTTTCTGCACCAAAGTCTGCGTAGATTTCGTCCTCAACAAGCCTGCGTGGATTTCATCAAATTGGAGTACGTGGCAGCCATGCCACCGATCTCTCACCTGCGTGTCCTGTAACTTGCACACGACTCATGCACGATTGCCATGTGTCCAACAGTTATAGGCCACGTCCAGTAACTGCCCATAACCTTGCGTATGTTAAATCCTACGTGATTTTCAACTATGCACAGGTTGTGAAGACAGTTATCTTTTCAGTTATTTTTGACTCTATAAATAGAGTTCTTTTCTCATTCATTGTACAGATACATAGCTATTTAAATTGCTGTCGAATTCTTGAGAGCTTTTCTTCTTCGCATCGTCTAAGGGATAAAGCGATCGTCTTCTAGATCGGATTCCTACAGTTGTATTTTCCCAGAAACACAATAAATAAAGTGAATTTATTTATGGAAAACAAATTGGCGACTCTGCTGGGGAAAACCATCTCTTCTTCTGAGATGGCAACAACTCAATGCGACACTTCGTCAGTTGGCTCGACGAAGAAGGTGATATCGATCCAATTCGATCAACTCGCCTACGAAGAAATACAGCGGGCTAAGAGTGGCAAGCCCACTTCAGCCTCCATTACCACTGCCAAGTCGAAGGGACGATCTATCTATGTTCCTAAGAATCTGTTGGCAACCAATGGTGAAGTTTCTGCCACAGTGTCTACTCCTAACACTGGCAAGAACTCTACTGCAAGCACGCACACTCTTGTGTGCTCGAAGACGACAGCAGTCAAAAGTCATGCTGACAGCACTGGCTCCTTAGCCAAATCTGTTCCAGCGTGTATTTCTAAATTCAAAAGTCACGCTAACAGCACTGGTTCTTTAACCAAGCCTGTTTCAGCGTGTATTCCGTATACATCATCTAAGAAGAATAGCTCTTTAGCTATCTCTTCTTCCTTGCCAACTTCTACTAGAACTGGGGGTGGTCTTGCTAAAGCTCCTTCACAAATGGCACACAAAGTCCCTTCGAAAAGAAATAACTCTTTAGTTGTTTCTTCTGCTCCTGTAGTGTTTACTTCAGGAACAGCTTTGACTGACAGTTTTGTTAGTCAAAGAAAAGGAGATGGTCTTTTGACTACTCTTCCTTCTGGACATTCTATGTCTCAAAACTTGAATAAGTCTAAGAAGAAACATTTCTTAATGTCTTCTTCTACAACTTCTTCGAATTGGGCACAAAATTTGTCTATAAAAGAGGGTCTGTTACCAACTTCTAATCAAGGGGGTGGTTCAACTCTTCCTTCTCTGCAAATATCCAGATCAATGGAAGGAAAACTCCAAGTATCAAAAACCAATGTTCTCCAACTGATCTAAGAACAAAACTTAATCAAACCCGTTTAGGAAACACTTCTGGTGTCAAAAAACCATACCAAACGGGAACAAAAGCAAGAGATCCAGATGCAGAGTATGCTAGAAATTATGTGGCTCAGATTAATCACTCGCTATATAATCAAGAGCCATCAAGACCCAAGAACCGGAAATATATTCCTAAAAGACACAAAGAATGTTCTCTGATGTACCCCAATCTTCACAGACAGATTTACGAGAACATCTTCAACAGAAGAAAAGGAATAATTCTGTATCAATGGATCATGACCATGCTGAATGTGAATTCCAGCCAAAAGTCATAATTCAATGCAGATGTCAATCAATGGATCATGACCATACTGATGCTGCATGTGACTTCCAGCTAAGAGTCATGATGCAATGCAGATGTCAAAATAAACGACAATCTGTTTTCAACCGGATTCAGTGTGAACCTATGCCTGATGAAGATGAACCTTTGTTTGCTTCTGTTAATATGACCTCTCGATATACTGGGGGTAGAACTGATAGTCCAGATGGAGTATACAGAGGCACCAGAGCAAGAGTCCTGGCTTCTAGTCAAAGAACTTCTGTTTCTAAAGACTATTCTGAATTCCTTGGAGAATCCAACTTCCTACCTCTGCCTACTGGGGGTAGTTCTCCTATAAATGACTTTGATACACAAAGCAATGATTCAGAACATACAACATCCACTAATTCATCAACAATCCCTCGTACAGTCACGACTTATATGGTCGATGGGAATACTGATGAACCTTCTTCTTCTTTGACTCCTCAAGAACAAAGAATTGCTTCTTTGGAACAGCAAATGAAGTCTATGGCTGACACTATGAAGTCGATGTATGAACTTATGGCAACCCAGTTGCAAAATCGACAGACTGTACCAGATGCCATACCAATTGACACTGGTGTAAGTCCAGTACATGTTCCTCCAGCAGTACAATCCAATACTCTTGGGCAAGCTCAACCAGTTCCTAGTCACTCGGGAGCTGGGGGTAGTGCTTATAATGCTGTTCCTCCTCCCAACTATTCTCTACAAGCTACAACTCCACAATCCTCCGGAGTTGTTACTGAAGAATTGAAGAATCTCCGAACTCAATTTGAGGCATTCAAACAGAAGGATGGTTTACAAAGGTTGGGCATCAAGCAACCTTATCCAATAGAATAGAAGCAAGTATCGTATCCTCCTAAATACAAGCCTCCTACTATCTCATTCTATGATGGAACTACTTCTCCGAGTAAATTTATTAATCATTTTGAAGTGATGACTGACCAGCTACAACCAAGTGACGCCCTCCTTACTCGGGTGTTCGTCGAATGTCTCAAAGGAACGGCTTATGAATGGTATAGAAGTCTCCCGGATGGGTGTATTACCTCATTTGCTGGTTTCAAACAAATATTTCTTGAACGGTTCTATGAAGGGCTCAATGACATGACTATGTCTGCTCTTATAAGAATCAAGTAGAAAAATAATGAAACTACAGAGGAATTCATTGAACGGTTTCGAAGAGAAACTCTGAAGATGCCTCTTGGAACTCCTGATGCTGTCACCATCGACACATGCAAATCAAATTTGTTGCCAATCATCAGCATGTGGACATTATCTACTCAATTTCAAGATTGGCCTTCCTTCATAGTTAGTGCCAAGGTCACAGAAATTAGTGCTGAAACTTTCAAAGGTTTAGGAGTACAGATGACTCCCAAAGAAACAGGTCAAAGTATTAACAATAATGCTAAATCCAATACTCGTAAGGGAAAAGAAACCCTTGAAGTTAATCTTCAGAGTAAAGATGCATCGACTGTTCAAACTCCTCCTGCCTCTACGACTCAACAACCAAGAGCACCTCACCCCAAAGAAGAATACTCTTTTGATGACGATGATGTCCTTGGTATCTTTGAATGTCTGATGAAAGGTAATAAAATACAATTACCTGAAATCAAGAAACCTGATGAAGCTGGTAAGACAAATCATCCTTAATACTGTCCGTACCATAGAATGTTGGGTCACACAGTTCGTACATGTTATGTACTGAAAGGAAAGATCCAGGAAATGATTAAATCTGGAGCCATCACTCTTACTCCGAAAGAGAAGACCGTCACCTCCAACGTCGTCTCTATGCAATTCGGAGATTTCCCTCCTCAACTCCTTGAAAGCGGGATTGTTCCTATTCCCAAGGCAACTCTTGAAATAATGAATATTCCTCCTCCACAATCTGAAGGATTAGTACCAATCACTATGGAAACAGGAGAAATCATATGGATTCATCCTGATCTGGTAGCAGATTTTGAATCTTCTCCTCTTCAAAAGACTACTTCCCGAAAATCTAAGAAGGCTGGGAAAACTAAGTCATGTCATATGACTTCTTTCGGATCTACTCCCGACACAGAATCAAAAGATAAATTAGAAGCACTTGCTGGTGTTACTAGAACAGGGAAACCTTATCTAAAGGATTATTCCAAAAGTCCTGAGGATACTCCTGATATCCCTCCTGCTGACAAAGATGCTCCTAATATTCCTCTTGAAGAAGAATCATCCACTGCACCTGTTCCTTCAACTGTACCGGTTGAACCTACTCCTTCCAAGCCCATAGCTCTTGAGAAAGACAAACAACAGGCTCGATTTGATAAGCCAATCAAGAAGTCCCCTCCTCTTGGGCTTCAGAAACCTTATAACTTCGACATTCTAGCTCAACTGGCTAATACTCCAGCTAGAATGTCTCTCTTTGAACTTCTACGTCTTTCTAAAGAGACTCGGGAGACGCTAAGAGAGGCACTTCTTCAGGCTGACTCTTGTCTTGCACAATTAAAGAAGCCAGATGAAGAACCTGCCACTTGCTTATATTGCAACAGTGTATTGGAGATTATTCCAAATATCACCTTTACCCAAGACGACATGCTACTGGAGGATAATCGACATGATCGGCCTCTCTACTACACCGGTTATATCGATACAATGAAGATAGATCGTATCCTCATTGATCCAGGGTCTGTATAAGTATAATGCCAAAGAGTCTGCTGGATGAACTAAAAATCCCTCTTCACAAGCTTTCCAAGACGGTTACTACTATCCTGGGATTCAATCAAAGTCGAAGCGAGCCTTTGGGAAAGATTCATCTGAAACTTCAGATAGGCGATTTCAGATCCAAAGTCACTTTCTATGTGATCGAGATCGTGGGATCTTATAATCTTCTTCTGGGGAGGCCCTTTCTTCATGAAAATAATGTGGTGCCTTCTACTCTTCATCAGTGTTTTAAATACATTGACAGCAATAAAAAAGTACAAAAGGAAGTTGCTGATATAAATCCTTTCTATGGGGTTGAAGCTTATTTCAATGATTTCCGAATGTACAAAGAAGAGTATACAAGGGTGATACAAGCTATAGAGAAAGAGGATCCGCAAAGTGAGACCTTGATAATTCCTGTTAAAGGTCGAACTACTCAGCAACAATCTCCTAAACCCTCTGGAGAAGGTTCTTTCATTATTCCAGTGAGCGGACGGATCTCTCAATTACCTCAGTCGTCTACTCAAGATACACTGATCATTCCTGTCAGTGGGCATACTACAGTTCCTGTATCTTCACATATAAAATAGGATACTCTGGTAATCCCAGTTGGAGGACGGACTACTCTTCCATCTCAGGCTTCAAGATAGCTCACCTCTTCTGAGCTATTTGTTATCGATCTTAATCGAAACAAAACTTCCTCTCATTCTTCTTCTCCCCCTTTAGTTATTGATTTGGGTAAAATTTCTAAGGCTCAGCCTTCTCCCAATGTAAATACTACTACTTTTAAATTTAATGAAAAGTCTCCATCTTTACAGTATATTGATGTGTGTAATCATGTTCATAGTTATTTGTATTTGTTAGATAACTTGAGAACAATAACCATAGGAGTTGTACAGACTTTTCATACAGACGTATCCCTAGAATCAGTACAAACTTCATACTTTCTGGTTCCTAGTAGAAAGCCAGGAGACATTCCAATTTTCTTCTACAAAGGGCCCCAAAATCCTTCTAATTTAGAAGATGATGACAAAAACGATGATACTGGAAGATTACAACTACGTCGTTATAGTCAGCAATCTAAAGACATTATCAAAAATATGGGCTATGACTTCAGAACTGGCCTTAGTAATGGAAGAGGAAGAAGAATGCCTGTTCGGATTCCTCCTCTAAAATATGGGAGGACAAAATGCGGATTAGGTTATATTGCTCCTACTCCTTTTATCAATACTGTCTATGAAGATCCCGAATCTGACGAAGATAAGAGATCTGATTCTTCTAGTACCACCTCTTGGGATTCTGATATAAGTATTGGTGACTTCCACTACAATATTCTGTCTTCCAACATGGTCTCCATTGACAGTTCTGAAGAAAATGATGAAAATGAAGACGAGTTTGAAATCTCACCTGAATCAGAACAATGGGCCCAAAGGTTAGATAATCAATGGGAATTCCGATTCGAGCAAAAAGAACCTCCGACTGAAGACAAACTTGTTCAAATAGATGTTGGTGAAGAGGGATCCCCCAAACCAATATTTATTAGTGAAAGTCTTTCAGAAACCGATAAGCAAGACATGATTAAACTTATTCGTAAATACATCGATGTCTTCGCTTGGAGTTATGAAGATATGTCAGGACTTGATCCACAGATAGCAACTCACAAACTCAATATCATGCCAAATGCTAAACCGGTCAAGCAACAACAGCGACGATTTCGTCCAGACATTATGGATGCAATCGAAGCTGAAGTCAATAAACTCATGGCTTCTGGGTTTATTAGAGAGGAACAACATCCCGATTGGGTGGCTAATATAGTTCATGCCCTTAAAAAGACTGGCAAGATCAGAGTATGCATAGACTTTCGTGATCTCAATACGGCATGTCCTAAAGACGAATTCCCTCTACCAATTACTGATGTTATGATCGATAATACCTGTGGGTTTGAACGAATGTCATTCATGGATGGGTATTCTGGGTACAATCAGATTAAAATATTTCCAGATGACGAGAAACACACTTCTTTCAGAACGCCGATCGGTACATACTGTTATACAGTTATGCCATTCGGTCTCAAGAATGCAGGAGCAACTTATTAACGAGCCATGAGCACTATATTCCGTAAACATTTACGGAAAACAGTCGAATGCTACGTTGATGATATTGCAGTCAAAAGTCGACAAAAAGAGGATCATATCCAAGATTTGAAGACTATTTTTGATCTAATGCGTAAGCATCAATTAAAGATGAACCCTACTAAGTCCTTCTTAGGCGTCTCTAGTGGCAAATTTCTCGGCTTCGTCATTACCTCGAAAGGTATATACGTAAATCCCGAAAAGATCAAAGCCATCCAAGAGATGCGTCCTCTACGCACCTTAAAAGAGCTACGAGGATTTCAAGGAAGGATCGCTTATATCAGGAGATTCATCTCTAATCTTTCAGGACGCTGTAGACCATTCAATAAACTTATGAAGAAAGGTGTTTCTTTTGTCTGGAATGATGAATGTCAGAAAGCATTCGATAATATAAAACAATATCTGATGAGCCCTCCAGTATTGGTACCTCCAGTCTCAGGAATATCGTTCCTCCTATATACCCGAGCAATGAGTCATTCATTGGGTGCATTGCTTGCTCAAAAGAATAAAAATGGTCATGAACAAGCCATTTACTATCTCAGTCGTACTATGATCGGAGCTGAACCTCGATATTCACCGGTCGAAAAAGAATGTCTAGCCTTGATGTTCGCTGTTCAAAAGACACGACATTATATCATTGGCCAGACTATTCATGTCATCTCCAGGATCAATCCTATACGGGTCATGATGAAGAAACCCAGTGTTTTAAATTCTCGATTGGCTAACTGGGGAATTTTACTTACTCAGTATGACATGCATTATATCCCTCAGAAATCAGTCAAAGGACAAGCTTTAGCTGATTTTCTGGCTGCTCATTCAATTCCAGAGAATTCAAAACTCTACGATGAAATTCCAGATGAAGTCCTAGACTCAAATCAAATTGATGAAGAAGATTCTACTTGGCGTCTATTCTTTGACGGAGCTTCAAGAATAGGTCCTAATGGTGACATTGTCGCTGGAGTTGGAATTGTTCTTGTATCGCCATAAGGTCTTGCTATCCAAAGAGCTTATTCTCTCGATCAGCCATGTTCAAACAACGTTGCTGAGTACAATGCACTGCTTATCGGTCTTCAACTCGCTAAACATCTGAATATTTAACATTTGGAAGCGTATGGAGACTCTAAACTCATTGTCAATCAGATAAGGGGCACTTATGAAGTTCACCATCAAGATCTGGTTCCTTATCATAGATCGGCTATATCTATGGGTTCTTCATTTGAAGGGTTCTTCATTGAGCATGTTAGGCGAGCATGTAACACAGAAGCTGATGCTCTTGCTAATCTTGCGACGGTATTAGCTATTCTAATTAGGCATCAACAAATAATTGTTGTTGTAATCGAGAATTATTTATCTCGAAAACAATCTAACTTTAGGACTTCCAATTGATATTGAAGAATCAATATCTCATGATGTCAATGCAACAAGAGGATTTGGATTAAGTCGTAAATCATTATCATCTTCATCTGATTCTAGCATGGAATTCATCTTCAGTAATTCAGCTGAGACTCAGAATATGAATAAAGATTGGAGACTTCCTTTCTTAGACTTCGTATTGTATGATATTCTTCCAGATAATCCAAGTGAGGCAGCATCTATCAGACGACGATCACTCAGATTCTATTACAATCATACTTAAAAATCTTATATCGTCGATCTTATGATGGTTTACTTCTTCGATGTATTGCCGGTGATGAGGCTCAACAAATTATTTGCGAAGCACATGATGGAATTTGCGGAGCACATCAGCCTGGACCAAAACTTCAAGACCGTATTCGACGTATGGGTTATTATTAGCCCACTATGGTATCAGATGCCATCGAATATGCAAGGAAGTGTAAAGCTTGTCAAATCCATACGAATTTTATTCATCAACCTTCAGAATTTCTACATCCAACGGCAGCATCATGGCCCTTCGAAGCTTAGGGCATGGACATTATCGGTCCGATCAATCCGCCGTTATCAAAAGGTCATCGGTTTATTCTCGCAATAACCGATTATTTCTCCAAATGGGCCGAAGCCATTCCGTTATCTGAAGTCAAAACTTCTAATGTCATCAACTTTATCAAGCACCATGTCATCTACAGATTTGGTGTTCCTCGACGCATTATTCATGATAATGGACCACAGTTCGTCAGCCAGAAGTTTACTCGATTCTGCGACGATCATCGGATCAACAATATGGCTTCTACCATATATAATTCGGCAGCTAACGGATTAGCAAAAGCTTTCAATAAAACCATCATCAAACTCTTAAAGAAGTTTGTCTCTACTAACAAACGTATTTGGAGTGAGAAACTTGGTGAATGTTTGTGGGCTTACCGTACTACAGTTCATAATGCTACTAAATGTACACCTTTCTCTCTGGTGTACGGATGCGAAGCTGTTCTTCCATTAGAGATTCAAATTCCTTCTTTAAGGATAGCAATCGCTAATGAACTTACCGCTGAGAATAATGATCGTCTTCGACTTCAGAAATTAGAAGCTCTGGATGAAAAGCGATTATCTGCTCAACAGAATATTGAATTCTATCAAGCTAGAATCTCAAGAGCTTTTAATAAGAAAGTCAGAGTTCGAGCATATCAAAAAGGAGAACTTGTTCTAACAGTCAGACGTCCTATGACTATGACTCATATGAGCAAAGGCAAATTCGACGCAAAGTGGGAAGGTCCCTATGTTGTGAGCAGAGTTTTCTCAAATGGAGCTTATCAACTCTCAGAACTGGATAGTCGAATTGCTATGATGCCTATTAATGGCAAATTCCTTAAAAAGTATTATGTATAAATATAAATACTTGTAAATTATCAGACAAAGTTCAAAGTTCATGAATAAAATTCAAATGTTATTTCATCATATGATAGTACATGATATTAAAGAAGGTCACTATCATCCTTCTTTACATTTGGACGCGGACCGCTGCCGTCTTTCTCAAAAACGCGATCAACAAAAGAGCTGAGAACTTCTTTGCTGGAACCCACGAGGAATTTGCAAGCAGCCATCCTCATGGCTTCCTCTTCTTCAGTCCTTCCTGGATCAAGCAGAAAGTCCAGAATGTCTCGTGGTGGCTTGGGTGCAGATGAACCTTCGCCTGCTTTCGCCTCCTTCGGCTGAACTGGATCGGCAGGACGTTCTTCAGTACCCTTCTGAGCTTTCGGGGCGATTTCAGCCTTCTTGGATGCTTCTTCAGACGACATTTTTATGTTGAAGAGTAAAAGTGTTCGTTCTTGTCAGATTTCTGCTATATTTATAGGCAGAAGTTCCTCAAATAATAAAGCGACACATTCATCCGACGGTTCGCCCGTTCATTAATGCCTGACGGTTCATCCGTTCATCTATCTCATTCATCCGACGGTTCGCCCGTTCATTATAATCCGACGGTTAACTCGTTCATTCATCATCATCTGATGGTTCATCCGTTCATTATCATTCATTTTTGACGGTTCATCCGTTTATTCCATCATTTGTCGATTTTCCTGTTCATCCCACATACATTTACAATTCATCATCGTTCATCATCCATGTCAGTATCATATTTATGAAAATGACATCTAGTCTTTTGATTCTCGAGTCCAAAGATCATGAAAAATTGAGTTCAAAGATATTTTTTATGTCTGAATTTTATTTTTTCTAATCAGTATTAAACTAAGATCATCTCTGGTTTAATATCATCTGATAGAATTGCAAAGTTCATTTGTATATTCTATTCTATTGAAACGTGTCATGTATTATTTACCTCTGAATATATTTTCTATAAATATATCATTATCAAAACAACAAAGTCAAAAATCAGATCAAAGGTTCTCATTCGTCTTTATTCAAAATCAAAATGTTGATTACAAGATCTATTTATTAGGAGTTATTAGCTACTTAATACGATCAAGTACAATACTTATTTTCTCTTCATGAGCTTTTCGAACTTTTTCTGCTGCTTCAACAGCGACATTTTGTTCATCAAAAATGATAATAGCAGATTGGAGACGATTAACTTCTTCAATTTGCTCTGTCTGCATCTGCTCTCGCTCCTTTTGAAGAGTTTTACAGCGTTCGGCTTCAGAAATATAAGCAGCAATGACCTCAGCTTGCTCTGTTTCTATGACAGCAATTCGCTCTTGAAGACGAGCCAACTCCTCTTTTAATTTCTTCAGCTCTTCAGTTTTGGATGCTTTATCTTTCTCCAGAAGCTCTACTCTCTGACGAGTAGCTAATATTTCTTCACCCTTTTCTACTAATTTCTCAGAAGAAGAGGCAAGAAATGCTTCTAATGCAGCGTGCTGGGACTGGGCTTCATGCTCTAGTTGACTGATCTCAGTCACCGTTAAAGAATGAATGTCTTCCTTCTTAGTCTTCCAGTATTTTCGGATAGTTATTTCCAACTCATCCAGAAGATGTTCGAAGAAGATGCACTGAGATTCGCAACCAGCATGTCGCAACGCCATGAGCGGGAAATTGATCATAGTTCGAAGCTCAGAGAAGGGCATAGCTTCGTCCTTCAAGAAACGTCTGGAGTATGTATCTAGATATGAGTAAATGATCTCTGAATACATTCCCAGAGTTCTTGCTAGTCCAGTCTCAAACCCAGGAGTCGCTGTCATCATTGAAGAAGAAGCTTGAACGTTCTCTATCCTGGGAACGGAAGTATGTGCCACTGGAGAAGTTGGCAAGTGCGAACTTCCTTCATCAGCATCAGCCTGGATAAGTGGAGCATGAGTCGAACTCATTGCTGCAGCAGTTCCTATTAGTCAAAGAAAAAATAATCAGCATCTAAAGAAAAAGAAACAGTAAAAATAGAATCTGAAATAAAATCATACCAGGCTGAGGTTCATATTCTATGTGCTGAGGGAGTCTTGCGTCTTCTCGTAGCCGGTCTATGATGGTGTCCGACACCTGCTTCATGTGGCTGCTTCCAGCTCCAGAATTACTGGGTGCTAGAGCGTTGTCCGGAGATTGAGCAGGTTCGGAGCTGAGTTCCATTTTGTTCCCTCTGACTTTATCTTCGTCATAATGAGTAGAAGTGCCAGCATGCCAATCATCTCCTTCTTCAGCTTCTTCTTCTTCTTCAGACTCTTTTTCATCCCCAACTTCAGGATGAATCTCTGTTCCGGAGTCCATGATGTTCACATCTTCATCTATTCCTTGAGATAGATGAATCTCAGGAACAGTAATGATAGCAAGCTCAGTATCGACTGCCGGTTCAGTCTTTTCTGGAATATCAGTTCGAAGAATGATGTCTTCACAAACATTCTTCAACAAGTCATCAGCACCTGGTAGCTCGGACGTTGACACGTCTTCATCGCCTCTGGCCAAAGAAATGTTTTCTTCAACCTGAGTTTCTGGAACTTCCGGTTGTTCCATAACTTCTGCCGGGGCTGGTTCTTCTTCAGAATATTCAATCTGGTCATCCAATGCCTGGATGACGCCCTCAGTCCCATGTTCAAAAGGGATCATCCTCATCTCTGAGGGTTCAGTAGCTACTCCACTTGTTGTCGGAGCAGTCGTTTCCTGAGCTCGAGTGGACTCTACCTCAGTCTGTTCAGCGGAAGTTGCTGGAAGATGAACATAATCAGATTCCATTTTCTCAGTGGAAGCTGCTTCATTGATCTCTGGCAAGACTCCTCCACTCATAATCGTTTCCAAGAGTTTATTGCCCTTTATTTTGCCGACGGTCTTCTTGACATACCTGCCTCTCGACCTCCTTGTTATCAAAGGAGCGTCGTCTTCATCTGTATCTTCGTCTTTATCGGCAGCGTCATCTTCGTCAACTGAGATGCCACCTAAAGATGAAGTGGCAGTTACTGAGACCCCTTTCTTCTTCTTCTTAGATGTCCGAGACTTAGTACTCTTTTTGGAGACTGTCTCAGATTCATCGCTTCGCTTCCTCTTAGAAAGGGATACAAATATGGGAGGAAGAACTTCATCAGGAAAATTTCCCTCCTGAAATAAGTCATATAGGGGCTCAACCTCCGCTGTCTCATCTTCAGGTTCCGGAGAAAATCGTTGAGTAACAATCTTCTTCTTCGACCTCTTTGAGGGGGCTGGGATGTCTTCCGCAACAAAAGTCTTCGGATGGAAACTCGGCATGAAGGTGCTCGATGAAACATAGAAGCGAACATATGTGTAAAGCATCTTCGTCCCCGTGCTGGATAAAGGATTAGGCATAGAGAATACAACTTTTGTATCTCTAGCCGCAAAATATCTCCAGGCCCGAGCTCTGTCAATGAGCCCTCCACGAGCAGAAAGGCAGGTGGTGGCATTCCCAACATGAAGTTGGTCATATCCGAATTGCCTGGCAAATCGGCTCGGTAGATACGGCTCCAGATACGTCATTTCATCATGACGGTATACCAGATGAGAGGGCCAGATTCTCTGCAATCACTGAAAGGCTACATCATCTAGCCTGTTCCCTTTATCTCCATCTATCATATTCAAGGGCATGCTTTCATAACCTAGTGGTGGAGGGACACATTGAATGGACCAATGTGACGCTCGATTCAGAATATTTCTGCATTCTGGAAGAGTGTGAACCTTCTAAAAAGTCTCTCCGGAGTACTTCTCCAAAAAGAGACTGCCACTCCCTCCTACTCCCGGAGGTATCAGACCGTCGTGATGGAGAAGAAGCCAACCATATAGATATGTGAATGGCATCTCTATTCTCGGGAACTCATCGGCCATCCTCCTCTGATTAGATAGCATATTGGTTACAAAATTCCGAAGACCTGCGTTCAGCCTACAGGTCATCGTTGATAATAAGTCTATCTTATAACCATACATAAGGCGCACTGCTGCAAAAATAACGCCTCTATGTATTCTGTCCAGAGAGCTGGAGCCAGGAACGACGAATCTTCTTAACCAAAGAGATAGGAATCCGGCTAAATGACCGTTCCTTGATAGAGTCTTGCCACTCTGTCTCACATACGAGCTGAAGGTGGTTCCAGCTTTAAACTCATACCAGTCTTCATTGATTGTGAAATCCTTGCAGTCATACTTCTCTAGTAGATAAATGATTTCACTCTCAGAGAGAGGCTTGAAGAAGTTAATTTGGTACCATCTCTTCTCGTTTATCTTTTTCTCATCCTTTTTACGGTTCATGAAAAGATAAGACATCCACTTCTGGATGTGGTTGCTAGCTTCATCTTTAGAACTCTTGTAATACAGAGTACATGTGCCAAAATGGCACATCATCTCTTCAAACAGGTGCACCATCTCTGGATTCTTCTCCGACAGAAAATTCAGCTCTTCTGTCGTAGGCACATACTCTTCATACGGTAGTGTGCCTGAAGGCAGATACGAGATGTATTCCATCTCATGAAGGGCAAAGCCCATCTCCCCTTTGGAAGTCATAAATGTCCCCGTCCTGTGGTTATACCTCTCAACCAAAGCGAGGAACAGAAAGGGGTTGGGTCTGAACCCGTATGAGGAATTGACGATCGCGTCATAAAGGTTTATCTTCTTCAGCTCACTCTCAAACTGCTCCAGAGCCCAATGGACCAAAGTCCTCCATCTCACGTTCTCCTGATTCATTAAGCCGTTCATCCTCGGCGTTGAATCAGTGGGGTAGAATGCATTCTCGTTTGCCATGAATTCATTTATGAAAACAGGCATCCTGAATGGCATCAATATTGATGAGTCTTCGGGTGGTACACATCCCGGCTTCAAACCTCGAAACACGGATACATGATTCTCTGGGGAACTGAAGAATCCCTCATTCCTGTAAATGATATGGCTCGCTTTTGCCTGCTGATATTCTGTTAAGTGCCAGGACATCTTTCTGGGATAACTGGCATGCATGAATCTCATGATAGATAAGCCCCTAGAAACCTTCGGCCAGTACATGGGCTGTCTTGCATCACCTTTGAAATAGAAGCAGACTTTCTCTCTGATGCCCTTTGGTTGTGACTTCTGTGCTATGGCATCCCCGAACAGAAATGCTGGTTTCTTGTGGAACACTAAATCAAGACTCTGAAAGGGTTGACCATTCATCAGACAGAGTAGAGTTGTATGGTCTTGATTTGTCAACAATGACAGTCTGGCTTCTGGAAGGTCAAACTGAGGAAATTGCACATGGGATAAATCATGTTTAAATAAAAAACTCAGGTGCCCTTCATAATCTGCCTCTTCACTTCGGATGTTCACTACAGAAAATAAAAGAAGACAAGGTCAGATGTGTTTCAGTAAAATCTATGTCTACGAGCCTTATGCGTGTATAGCAGTGCTCGAAGGAAATTTCATAAGTCACGCAGACTTCAGACAGATATACTATCAAGACACGCTGAATGATTTATTCACGCATGTGATTAATTTACGCAAAGTCTAGACAGATTAGAATGAAAAGTCACACATCATTGCCAGAATCACATTGAAGTAAAAATGACAAAATATACGCTGACAGATCAAGATTAATCTATCCAGAGGATGACTCTCAGAAGCTGCGTGAATAATTCAACATTGACATCTCTGCCAACATATGAAAAAACACGCAGAGTCATGAAAGCTGCGTGAATAATTCAACATGGACATTTCTGCCAACATGTGAAAAATCACGCAGAGTCATGAAAGCTGCGTGAATAATTCAAACATTGACATCCCTGCCAATACATGAAAAATCACGCAGAGTCATGAGAGCCATGCTCATTTGCGTGAAACACAGAGCTTCGTAAACACGAATATATGAAGTATGGCCGACCCTGAAGAGGGGGCATACTTTATTAATATCCTGTGCCCTAAGAAGGGGGGATATATTTCTGAAGTTCATTATTTGTCTTAAGATCCTAAGATTTCTATGTGGAGTTCATCTTCATCAAAGTCATCTTCATCAAGTCATCTTCAACAGTTCGTATCCCCATCCATCACTTACGCTGCATAGGAGGATGCGTGACTTCGCGTCGAGGAAGTCTGTCGGTGGTGGCACGCGAGGAAGTCGCAGGAGCTTTCCCCTTGGCCTGAGCGTCGGTTTTCTTAGGAGCCATTGCTGCTGAGAAGGGGAAGAAGATGTCGGGGAAGATGAAGTTTCTCTTCTGTGGATTTTTCTCTCTCTAAAGCAAGTAAAGAAAGAAAGAAGTGATTTATGGCTTATTTATAGGCTCATGAAGAATTCCTAACGGCAACATCATTATTTGCCTCGATTCAGGAGCTTTGCACGGGATCCTAACTGCACAGAATCCTAACAGTCCAAATTATTTCGGAGTAAATCTCTCTTTAAAGTCATCTCAGCGTGACTAAATTCATTTTATCATCTTGATTTCAAAGTATTTCGAAATAATTTATCATTTTTTCGAAAACTTTGAAGGGGTTTTGTAGGCCTCAAAAATGAAAGTCACGCTGAGTTGATCAGGACAAAGTCTAAAAGTCACGCTGAGTTGATCAGGACAAAGTCTAAAAGTCACGCTGAGTTGATCAAAACAATGATTAAAAGTTACGCTGGGTTCTACCAGACTATTTCCTCAAATATACGCAGAGACAGCTCATCATTTGTCAGAGTGCCATTATGACTGACAGCACGACAGTCAAAGAATGTCTCCTCGTATGCCACGTATACACGGAACTCGAGAGATCACAGCCAACTATTGCGTGACTTTCGAAATCTTCTTCAATAAGACTCAGCCTTCATCAAGTTGGCGTACCAAAAGAGCTTATTGTCATTTAATACGACTGACAAAAGGCAATCAATGTCAGAGATTTTGTGTCAGTCGAGGCACGTCGAATCAAGACAGCTGGCCGTTCTGACTCAAGTCTGCGTGTATTTTGAACTTCTATGTTCCTTTCTCAAGCTTGCGTGTATTTTGAAGCTTTTTGCACTAAGTCTGCGTGGATTCTGAAGCTTTCTGCTCCAAGTCTGCGTGGATTCTGAAGCTTTCTGCCCCAAGTCTGCGTGGATTCTGAAGCTTTCTGCACCAAAGTCTGCGTGGATTTCGTCCTCAACAAGCCTGCGTGGATTTCATCAAATTGGAGTACGTGGCAGCCATGCCATCGATCTCTCACCTGCGTGTCCTGTAACTTGCACACGACTCATGCACGATTGCCATGTGTCCAACAGTTACAGGCCACGTCCAGTAACTGCCCATAACCTTGCGTATGTTAAATCCTGCATGATTTTCAACTATGCACAGGTTGTGAAGACAGTTATCTTTTCAGTTATTTTGACTCTATAAATAGAGTTCTTTTCTCATTCATTGTACAGATACATAGCTATCTAAATTGCTGTCGAATTCTTGAGAGCTTTTCTTCTTCGCATCGTCTAAGGGATAAAGCGATCGTCTTCTAGATCGGATTCCTACAGTTGTATTTTTCCAGAAACACAATAAATAAAGTAAATTTATTTATGGAAAATAAATATGTTAACTAGGTTTGGCTATCCAATCATCAAAATAGAAGGTAACAGGGGCCTAAGACTGGGTCTAGCAATCCATATTAATATTCAGACAAGGTAAGGATCAAGCAAGACAGGAAAGATTATCGAAATATTTCTAAGAATAGTACGAGGCCAAACGAAATACATAGGACGTAGTCGAAGTAAAGCTCAAGAACCATATACCTCCATAATTATGTCACATGAAGTTACTATCGCGCTAGTGTGCATCTGGCTGCGATTAACTTCTTCGTTCTATAATACAACGGATAGCTGCAGTGCACAGCTGCCACGCCAGATAATATAGGTTCCTAAACTTAACTTGGCTAAATCCGTAGAATATTTCCAAATAATTTTTGCAAAATAAAGGAGAAGATGTTAGTCAAAATGCTTAGGCAGTGGTCCAAGTAGAATTCGAGAACGTATTTAACCATGATGCCGTTATCCGAAGTCATGCCTCGCCAGTATTTTTCTGGATGCAAACTTCCGATTCCGTAATACAAGGATAAATATATTTTTCGAACCTTTCCTGAATCAACCCATGAGGCACTTTCAACAATTACCGGGAAGGACAAGAAGAATTACCCGAGGCTAGCGAAGAAGAGTTAGTCAAATCATACGAAAGATGGAACACAAAACAATACTGTCGAGAAAATCCTAATTAGGCTGTAGATAGACAGAGTTAACCAAGACGGGAAAGAATAATGATAAGAATTTGTTCTTGCTCATCTGGTCATAACAAAGTGATCCGATTTAAGATACAGTCTGATAACCATACACGTCTTCCTGAAATTATATTGCCAGAATTTTCGCCACACCAGTAAGCATAGCTGCAATGAACGATGGAGTCCATAACTAAGGTATACACCCTAAATCATGTCATCTGGAATTCTTACCACGCCAACCAGTATGGCTGCAAGAAAATCCAAATTCCATAACTAGGATAGTATAACCAACATCAGGCTCCACGTCCCTGTCGTGCTAGCTAGTATGACTGCAATAAATTTAAACTCCATAAATAAAGTAGACATTTATCGTTCTCAGCGAATATTCTTATCAGAATATCTTAACTCAATTCATAAAAACTGATCTTAGATACAAAGTTAAAGTCAACAATGAACGAACATCAAGATTCAAAATTCAACGACGAATTAAGGAAAAGTAATGAAAACTAGCAGAACAGATTTCGAGACAGGATTTAGGAAAAGTTTTCAGGAGAAGTCCCAAAGGTACTATCTAGGTTAAGATAAAAGGAAATCATTGGAATATAATCTAAAACAATCTCAACCTGATATGAGACTGACGAATCATATTCTCGTCTCAACCTAGAAGATATATAAGTTCAACGCATACTTTCCCTCTGGGATCCACAACTTATTCCAAGAAGGAATAAAGTTTGATACGGACAAATGTTTCAGAAATCAGGACGGACAGAATTGAATGGGAAAAGTTTCGAAAAGTTCAAAATAAGATTCCCAGGGGTCATCCCTGGAATCTACCAAGAGTTCCTAATATGTGACTGAGTATCAAAATCCTAAAATATTCCATGACTCAACCTTAATCCTAGGACAGGCTCGCAGTAGTACAGATAAGCTCAAGTACTACCACGACTTCGCATTAATTGCAAAGACTGACCTGCATGGGCCACCACTAAAAACGTGTCACAACCCGCACCCGGATATACGGGTACGAATACGTAGGCCACGCCCAGCCTACGCCGCAGTATCGGCGGTAGAGCGCTGTCAAGTATACTATACTAACTACAATATCTAAAGATCCATAACTAGAAATATACTCATGTCACATCACGAAAACTAAGGAAGATAAGACAAGAAATAATAACAATATTACTAGAACAACTAGAATCTGCAAGGATCATAATACAGGAAAATAAAGAAGGAACAACAAGACTAACTAAGGATAACTACCAGGCAACTCACATAGAAGAATAGTGAGATCCACCTCAGCTAGCAATATCATGAAGTCCAATACTGAGGGCACAACTACTCCTAAAATTTTGTCAACATATCCAGTCAGGATGGAACGAGCATAAATCTCAAATAACAGTTCTAATTAGACGATATTGAAAATGTAGCAGTAAATAGAGAGAATATACAAGAAATCATGAAATGTACATGTGAGTATCATGGCAAGGTAAGCTGTAAATCTAGAGCTAGAACAAGGCAAGTAAAACTGATCATGGCATATACAAGAATCAAGAATCATCTATCCAAGTGTGTGAGTACTAGTTTCAACATGTGGCCGGCTTGGGTCTGCACAAGGTCTACTGGCCTGGTTAATCATACGTGGGGTGTATGATTAACACTCACAAGATCTACAAGAATAACAAGGTGGATAATGACCACACATCTACACTAATACTCTCCGTCCCCGACTAGTATAGTGGATCCAACCATGACACATCATGACATGCGATTCTCCGAGAGGGTAGCTAGCCTTCGCAGGAATCGTGTCTATACAATGTACAAGGAACAAGAAAGACTTGCACAAGATATACCAAGGAAAGCGAGGAATAACATCTCATGACGGGATCCAGAGAAATACCAATCCGTGTGAACAATGTGTCAAGAGAACAAGGGTATCTACACTAAATACAAGAAACATATACGATATCATAAAACAGAAATATTATCAGAGAATGTACTCGCCTGAGATCTGGTAGAATATGTCAACTGAGTCCAAGAACAGTGCCTCGAGGACCTATAGGTGAAATACTGTATCAAAATAAGGGTTTGGAAGTAAAATCAAGTCATACTAAGTCAAACTAGGTCAAGGCAAGTCAAACTAGGTCAATCTAAGTCAAGGGTTGACTTACAGTTGACTTTGGTCAACTGGTCAACTCTGGTCAACTCTAGGTCAAACTTGACTAATGTTGACTAACAGTTGACTTTGGATCAACTGGTCAACTTTGGTCAAGTTCTAATCAATTTTAGGCTACGGTTGACTTCCGGTTGACTTTTGGTCAAAATAGTCAATTGTGGTCAACCAAGGTCAAAACTAGTCTAACCTAGGTCAAATGTTGACTCTACTTCGATGTTCAGTCAAATTAGTCAACCAAGGTCAACAGGGTAAAATCTAGTCTCTACAACATCTACAGGGTCAACACATTCAATTTCAGTGGTTGTAAAATCACTGGAATTGATGGATCTCAAAATACCACAAAAGGAGAAAGATTATAATAATAGGGTAAAAACCTACAGATATTGTCGGATGGTGAAACAACCATTACCAACGTGTCCAGAATGGTCAAATCAGCTAGGATAGCCTGTCCATAAGTCCAATTTGGATACAGGGGCAAAAAGGTAATTTTGGGTCAAAACGGTGTCCGTGTCAGACCCGCTTTGCACCGAAAAACGTGCAAGAATACTAGTCTACCAAACCTAACAAATTATATGTCCACAAATCCAGAATGACGATACGAACCCAACGGTATATCCAGAATTGGATTCCGTTGACCCGATCTCAAATTGGTCCGTTGACCAGGACATTGAAATTCCGATTTGTACGGAAAAGCGTGTCGGAACCAATGTCCTCAAAACTCAGCAAATTATATGTCAACAAGTCCAGAATGACGATATGAACTCAACAGTATATCCGGAATTGGATTCCGATGAACCGGCGTCAAAAAGTCCCGTTGACCCGGACTGTGGGGCCCACTTTGTACCGAAATACGTGCCAGGGTCCACGTCCTCCAAATCTAACAAACTTTATATGAAAACAGGCCAGAACGATGCCACGAGTCTACTGGTGGTGTCATAAATTGAATCCGGAGTCCCAGGTTCAAAAATGGAATTTTATAAGGGCAACACTAAGAATTTGAACGACCAACTTTGGCTTCGAATTCGATCGACCTAACAAGCTCAAACTAAAATGAAATCTAAAGGGAACAGGAAGAGGGTTATACCATCTGTGCACCGGAACTGTTAATGCGCAAAACGGAGCTGATACGGCGAAGATACGAACCCGCGAAGTTGGCATCGCAAAACTGTCCAAAAACAGTACAAATTAAAACGTCAACTTGGTGGCCAGTTTTGATGTATCAAACGATGAAATTAACGGTTCAAACTTGACAGAGGTGAAGAGGGATATACCAAGATTGAGACGGAGCAAGGAGTTCGCCGATCCAACGGTCGGATCTCCCAGAAAATGTGTACGAAGTCGCTGCCCCGAGACACGAATTCTGACTTCGTTTCCGAGCGCGCGTCGACGGGAACCCGTGCCAAACGCACGAATCGACTATTTAACGCGTCGGGGAGGACAGCAGCGACCATGGAGCCTGCCTACGGGTGCGTCCGGCTAAGGGTGGCCGGCCACGGCGGCGGCGGCCGGCAGCAGCGCCGTACGTCGGTGCGGCGGCGCGCTACGGTGGCCCGCGCGCGTAAGCACAGTACGCTGCTGCTGCTGCGGCTGCTGCCTCGCTGTGGGGGCGCGCCGGCCACGTGGTGGCGCACGGCGGGGGGGCGTGGACTGGTGGAGGTGGTGATGAATGGTAATGGTGGTGGTGATGAATGTAAAGAAGAAGGAGGGAGAAGAAGAAGATGAAGAAGGAGGAGAAGGAAGATGATGATGGTGGTGCTCAGCTGCTGCTCGTGGTGGCACGGCCAGCCAGGGAGCTGGGCTCGTGGTGGTCGGCCAAAGCTTGGGAGGGTGGTGTGCTTGTGTGTTAATAAAGAGAGAGAGAGGGATAGAGTTATTGTGTGTGTGTGAGTATATTAATATATAAAGGGAGAAAGAGAGAGATTTAAAAGATATTTAGAGAGAAAGAAAGGGAGATAAAGATTGGGGGGGGGGCTGTTCGTACAGGAAGGGGGGAATGGGTTAAGTGATAATGGGAGAGAGAGAGTGATGTGAGGATATTTATATATATCATATTATATATGTATATATATATACACATATATAAAAGAGAGAGCAAAAGAGATATTTATATGTAAGAGACATATTTTTGAGTAGGGAAAAATGAAAATTATCAGTGGAGTGTTTGGGTAGTCACGAGGGGGCAACATGGAGCTTGGGTTCGGGTTCGGTCGAGCCGGGTGTAAGCCCCTGTTTTTCAAAAATTATAAAATTAGTGTAAATTAATTATTAATGTCATTTTCAGCCTTAAAAATATTTATTATGATTTTTAGGAATTTTTTAGAAATTTTAAATGATTTTTAAATAAATTTTTAATACAAAAATATTGATCTATAATTTTCTAAAAAAGTTTTAATATCATTTTGCAATTTTTTGAAATGTTTTTATATCAGTTTGTAATTAGTAAATTGTTTGAAATTGAGAAATACAAATTTTATTTTGCATTTATACACTATTAAAGCCTTTATGCAATAACCTAATTCCTAAGGGCCTAAGTGCAACTTCCAGAGACCCCCCCGACCACTCTCTCTCTCCTCACCTACTCTCGTTGACCCCCCCCGACCGACGACTGCCACGCCGACGGGCAGCCCCCGCCGTTTCCGGCTGCCCGACCGACCTACGACCGTCCTAACCCCTCTATTTAAACCCCCGCAGCCCCCCGACCAAACCACCACCACCCCAACCCATCTCAGCCAACCGCCGCCCCGTTCTTCCCCGAAACCCTAATCGGAACCCTAACTCCGATCGTCTCCCTCGCTCCGCCTCACCGTCGACCCTCACAGCCCGCAACCACCACCATCAGGCGTGCCGCGCTGAGCCGTGCCCAGCGCCACCGGAGCGCCACTACCACAACGTCTCAATCGCCGTCGAGCTCCTTCGAAGACCCCCCGATCGACCGGACACGTGAGTAACAAACCCCACTTCGTGTCGTCCGTGTCCCGAATCCACATATGTGGTTCGCAAGGACACGGAGACACTGGTCCAGTGTGTGGACACGAGTTTTTGTGTTCGTACGTGTCGTGCGTAGCACGGACACGTTGTTACCTGTGTCCTTAACTGTCTGGACACAGGACCGAAACTATATTTTTTTATATATAAAACTAACCTAAACAGAAAGGACCCTAATCCTAACACAACTGATGGGCTGACCCCCTGGCCAGCCCGTCCTATTCTAACCCCCCCCCCCCCCCCCGCGCAGCAGCTCGGGTTCGAGCTGTGCTGCTGTTGTTTCTTTTTCTTTTCTTTTTCCTTTTCCTTTTCTTTTGATTTATATATATATGTATATTTCTATTTATATATGTATATACTTATATTTGTATATATATATATATGTATTATTACACATACTGTTTTATGTATATACATATGTATATTTTCTATTTAGTACCCTATTTTATTATATTTGTGTATATATATTATATATTATTTTTTTATGTATATATATGTATCTTCTATATATATACATATATGTTATGTGTATATATATATATATATATATATATATTTATATATATATATATATATATATATATATATATATATATATATATATATATATATATATATATATATATATATATATATATATATATATATATATATATATATATATATGTATGCATAATTATTTTAGCCTAAGTAATTTATGTAATATTTACATATGTATATTTTAAATATATGTAGATATTACTTGTCATATTTTATGACTATTTTGTAAGTTTTCACATGGATAAAATATTAATATTTATTTCTACCACTTTGTATTTTCTGTATATTTAAATTACTGCAACCATTTGGTGTCCAGACCTAGCATGGGTTTTTGGGCTCAAATGTGTTTTCATACATTCAAGACCTGTACAAGTCATATTGGACTTGATTCATGGTCTTGGGTCCTGTATTTGAACTTTAGTTCAAATTATATACATGGACAAAATACGCAGATAATTAATTATTTAATTTCAATTGTGTATAGTACTGTTTTTGATTTTCTAAAAATACTTAAATTATTGTTAAAATTCTGGAAAAATAGTATTTAGATACTATGTTAAGTTAGCTAATTTAGTATAATTTTATAGTATTTAATTTACTATTTTGCCACTAGTTTGGCATATGAAACCAAAACTCATTTTCTGTATACTTAGGAAAACTAATTTTTATAAAATATTTGTACTGGTTAGTAAATTCTAGAAAAATTATAATAAATTTCTATGATTAACAAGGATCACTTTGGTACTTTACTTTAAACAAAACTAGGCTTTTTGTCTATCTCTAAAATTGTTAGAACACAATGGTCTTTTGATTTATTTATTGATTAATTACGACTTGTAGCTTTTTGGGTTATTTTGAGTTTTAGCCGTGTTGAACCCCATCCCTCACTAGTGTAAAGACCCTAGAAAGTTAGTTAAAGTAGTGTGTCACCCCACATTGGTCTCCTATGCCAAAGTCATCATTTTTGGCTAGGTGCCCAGTCACAAGTCGTGTTTCACCAATTAGTGTCCTAGTGTTTTAGCTTAGTGTAAAAACTAAGTTATTGTATTTACTTCTACAGTGACGAGTTACCGGACATCCATAGCACTTTTATCGCAGCTTGTTTTGTTTTGCTTTGCTAGAGGCAAGTACTTTCTACGAACTTTACATATTGTCACATAAATGAACTGCAAACCCTACCATGTTGAATGCTGATCCTTGGGATAGCAAGTTAGAATCTCTACATGTTGTACTTCCAGTTACTACCATGCTTAGAACAGTTTTTATGTATCTCTCACATGATAGAACATGGGTTATGGGGAAACTGATAGTAGTGTACGTGATCATATCCCCCTCTACAGTACCGAGCAAAGTTTTATTTTATATGTTACTTGCGCCGTAGGCCTTTATCTCAAAGCTGTATTTGTGCGTATGTACATCTACCGCCTTTACACTTGTACGTATGTACATTTCATTATGTACCCCAGCACATTGTACATCTATTGACCGATCACGTACCTGCTACAGTTTTAAATATTACATATACATCTGTCTCTATGACATATGTGTCCTTGCCATGATAGACTATGTGATGCCATGCTTTCCAGTTATTCCTCTCATGTTCATTTTTATGTCTCATATGCTAGTTTCTTAGATTTAGTACTTGCTCCCGTCCTGACAGGATAACGTTGTAGGTATCCTTACTGAGGAGGAGTTACTCTGCGACACCTATTATGAAGTTACTGCCGAGGACCCGGCTCTGCCTTACGAGGATGTTCCTGCGGGAAACCTCGCCTAGTTGTCTTTTGTATTATTAGACTTTTGAGAGTAGTCATGTATTAGACTATACATTTTGTAACTGGACATGTATCCAGTTTTACATTTCAGTTCACTTGTACTTGGACATTTTACTATATGAGATGACTTTTGTGTTTGGAGCATTTATGATTCTTCTTCACTTATAGAACTGTTAGCACATTTAGTCTTATCCTGTTGTCTTTAGAACAGCTTACTACGTTTTATCTCAACGTAGGCTGGGCATGACTCGGCCTGGCCCAACAATTTGGGTAGCGGGTCGTGACATGTTTTTAGTGGTGGCCCATGCAGGTCCTGAATAAACTGTTTGGTTACGTTATTGTACCAAGCATACCTGCAATTAGGAACTTAAGGTAATTAGACAACATTAGGAATAACGCTTAGAACACCTAGAGGAATACTAGGATTGCAACATAGGAAATACGTCACATGTTTGCTATTATAATTAGATTTCCTTGCATATGATTACTTACCTTAAATAAGTCCTTATAAGTCCTTTTTATTTGTAATTTAGATGGTGCTTACTCGTTCGTCCCAGTATGTTACCCCCGAGAACGGGGCCCTCCTTATCCAGTCAGCTGACCAGTCGACTGATACACCTCCACCTACCACATTCCCCCACTCCACAAATCCACAAACCCAGATACCACAACCACCTTCCACATCACAGGCCCAGCAGGACCCGATACTTCCACCACCCCCTATCACTATACCCACCCAGGCTTCCGTCACACTCGACGGGAACCAGCTGCTCACACTGATTCAGGGGTTCCTAACAACCCATCAGGAGCAGACTACCCTACTCCGCCAGAGCATGGAGCGTTCTGAGGGACGTCCCGTAGTCCCACCACCTGTAGAGCCACGGCAGAGAGCGGGGACGATCAAGGACTTCATGGGTCTGAATCCCAAGGAGTTCTCAGGGACTGAGGGCATAGTAGTAGCAGATGACTGGCTAGATTCGGTAGAGAGGAAGCTTCTGGGAGTTAGGAAGTCGGATGACCTCCAGGTCGAGGCAGCGGGATTTCTGCTGATAGACTTAGCAGGAGTCTGGTTCCGGAATGAGCCGTTGTTTGTGAGAGGGAGAGCCACTTGGGACCAGTTCAAGACCCAGTTCAAGAAGAAATTCTTCTCGACCACTGCTAGAGTAGCCATGGGGCTACGATTCCAGAACATCCAGCAGGGGAACCGTTCTGTTGATGACTATGCGGCAGAGTTTAGTCGCCTGAGCCGTTTTGCTCCTAGTCTGGTTGCTGATCCAGAGGAGATGACCCGTAGGTTTTGCCATGGTCTAGTTCCAGACATTGGCATTCTTATAGTGGCGAACGGTACGACTGACTACTACCAGAGCCTAGAGTTAGCTCGGAGCATCGAGGAGCGTCTTCTGTCATGCAAGAGGGCGGCTTCTGTACATCATGAGGGACCGTCCAAGCGTCAGGCTTTCCAGCAGAGAGCACCAACACCGCCACAGCAGACTTACCGTCCCTCTACACCACTCCATCAGACCCCGCCAGTTCGAGCCCCGGGACCCCGACAACAGCAGCAGCAGAAGGGAGCTATATGTTCTTTCTGCGGGAGACCAGGTCATGACTTCGCAGTCTGCAGGAAGAGGTTGGGTCAGTGTTTGGCATATGGGTCTGCCACCCATCAGCTTCGAAACTGTCCAGCAGCGAAGCCTAGAGGACCACTCCCGACTCAGCAGCAGAGGTTTGGGCAGCATCTGTCACGCCCCAGAACCAGAATACTGGAGAGCGGGGGCAGACATAGCCAGCTACGTATAAGAAATAGAATCCATCTCGCTATACGGTCACGGCTGTCTAGATACATGAGGGTTTATCTACAAGCCAACAGTCTCTTAAGGTCATGAACAAACCTAGTGTCTCAATCACAAGCAAGTAAGTAAAAGTCACAAGATGTATGATCATTAAATATACAATAGTAAGGCATCCCAAATATTACATATTCAGTTGATCATGAAGCTAGTCGTTACAAAATGTCAGGACTAGCAAGAGTTTAGTCATACATGATCAACCCTAGGATCTGTTAATCATGTTACAGCCCGTAGGCAGACAGTAAGTAAGTGCAACCGAGCTAAACAGGTGCTCGTCGGCTAAACGCCTCAAAAGAATATTTTTACAATAGAGTGGGAGAGCCAAAAATAACCCACTCGTTGCCAGGGTTCCGTCTAGTGGCCACCATCTGGCTGGAAGGTCGGTAGATCCTCTAGAGCTGCTCCAAAATATGGCCACACAAAACCAGCTGGGTCAGACCCCAGAAAGAGCAAGTGCCACAAAGGAAGCTTCACTTAAGAACTAAAACCAGCAATCAGCACAAGATATAAATAAAAGTAAGAACTGGAAATAAAGAAAATACACCGGGATGATATACGACGAGATAACCATAGAACTATTCAGATAACCAGGTTACAACCCGTAAACCAAACAAGGACTGGGGTTGTAACCCTTCGTTTGAACAGAACTTGGAATTCTCACCATTTATCGGTAAAATAAATACAAGTATTCTGGTCATTCAATAGTCTGGAACAGGATCAGGGCAAGACTAGACTGGTTAGACTCCATCCAATCACTTCCTGGCCAAGCAAGAATTACGGCTCGATACTTTAACTAACTAGGGTTGTCACAAGCCTAATTACTAATAAGATGCAGTAAGATTATTCCACAGCCACAAGCCCTGCAGACCATCCAGGTTACCCGGGTTAAAAGATTAGAGTTGAATTCAGGTGGGTACATCGTCCAGGAAACGAATGTACCCTTAGGTAGCTTGAAGGGTGCAACACATGACAGTGTGCTGGAAATGTGCCCTACTCGACGGCAGGCTACAGATCCCAAGGCGTGCCCAGGTAACGGGATTGCCTGTAGCTGGGAAATCTCTTCATGACTAATGTATTAATCTAGTTATTAGTTCTTAGTTCATTTCAATAGGTACTCCTGACCGTGGTACTCAGGAGTCCCATCCTAGATATGATACAAGACAGGACTGGTTTATTTATATAAGCACAATCACCCACGGTGTCCAGGTTATTTATACAGGTTATGTCATGTCAGGTATTCGTCGCAACAGCTATTCGAGATAATCATGTCAGGTTATCATGCCAAGTGTACTTGTCAGGAGTGCACCACGGCGGGCCACTATCAGGTCATGTCAGGTTATTATGTCAGGAGTGCACCACTACGGGTCACTATCACGTCATGCTCAATTATCAATTCCAAACATATCAAGTAAATTTGTGATTATCAAGTTCATGACAAAAGGCGTAAGGATATAAAATGGACGTAAAATATCTAATAAAATATTAATATACAGGGCTATAGAAGAGCCAAGCTTAAGGAAAATAAAACCAAGTCTGACATGCTGGCATAAGACCAAGTCAGCCAAAGGCCATGCGCTCAGTGCAAAAGTCATACGCTCAGTGCAAATCATACGCTCAGTGCAAGTCATACGCTCAGTACAAGTCATACACTCAGTGCAAGTCATACGCTCAGTGCAAGTACTCCATACGCCTCCAAAAGGCAGCGTATGAGGTCCATACGACTCCTTGTCACCCAAGTGAGCGTATGTAAGACATACGCTCCCAAAAGGCAGCATATGGACTCCATACGACTCCTTGTCACCCAAGTGAGCGTATGCAAGACATACGCTCCCAAAAGGCAGCATATGGACTCCATACGACTCCTTGTCACCCAAGTGAGCGTATGCAAGACATACGCTCCCAAAAGGCAGCATATGAGGACTGTGCTGCGCTAAAGAGCGCGCGTAAGTCAGTGGCACAAGCTAAAAAGCTCGCGCACTGCTCACTGTCTTCTCTAAATCAGCAAGAACTCCATGGGTTGAATCCAAAGCTTCAAAAGTCCATAACTTGGTCCAAACAAGTCCAAATCCGACTTTGCAAAGTTCTATCTTGGGTGAAATTCAATTCTCTCCAACATAAGAACATCAAAACCCATAAAAATACAACTTAAATAGATCAAAACCATGCAAAATCGAAAATAGAAGAAACTTAGATCTAGAACAATGGAGACTCCAAATCACAAAATATCAAGTTCTAATGTTGATCACCATGGCCTAATCTAGCTAATGGACAAATAAAAAGTGGTTCTCAAGTAGTAGCAAGGTGCACTTGCCTAAGGGGTGTTGGTGTTGTGTGGAGGAAGGAAGAAGAAGAAGATGAAGAAATAAATGAGAGAATTATGAGGAGAGAGAAAGGTAGATGGAGATAATAAAGAGGGTGGTTGTGATGGAAATGAGGGAGGAGCATAGGCTAAGGTGTTCAAATATAAAATAAACCAAACCAAACCAATCCTTCTCCATAAAATAAACCAAGACGGGTCGAGAACCAATGTACGAGAAATCCAAAATCTGCTAGTCAAGAAAATAAGATACATGACAAAATCCAACTTCGAGTATAATTACAAAATACGGGAAACAGGGGTGACAGCATCTACAGCAGCAGAAGGGACGTCAGGGGAAGGTTTATAGCCTAGCCCTTGAGCCGAAGCCGGAGCAGGTTTCGGAGCCAGATTACTTAGCTGACGTCATTACAGGTCATGTTTATTTGCATACTTTGTCACCCCCAGTTTCTAGAAACAGGGGTATTTTTGTAATTTTTCACTTTAAAAATTATTTTTAAATTATTTATTTAATTATTTCATTATTTTGGGGATATTTGAATCGGGTTCGAATTTCAACTCATTTCGACTTGTTTTGACTTGTTTCGGGGACCCGGGGTAGTTTTGACCTTAGCGGGCCCACACACTAGCTAGCCATGGCCCACAATATTACCATCAAAAGTTAGAGGGATTAATCATGACCCCATGGATTAGGTTAGACCTAATTAGAACATTAGATTTACATTTTTAACCCCCAAACCCTAAGCAACCTTGTAAGGAGCTAATAAAACAATAGGAGGGCAAACTTGTAATTAGTCAAAAAGGGGATTTGGACATGTAATGGCTGGCCACATTATGTAGGGGGTGGGTAGGAGAGAGAAAATCATTTCCATTTGTTCTCATCCACTTCTTCTTCTTCTTCTTCTCCAAGGGTTTCTTCCATTTTTGAGAGCTCACCATTGTTCCATCTCCAAATAGGTAAAAACTCTTCTCTAAATTAGCTTTCCTCTCATGTAGAATGGTTAGGAACCCATAGGAATGTGTCCCATGGTTGTGTCTCCATTAGAGACCATTTTGTGTCCTTTTGGACATTTTTAGAGGTGTCCAATAGGTAGGATCGTGTCCAAGTGGAAAAACCCCCAATTTGGACACATGTATATTGTTTGTGTATTGATTTTGTGTTGTTCTTACATTAATTCCAGATTTTACCATATGTTTGGGAAGGTATTTTCAATGTATCATATTGTATCTTTTAGTTATATATATATATATATATATATATATATATATATATATATATATATATATATATATGTATATGTATATATATGTATATATATATGTGTTACTCTATATACATATATATGTATGTATATATATTGGGGCTTATATATATATGGATATATATTATGATATGTGGTGTGTCATGTGTGTACATTTTGTGTTTGGATGGGAGCACTAGTGGGTTCGGCCAAGTGGGAAGATTGTGTGTGTGTATGTGTTAGTTTAGAGGGGAGATTGAGTGTTTGAGTGTTTGTTTGTGAGAGATTTGAGAGGGGAATGAGTGTAGAGTATAGAGAGATGTGTGAGAGGTGGTAAGTGGTGTTAGGGGAGGGAAAACACCCATTTTTGCACCTGAAAACAGCAGCTATACCAGGCCAATAACAGCCCCATATCACCCCAATGTTTTCCCCAATTCAGTCCAATAAATACCCATTTCAGCCCCCATGTTGGCATGCCCAATTTCAGTCTCAAACACAGCCCTATACATGCTGAAATCAGCCCCAACACACCATATATTACTGTCCATTTCAGCCCTGCACATGCCCAAGTGGCTGTCCCTAAAACCTGTCCCATGTACACCCCAAATAGCCCCCATAACCTGTCCATTTCCAGCCTTCAAAGGCAGTCCCAAACCTGTCAATTGAAGTCCACATTTCAGTTTCTAACACCACATAAATCAGTCCTATTAGCCCCTAAACTTCAGTCCATATTCCCTCTAAAACAGTCCAACATTAGTCTATGTTTGTTGTCCCAAATGACAGCCCTAAACTCCCTCATTGCTGTCCTCATTGCACCCTTAACATTCAGTCCAAACCACCTATAGTGGCTGTCCCCTCTTAGCCTATAAACAGTCCATACAAACCACTTATATGGCTGTCCTATTTGTCCTAAAACAGTCCACATTTGTCCCATGTTTCAGCCCCACCATAACCCCATATCATTCCATATAATTAGCTTGTGTGTGTGAGTATTTGTGAGCTTGTGAGTGTGAGTGTGAGAGCCTAAGTGAGTGTAGCTAGTGAACCATAGTTTAGCCTATGTGCAAACTAATAGGACACCTATAGGAAACCTATGAGAGTGATAAATATAGGAGTGTATCATGAGAGTGAGTGGTGTAGATGAGTGTGGTATGAAAAGGGTAAATTCATGATATAGGCAAGATAACGGGTAAAGGGCTAACATGTGTCGTAAGATGGCCTAGATGGTTAGGATACCCCAATTTCTTGGTAGGTAAACCTTAGATAGGTTGATATCTTGCTACCCTAGGGAGCCTAGGCTAGTGCCATGGGTATTGGCGGGGTTTCCTTGGGTTTGGGTAAGGTATCAGGATTTACCTTAGAAGCGTAAATACTAGTTTTGCCTAGAAATAGGATATTAGTGTTAGAAGTCTAAGATGGTGTTAGAACTTGATCCCCGTGGTTGGTAATGATCAAATATGGTACTCTAAGACTAGTTTTGACGTCGGTTGACCGTTTTGACCAAAAGTCAATAAAAGTCAACCGAAGGTCAAACTTAGCCTTTAAGCGACCCGATTTGACCGGAACCAACCCAGAGTTGACCAGTTGACTAAAAGTCAACAGTTGGTCAACATTAGACTAGTTTGACCTAGGGTTGACCCAGAGTTGACCAGAGTTGACCAGAGTTGACTTTTTGACCAAAAGTCAACTGTAAGTCAACTGTTGATCCCGATTGACCTAGTTTGACTTGGAATGACTCCCAGTGACCTAGTATGACCTAGTATGAACCAGTATGGCCTAGTATGACCAAGTTTGACCTAGATTGACCTAGTTTTGACTTAGACTTGCATTCATGACTTGTATTAGTTTCCTTTTCAGTATTTAGTCCTGTTTGACTCATAGTATCTTATTTTAGGTCTGTGATCACTCTGAGCGTCTGTTCACCCTATCAGCTCAGGACCACAGGCGAGTACATTCACTGATAGTTTTCATTGTCTTGATATCTACTATATCCGATTTAGTTGTAGTATTTTACATGATTCCCGACACGATGGTTCATGGACTAGTATACGTCGGATCCAGTCATGAGATGTTATTCCTTGTCTTCCTTGGTATATGAGTATGTGATATTTCTGTATTCTTGTACTTGTATAGACATGGACTTGGGAGTGGGCTGATCACCTACTTTTAAGTCTCGTGTCATGACGTGTTATATCCGGATCCGTGATACTATTCGGGGATGGGGGAATTATTAGGGGTTATGTGATCAAAGCCCTATGTCACTATTTTGCTAGCGCCACCCTCACCTCACGTAGGGTGTAGCAGATACTCCATGTCTATGTTATCCAGGTTGGCCGGCATGACCCTTTCCAAATTTTCATGTGATTGTCGGGCCAAGTGGATAACCCTACCATGATTCCCTAGCCGATCACATATCGCTCTAATAATTCAAATCATATTTTACATTATTGCTATATCTTATATTCCAGTTCAGCTTTACTTACTGTACCTTTCACCATGCTATAATTCATTTCTCACATGCTCTACCTGCTTTTACTGTACCATATTTTGACCAAGTTCTGTTTGAAAGAAGGGTTACAACCCCGGTCCTTGTCTGGTTTAAGGGTTGTAACTCGGCTTTCAAATGGTTCCCATGTCACTTATATCTTTGTCGTGTATTCTATTATGCTGTCTCTTATAGTATTTCTCAATTCATATGGAACTGCTGTTGGTGTTTGTACTTGCTCATTTTCCTGACAGGATACGTTGACAAAATTTTACAGATGACTTAGAGGCTGATTGCCCGACTTACTACGGGATAGAGTCTGATGGACTTGACCTAGACAGGGGCTTAGTGGTAGAGCCTCTTGACTTCGCTCACCCAGAGTAGCCTAGTTGTAGTTAGGTTTGCCTGGCCTGCGAGCCAGCCAGTTTATTTCTGTTGTAGTATCTTTATACTTAGTATTATTCTGAGACTCTGGATTTTGTGTTAGCTGTGACTTGTGGATATTTCTGGACTCGTTTCTTGCTTATTCTATCATATCTCTTTTCCATGTTTTCTACCTTAGTTTTGATTTATGTGATTGAGACAGTATTGCTTTGTTCCTCCGTTCGGAGTGTATATACTGTACAGGTACATTTATCTATTTTAGACGTAGTATTTACAGACCCTATATACAGCGTTCTACCACCGATACTGCGGCGTAGGCTGGACGTAACCACGTGCTCGTGCCCCTCTTCAGGGTGCGGGTCGTGACATACTTTTCTAGCTCTATGCTTGTTCGATTCTGGTGCATCTCATAGCTTTCTGTCATTAGAGTTTATGCATGAACATCACTTAGTATCTACACCTACTGCGGAGATTAGTAGAGTAATGACGGAAGGAGGACCAGTGCCTATTAGAGCTAGCTATAGATGCTCTATTATGATAGCCGGGAGAGAGTTCGAGGGGCGATTCTTTGTGATACCACTCCCCGGTTATGATATCATATTGGGGATGGACTGACTTAGCTATACCCATGCATCTATAGATTGCCATGAGGGTAGTATTTTGTTCAGTCCCCCAGGCACAGCACCATTCAGTGTCAGGAGGACAGGGCCGGAGATCAGCCTAGAGCCGAACTGTTGTGCTACAGTCGGGGACGCAGCACCGCCACACCCTATCATTAGAGAGTTTATGGATGTATTCCCAGAGGATCTTCCAGGGCTTCCGCCTGACAGAGATGTGGAATTCACTATAGATTTAGTGCCGGGTTCATCACCAGTATCCCGGGCTTGCTATAGAGTGAATCCCAAGGAGGCCATAGAGATGAAAGAGCAGATTGATGACCTGTTGAAAAAAGGTTTCATTCGATCCAGTGCTTCTCCATGGGGAGCGCCAATGCTCTTTGTGCCTAAGAAGGATGGTACAGTCCGGTTGTGTATTGACTACCGGGCCTTGAATGCCATCACTATCAAAAATAAATATCCTCTGCCCAGGATAGATGATTTGTTCGACCAGTTGAGCGGGGCGAAGGTGTTTTCCAGGATAGACTTGAGATCCGGGTACCACCAGGTAAAGGTTAGGCCAGCAGACATCCAGAAGACGGCGTTCAATACGAAGTACGGGCAGTACGAGTTTCTGGTGATGCCATTTGGTCTCACAAATGCACCAGCTATCTTTATGAACTTGATGAATAAGACATTTCACCAGTATATGGATAAGTTCGTCGTAGTGTTTATCGACGACATCCTGATATACTCGAAGATGCCAGAGGAGCATGCAGAGCACTTGCGAATAGTTTTGGGGATTCTGAGACAGGAGAGATTGTTTGCAAAATTGCCGAAGTGCGAGTTCTTTTTAGACCGAGTGGAGTTTCTCGGCCATGTAGTCACTGGAGATGGAATCTCGGTGGATCCCAGAAAGATTGCTGCAGTTGAGACATGGAAGGCTCCGACGTCAGTTTCAGAGATCAGGAGCTTTCTGGGTTTAGCAGGCTATTATAGAAAGTTCATCCAGGACTTTGCTAGGATAGCTGAACCCATGACGAAGCTGACGCAGAAGGACGCAGAGTACATTTGGTCAGAGGACTGCCAGACAGCATTTGAGGAGCTGAAGAGGAGGCTGACGACCGCTCCAGTTCTGACATTACCTTCAGGTTCTGGAGGTTTCACCATATACAGTGATGCTTCTGGGAAGGGGCTAGGATGTGTCCTACAGCAGCATGGGAAAGTGATTGCTTATGCATATAGGCAATTGCGGACTCATGAGAGGAATTATCCTACCCATGACCTCGAGTTAGCTGCGGTGATATTTGTACTCAAGTTATGGAAATATTACTTATACGGAGAGCGTGTGAAAATCTTTACTGACCACAAAAGCTTGAAGTATGTGTTCACGTAGAAAGAGCTGAACATGAGGCAAAGACGATGGTTAGAGTTGATGAAGGACTTCGACATCGATTTACAGTATCACCCCGGAAAGGCAAATGTGGTGGCGTATGCGCTGAGCAGGCATCCGATGGCATGGTACCTGATGATTGATCGACATTTGCGGGAGGATCTGGAGAAGCTCGGTATCGAGCTAGTTCGGCCAGGATCAGTGATACAGATGATGGCGCTTGACATTCAGTCAAGTTTGATGGAGCAGATCCGGGAGGCACAGTCTACAGATGAGAGCCTTCGCAGACTTTGACCCCAGGCTTTAGCGGGATTGCTGGATGACTTTACTATAGCAGAGGATGGATCCTTGAGGCATGGCAGCCGATTGTACGTGCCGAGGGGAGAGCTGGTAGAGGCAGTCTTAGAGGAGGCGCACCGATCGAGATATTCTATTCACCCTGGTGCTAACAAGATGTACCGTGACTTGCAGAAACATCTTTGGTAGCACGGGATAAGGAGGGATGTATCACGTTTCATCTCGAGATGCCTAGTTTGCCAGCAGGTCAAGGCGGAGCGCCAGAGGCCAGCTGGTTTGTTGTAGCCGTTACCCATTCCCGAGTGGAAGTGGTAACATATTACGATGGACTTCGTTTCAGGGCTTCCTCGTTCCCATGGAGGGAAGGATGCCATCTAGGTCATCGTAGACAGGCTGACGAAGTGTACGCACTTCATACCCTTCAAGGTGGGGCTTTCCACCGAGAAGTTGGCGGAGCTATACATGCAGCAGATAGTTCGCCTACACGGAGTACCGGTGAGCATCGTGTCAGACAGAGACAGCAGATTCACATCCCACTACTGGAGGAGCTTGCAGGAGGAGTTGGGCAGTAGGCTCAAGTTCAGTACGGCGTACCACCCGCAGACAGATGGGCAGTCCGAGAGGACGATACAGACACTGGAGGATATGCTGAGGACCTGCGTACTGGACTTCGGAGGATCATGGGAGAGCCATCTGCACTTGGTAGAGTTTTCATACAACAACAGCTACCAGGCCAGTATTGGTATGTCTCCTTTCGAGGCGCTATATGGACGACGATGCCGCACACCGCTCTTTTGGGATGATGTCGGAGACAGAGTTATGCTTGGGCCAGAGATGATTACGGATACAGCAGAGAAAGTCAGGATGATCAGAGATAGGCTCAGAGTAGCTCAGGATAGGCAGAAACACTGGGCTGATGCTAGTCGCAGACCGATGGAGTTCGCAGACGGTGATATGGTGCTAGTGAAGATATCACCTACTAGAGGGACGATCCGGTTCGAACGAGGAGGGAAGCTGAGCCCCAGATACATCGTGCCATTCGAGATACTTGGCAGGATCGGAGAGGTAGCTTACAGCGTTGTACTTCCACCCAATCTAGCAGGAGTTCACGACATCTTTCACGTATCTCAGCTGAGGAGATATGTTCCAGACCCCAGTCATGTGCTAGATCATTCAGAGTTGGAGGTCGGATCGAGCCTTACAGTTTTTAAGCAGCCAGTGGAGATATTGGACAGGAGAGAGAAGAGGCTGAGGAACAAGGTTATACCCATAGTACGAGTAGCTTGGAGCCGTCACTCCCCAGGTGAATCAACTTGGGAGAGGGAGTCGGACATGAGGGAGAGATACCCTTACTTGTTCGATCCAACCGCTGCGAGGGAACCACCCGTTCCCACTTGATACCTTAGAGGTTAGTTTTGATCGCAGCCTTAGTCATTTTGTTGCATTGCTTGCTATGTTAGAATATTGTCGGGTCTTCGATCCTTGTGAATTTCGAGGACGAAATTTTTTAAGGAGGGAAGACTTGTAAACCCCTGTTTTTCAAAAATTATAAAATTAGTGTAAATTAATTATTAATGTCATTTTCAGCCTTAAAAATATTTATTATGATTTTTAGGAATTTTCTAGAAATTTTAAATGATTTTTAAATAATTTTTAAATGAATTTTTAATACAAAAATATTGATCTATAATTTTCTAAAAAAGTTTTAATATCATTTCGCAATTTTTTGAAATGTTTTATATCAGTTTGTAATTAGTGAATTGTTTGAAATTGAGAAATGCAAATTTTATTTTGTATTTATACACTGTTAAAGCCTTTATGCAATAACCTAATTCCTAAGGGCCTAAGTGCAACTTCCAGAAACCCCCCCGACCACTCTCTCTCTCCTCACCTACTCTCGTTGACCCCCCCCGACCGACGACTGCCACGCCGACGGGCAGCCCCCGCCGTTTTCGGCTGCCCGACCGACCTACGACCGCCCTAACCCCTCTATTTAAACCCCCGCAGCCCCCCGACCAAACCACCACCACCCCAACCCATCTCAGCCAACCGCCGCCCCGTTCTTCCCCGAAACCCTAATCGAAACCCTAACTCCGATCGTCTCCCTCGCTCCGCCTCACCGTCGACCCTCACAGCCTGCAACCACCACCATCAGGCGCGCCGCGCTGAGCCGCGCCCAGCGCCACCGGAGCACCACCGCCACAACGCCTCAGTCGCCGTCGAGCTCCTTCGAAAACCCCCCGATCGACCGGACACGTGAGTAACAAAGCCCACTTCGTGTTGTCCGTGTCCCGAATCCACATATGTGGTTCGCAAGGACACGGGGACACTGGTCCAGTGTGTGGACACGAGTTTTTGTGTTCGTACGTGTCGTGCGTAGCACGGACACGTTATTACCTGTGTCCTTAACTGTCTGGACACAGGACCGAAACTATATATTTTTTAATATAAAACTAACCTAAACAGAAATAAAATAAACAAGGACCCTAATCCTAACACAACTGATGGGCTGACCCCCTGGCCAGCCCGTCCTATTCTAAACCCCTCCCCCCCCGCGCGCAGCAGCTCGGGTTCGAGTTGTGCTGCTGTTGTTTCTTTTTCCTTTTCCTTTTCTTTTGATTTATATATATATGTATATTTATATTTATATATGTATATACTTATATTTGTATATATATATGTGTATTATTACACATACTGTTTTATGTATATACATATGTATATTTTCTATTTAGTACTCTATTTTATTATATTTGTGTATATATATTATATATTATTTCTTTATGTATATATATGTATCTTCTATATATATACATATATGTTATGTGTATATATATATGTATGCATAATTATTTTAGCCTAAGTAATTTATGTAATATTTACATATGTATATTTTAAATATATGCAGATATTACTTGTCATATTTTATGACTATTTTGTAAGTTTTTACATGGATAAAATATTAATATTTATTTCTACCACTTTGTATTTTCTGTATATTTAAATTACTGCAACCATTTGGTGTCCAGGTCTAGCATAGGTTTTTGGGCTCAAATGTGTTTTCACACATTCAAGATCTGTACAAGTCATATTGGACTTGATTCATGGCCTTGGGTCCTGTATTTGAACTTTAGTTCAAATTATATACATGGACAAAATACGCAGATAATTAATTATTTAATTTCAATTGTGTGTAGTACTGTTTTTTGATTTTCTAAAAATACTTAAAGTATTGTTAAAATTCTGGAAAAATAGTATTTAGATACTATGTTAAGTTAGCTAATTTAGTATAATTTTGTAGTATTTAATTTACTGTTTTGCCACTAGTTTGGCATATGAAACCAAAACTCATTTTCTGTATACTTAGGAAAACTGATTTTTATAAAATATTTGTACTGGTTAGTAAATTCCAGAAAAATTATAATAAATTTCTATGATTAACAAGGATCACTTTGGTACTTTACTTTAAACAAAACTAGACTTTTTGTCTATCTCTAAAATTGTTAGAACACAATGGTCTTTTGATTTATTTATTGATTAATTACGACTTGTAGCTTTTTGGATTATTTTGAGTTTTAGCCGTGTTGAACCCCACCCCTCACTAGTGTAAAGACCCTAGAAAGTTAGTTAAAGTAGTGTGTCATCCCACATTGGTCTCCTATGCCAAAGTCATCATTTTTGGCTAGGTGCCCAGTCACAAGTCGTGTTTCACCAATTAGTGTCCTAGTGTTTTAGCTTAGTGTAAAAACTAAGTTATTGTATTTACTTCTACAGTGACGAGTTACCGGACATCCATAGCACTTTTATCGCAGCTTGTTTTGTTTTGCTTTGCTAGAGGCAAGTACTTTCTACGAACTTTACATATTGTCACATAAATGATCTGCAAACCCCACCATGTTAAATGCTGATCCTTGGGGTAGCAAGTTAGAATCTCTACATGTTGTACTTCCAGTTACTACCATGCTTAGAACAGTTTTTATGTATCTCTCACATGATAGAACATGGGTTATGGGAAAACTGATAGTAGTGTACGTGATCATATCCCCCTCTACAGTACTGAGCAAAGTTTCATTTTATATGTTACTGCGCCGTAGGCCTTTATCTCAAAGCTGTATTTGTGCGTATGTACATCTACCGCCTTTACACTTGTACGTATGTATATTTCATTATGTGCCCCAGCACATTGTACATCTATTGACCGATCACGTACCTGCTACAGTTTTAAACATTACATATACATCTGTCTCTATGACATATGTGTCCTTGCCATGATAGACTATGTGATGCCATGCTTTCCAGTTATTCCTCTCATGTTCATTTTCATGTCTCATATGCTAGTTTGTTAGATTTAGTACTTGCTCCCGTCCTGACAGGATAACGTTATAGGTATCCTTACTGAGGAGGAGTTACTCTGCGACACCTATTATGGAGTTACTGCCGAGGACCCGGCTCTGCCTTACGAGGATGTTCCTGCGGGAAACCTCGCCTAGTTGTCTTTTGTATTATTAGACTTTTGAGAGTAGTCATGTATTAGACTATACATTTTGTAACTGGACATGTATCCAGTTTTATATTTCAGTTCACTTGTACTTGGACATTTTACTATATGAGATGACTTTTGTGTTTGGAGCATTTATGATTCTTCTTCACTTATAGAACTGTTAGCACATTTAGTCTTATCCTGTTGTCTTTAGAACAACTTACTACGTTTTATCTCAACGTAGGCTGGGCATGACTCGGCCTGGCCCAACAATTTGGGTAGCGGGTCGTGACACCGGGTCGGGTCAAAATCGGATATGGTGCAATATTTGAATTAAAAATAGGTATTTATGATTATAGAAAAATAAGCAGCATGTGGGGGCTCAAATAAATAGGACACCAGTATCAGGCGGGTAGTAGGCTTCATGGGGGCCATGTCCATATTTGGGGTCGACTAGGTTGGGTCGATGTCGGGTCCCGAAATTAATTAGAAATTAAATCAGGTTTTACGGTAGATAATTAATTGGCCAAAATTGAACCGAAAGTTGTGCGAAGGAAATGGAGCACAAAATGTAGTATTTGAGTGGGACATGAAGGTCATGGGTGAAGAGCGTCTCGAGTAGATCATTCATGACAAGTTGGTTCTGAGAAAACGACTGGTCTGGTGCTCATAAATTAAAAGTCATGGTAGCGTGCATATGATAATCCAGGAAAAGAGTGGGAATTCAATTAATAATTAAAATGGTCTAAATTGACTCGAACTTGTGCGAAGCAAAAAGAGTATAAGGGAACAAGTTCGAGTGAGACACAAAATATCAATGTAAAGATAATCTCGTCTACTACAAACTTCAAGAAGGAAGTTTCCAGAGACTGACATCCCTGATGCTCTAGAAATCCAAGTCACGGTAAAGAGCATTAAATCAAATAATAATCAAATAATAATATTTATTCAAAATAATTGATTTATAAAATTGAAAAAAATAAGCCCTAAATTCAGGGGCTTATACCGAGCAACGTGGTCGCGAACCGAAAGCATCGAAGGCTGCGTAACGGCTTCGTGGTCGTATGGGCTTTGACGGAATTCGAATTGGTCGCGTGTGCGCGACGAATTTGATGCATATCCGTCAAAATTCACCGTATCGTGCACTTTGCGAATTTCTCAATTACTTTGTACATGTTCGTCAGATCGAGACAAAACTTACGCCAACAGAACCGTATCATTTTTCTGACCCTGCATGCCAAGTTTGGTCCGATTCTGAGACAGTGGAATCAGAACACCGTTTTGCGGGACCCACGTTCCGACTCAACGGGCGTTTTTGTGCACGGTCCGCCGAAATCCAACTTTGGACATATGGTTGGGTTCGTATCAGAAAACTGGATCCGTAGACATGTAGTTTGACGACGTTAGAGACCATTGACTCTGGCACGCCTTTCGGTGCAAAGCGGGTCCAACGGCGGACATCGTTTTTGCCCGAAATTACCGTTTTGCCCCTGTGTCCAGAATTGGACTTAAGGACAGGCAATCTAGCTAATTTGACTATTCTAAGAATATTGGTACTATTTATTTCAGCATCTGGAGACTTATGCATGTGTTGACTGATTGTGGCTCTTTGAGTAGTATATTACTATTGGTTTTTCTAGCTAAGGATCTCAGGCAAGTGCACTTTCTGATTGCTTTTCGATTCATAGTAGTCTTTTCATTTTATGTCTATACATATATCTTACTGCTTGTTGACACGCTCGTCACACGGAGTAGTTGGAAGGGAAAATATCTTAGTAGACATATGGACTACCCAGAACTATCCCCCGTGTCTTTCGTGAATGATAGCAGCTGCACACGACACGTGCAGGGTGCCGGATTTACCTCCTAGCCGTTCACATGTCGAAAAGGATATTTCAACCACATAGGTAGTTATCTTTTTTTTTTACTTCTTTATCGTGCTATGTCATCAGTTATCTTCCAGTTTTTATCTCTCATATGTCATTTTCATGTCTTGTTAATTCTATTGTGTTTTCGCATTGTCGTCGGTTTGTGTACTTGTTTCATTCCTGACTGAAAACCAACATTTTTTAGGTTTAGCCGCGATCACTCTTAGCATTGGGAAGGCTTGGGTATGCTGAGGTCAACCTAGAAATAGAAAGCAATTGTATCAATTTCATTAATTGTAAAATCTTGTATTTTTTAATTATAAATGTTGTAAATGTTGTAACAAATTTAGAAATGTGAATGAGCAGCAAATGTTATATTTTGAGCAATTATTCCTTGCGGGCTTGACAGCGTTCTACCGCCGACTCTGCGGCGTAGGCTGGCTTGGACACGTCTCGTATCCGAAAAACCTTGTGCGGGTCGTGACAAGTTTTTGTGGTGGCCCATGCAGGTCAGTTTTCGTAAAAAATTGCGAACTCGTGATGGTACTTAAGTTAGTCGTACTATTGCGAGCCTGCGTCCAGGAAATGCTCATTCACAATTAGGTTTAAAATAATTTAAGAGAATGACTAGGACTAGGAGTCCCTTGTTCAAATTGACCGTTAGGTAGTTAAGGTTGTTAGATAGGCCATGCTATTTAGAATGCTTGCCAGGTCTCTATAAGACACACTGATACTTTTGATACGACATTATGATCCAATGTGGATCCACTATTCACTGGTAAGTTAGACTTATCTATAATCAAGGCTTTAATCGTGATAAACTGTTCGATTTATCTTCTGCACTATTTAGATATAAACATCATATCATAAATTAGAACTGTCTATTTAAATTCTATTTTACTGTAAGGAATTGATTCATAATTCATGATTCTGTTATTCGTATGCGAATCTCGAGGTAGATTGACTTGAGATTTTCCATCAACCATTGAAATGCACATGAAATAGATACTAGAATGTTTGTATTAATTTCGTCTTTAGTTATTTTCTCCATATTTACTCTTTTATTTTAAGTGTTGTGACTGATAGGACAAATACCTACACTTTATTTTTTTGTCAACCTGTTTGAATCTCTAGAAGCCCCTAAATTTTACGGATATAGTTAAAGGAATGGTTAGACAGCAGCGTACTGTCGTTAATTATCTGAGAGTGGAGATGTGGGTTCACTGCAGCCAGCAGCGCACTGGCGAGGCACAACCCATAGAATTGAAATCATTTCGAAGAATTGTAGGTTATGGAATCATTGCTAAAACTATGTCCTAGTTGACCTCTTTAGATCTTAGGTACCCTTGTGTCAATGTAAGGTAGAGTACCTGATAGCCTATCACAATTGAATCATGGAACCAAGTGTTTTCCACAGCCAGAGTATATGGGCGAGGCATAATTCTCGGTAAAATAATTTCAGACGTGATTACAAATTAGAATACTATAGAGGATAGGGACTGCCCTGTATGACCCTAAGATCCAAAACCAATACTAGTGTAAGTTCTGTGAGTTGAGTAGCATGTCTCCCAACCTAGCATTTCGTGGCCCTTGTGATCTATTAATGAGGTAATTGATTGATGCTAACAGGTTTACCTAGAATATAGAATTTAGAGGTCCATAACCCATTGGTTGACCAAGGCCTCATGGATAGGTAGGTAGTAGGGTGCCTGTATAAGCAAGAACACCATGTAAGGTTTAATTCTCTCAAAACTCAAACTACTTATTCCTCCTTTCAAAAATCTTGCCTATTTATATTTTGACTCTCTTGACCAATTATGCTATTACAGCCTAGTTTTTGCAAGCTTCCTCTTTTATCGAGCTTGATTCGAACATATGTTTATTGGGGACGCCCGCTAACATATTGTCTAATCAGAATCATTGTATTACGGTTTGATCAACCATGATGTATTTGGTTCGCTTTTCTTCTAATTATCCTACATGGATTGAGATGTAGATGTCTCTAAGATCTCATCCACGACTGCTTGACAACTCCTCTTGAATTATACATTCGCCTTTGAATCACGTAATTGTATTCGGTGACATCTCTCTTGAACTCTTCATTGTTTTTGCCTTTCACTGATTAGAAAGACGAAAGCTCGTAATTGATAGATAGATACAGAGTATTTCCCATGGCTATGATAGTTGTATACGCAAGTATAGCTACCATCGGCCAGCTCTGTGACTAGAACCTTGCCTTGAGTTACTCGTCCTCCCTTCGATACTAAACCTGCTAATCTTGATCTTCTAGTCATTGGAGTCCGAGAATGATTAGGATCCTTCCCTTGATCAAATGCCAACCTAGGAGACTACCGTATTCCGTCACGCCGTGCCTTATTCTTTATTAACAAGAGTCGATGTACAGTATCCGGACTTTAGAATTCTTCTAGCCTCATTATTCCTAAAACCATATCCTAGCTTCTAAGGTGGGTAGACCGCAAGCTTTCCAAAATTTTGATATACAAGGATTACTGATTGATTAGAATAATTTCCATTAGAATGAATATTTAGTGCCCCATAGACTCCCACTTTCTACCTAGATCATTTTGTGTTCCCGACCGTGTCATTAATATTTGGAGCACGAGACCAGCTGTTACCTTCCAACGAATTTTATATGCAAGCTCTAGACGAGTCCACCTTCACCTAGGTAAATCATGTCCCACTCAAACCCGTCCCCTTATACTCTATTTTTATGGTACGACTTTCAGAACAAAAGGACTAGCTATAACCCTTACCATAATACCGGTATACTTCTCGACTTCCATTAGAGCCTCAACCTTGACTCAATTCCTTCGACCCAATATGTGGTAGTGATCTACTCGAAGCCCACTACTCATATGCCACTAGTGTGCCACTCAATTGTGCCACTTAAATACAAAAGTCAATGAAGGCGCATTTTGGGGCTTATGAACCTAACTAACCAACCTGACCGGCAACTAGTCCAATCACTTGGGAGAAATCCTATTCTAGGTTACCCTAACCTAGTAGAAATAGTTTTATCATTGGAATCTTGTCCAGCCGATGTAGATTGAAATCCAAGGTTCATCCAACCAACGAGTGATGTCCAAATAGAGAACCCATTAAGGTCACAATCTTGATTTCTCAAATTCTGTTCTATTTATGGATCCTTGTTTGAATTAGAATTTCAAGAACGAGACTTCTGTATTGCACGAATTATAAGACCCTCTGAGAAATTTAGCAAGTGACTGGACTAGAGTAGCCCAATCTAGCGAATAGGTCAATGGTTCATAGACTTTCTCCCTATCTGCATCATTGGAAACTCTCTACCGCTCTTGAAACTTCATAATTGCTCACGGCTATTCCTCCTTATCTTCATGACCCTCCTATTTCAGAGCGACGAATGGTCATATTTCCCTAGCTACTTGTATAAATTATTGTTTGCTAAATTTTAGGTTGCTGCTGGATAGATAGGAGAGAATTCTAGATTCCAAATGCCTAGATATCTATTGGTAGAAATTTTAGCAATTAGTTGGAAGATTATAAAGTTTTAGTGACAGGAGATTTGATGGAGTAGTGTGACAAAAGGTGGGTAGAAGTCCTCGAGTATTCGGAGTTATAAATAGCTATAGAAGGTTATAAACTATTTTGATGAATTAAAATTTAAGGAGATTAAGGTTATGATAAACTTCCTTTTTGATTTTTAAGAATAGTTACGAATTAGAATTTCGAGGACGAAATTATTTTAAGGTGGGTAGATTTGTAGCTCCCCTTCCCAAAAATTTTAAAAATATTTTATTAATATTTATTTTATTTAAATGATGACTTTTAGATCTTATAAATATCATTATTAGTTGATATTCAATGATAATTGCATAAAATAGGTCCTTGTACATTTTAGGATTTTTAGACTGTGCATGATGGTAAATACACCATTATTAGTTTATTGCACTTCGTTATTATTATTATTATTATTTTATTGAGGTTATATAATATTAATATTATTATTGTGGTTATTAAATACAAATTATTTACTATTATTAGTATTACCATTTTATTCATTAGCAAAAGATATATGTGTATATATATATATATATATATATGTGAGTGAATATATAAATATATTATATATGTGTGTATATATAAATATATATAGTATATGTATACGTATATAGGAATATATAGGGACATGTATATTTTGTGTAAATATATATATAATAAGAAGAGGAAATACAATATTTTTCTTATTGATATATATATATATATATATATATATATATATATATATATATATATATATATATATATATATATATATATATATATATACATATAGGAAAATATATGGATATATAGTTTGTGTAAATATTTGTATATGTGTGTATAAATAAATATATATATATGTGCATGAGTATTTATATATATATATATATATATATATATATATATATATATATATATATATATATATATATATATATATATATATATGTATATATATAAATACATATATGCATATACTATTAATAAATGGGTAATAAGTAAAGAAAAAGAAAAAGAAAAAGAAAAAGAAAAAGAAAAAGAAAAAGAAAAAGAAAAAGAAAACAGAGTAGTAGCAGTAACTCCATACCAGCCATTCGGGCCAGGCCCAAACGAGCTCTCCGAGAGCCAGCCCAGGCCCAGCTGTGCCCAAGCCCATAGGCCGAGCCTGATTTCCTCTAGTGAACTAGTAGGCTGTCTAGAGCAGCATATAAACAGAGACCACCCGAGCTGGGCACCCAAAGCAGTACATCTCGACCTTAGCCCAGCCCACAGACAAGGTCAAGCCGACCCAACCCCGAGCTTCCCCTCGGCCCAGCTAGTAACAGAACCCTTCCTGCAATTTTCCCCAACACAGCAAGAGAATAAGCAATCCCGAGCCAATCCAGAGCCAGCCCGCATGGGCCAGCACAAAAGCCCCACACCCGACTTCAGAGTTTCAGTTTATAGATATATACGTAGGGATAGCGAGGGATCGAGAGAGGTGTTGATCTCGAAACCCTAGCCGAACCATCGCGTCGCCACCCTCGCACGTCCGCTCAGGGGTGGATGTGCGGCCACCCACCGCCGGCGCCATTGCCGCGTGCGGCCACGGCCGCGCAGAAACAGTACGCGTGCGTACGGAGCACAGGAGGAACGACAGCAACATCAGCCGAACGACCCAACTCCGCGTGCGTTTATCTCCGTCGTGTTATGATTTCACGAACCACTTGAACAGGTATGAACAAAACCTATACGTCTATCAATCCCTTCAACTAGTTTAATTTATTTTGCTTCGTGTACGACGAAAATCGAGTTCCAAAATCGAGAAAAATCTCAAAATTCTGAGTATAGAGACTGTCCCAAAGTCCCCAGTTTGAGTCTCGATTTCTTGCAAACCAGTGATCGAATTCGAAATCCACCTGAAGGCGTTTATTAATAACATATAGGGCTAGAAAATTCCAGTAGGAAGTTTGTAGAAATTTGCTTTGTACAGAGAAATAAACACATGTAAACTTCGTCAAAAACCTGTTTTTGAAAACATAAAAAACCATCCACACGACGTGCGTCCCGCCAATCCGGGCAACGTGGTCGCGAACCAAAAGCATAGAAGGCTGCGTAACGGCTTCGTAGTCGTGTGGGCTTGAGAGAATTCGAATTGGTCGCGTGTGCGCGACGAATTTGATGCATATCCGTCGAAATTTACCGTATCGTGCAATTTACAAATTTCTTAATTAATTTATGCACGTTCGTCAGATCGAGACAAAACTTGTGCCAATAGGACCGTATCATTTTTCTGGCCCTGTATGCCAAGTTTGGTCCGATTCTGAGACAGTGGAATCGGAACGCCGTTTTACGGGACCCACGATCTGACTCAACGGGCAATTTTGTGCACGGCCCGCCGAAATCCAACTTTGGACATACGGTTGGGTTCGTATCGAAAAACTGGATCCGTAGACATGTAGTTTGACGAATTTAGAGACCATTGACTCTGGCACGCCTTTTGGTGCAAAGCGGGTCCAACGACGGACATCATTTTTGCCCGAAATTACCGTTTTGCCCCTGTATCCAAAATTGGACTTAAGGACAGGCAATTCTAGCTAATTTGACTATTCTAAGAATATTGGTACTGTTTATTTCAGCATCTGGAGACTTATGCATGTGTTGACTGATTGTGGCTCTTTGAGTGGTATATTACTATTGGTTTTTCCAGCTAAGGACCTCAGGCAAGTGCACTTTCTGATTGCTTTCCGATTCATAGTAGTCTTTTCATTTCATGTCTATACATATATCTTGCTGCTTGTTAACACGCTCGTCACGTGGAGTAGTCAGAAGGAAAAATATCTTAGTAGACATGTGGACTACCCAGAACTATCCCCCGTGTCTTTCGTGAATGATAGTAGCTGCACACGACACGTGCAGGGTGCCGGATTTACCCCCTAGCCATTCACATGTCGAAAAGGATATTTCAACCACATAGGTAGTTGTCTTTTTATTTTTCCCTTTACTTCTTTATCGTGCTATGTCATCAGTTATCTTCCAGTTTTTATCTCTCACATGTCATTTTCTTGTCTTGTTAATTCTATTGTGTTTTCGTATTGTCGTCGGTTTGTGTACTTGTTCCATTCCTGACTGGAAACCAACATTTTTCAGGTTTTGCCGCGATCACTCTTAGCATTGGGAAGGCTTGGGTATGCTGAGGTCAACCTAGAAATAGAAAGCAATTGTATCAATTTTATTAATTGTAAAATCTTGTATTTTTTAATTATAAATGTTGTAAATGTTGTAACAATTTAGAAATGTGAATGAGCAGCAAATGTTATATTTTGAGCAATTATTCCTTGCGGGCTTGACAGCGTTCTATCGCCGACTCTGCGGCGTAGGCTGGCTTGGACACGTCTCGTATCCGAAAAACCGGGTGCGGGTCGTGACAAGGTACGAGTGATAATGGTATCTTGATCCAAACATGATCGAAATTTTGACACGATCAAAGATAAGGTTAATCTATCCTTGGTCAAACAGTAATTAGACATGATGAGGAATATAATCGTAGTCCAAGCACGAGCAACATGTTGATAGAGATCTAGGTCACGATGGGATCTAAATCAATTAAGTACGATCAATGATTAAGAATATTGATATGATAAAGGAGATGACCAAAGTTGAATGGTCGCGATCAAAGGGATTTAGAAATTAGCGACATTGGAATTTAAAGAATGATTTAAGGATAGGGAAAATCAAATTTCTTCTATTATGATAGAGAAATCAAAATGTAAGATTTTATAGAAAAGTCAAGATAATCATCTCACTCTGCTACTACCAAGTTTATCTGATCATTATTTGCCAATCATACATTTATCTCACAAGTCCAAATATGAAAATCAAACCCTTATATGACTACTACCAAAAATCATAATCTTCAGTCATGAAGATTGAACCCTGCCGTAATACTATAGACTCGACCTATATTCCAAGGTTACTAACCCATAAAGTATGTTCTTGTTAGAGCTTCTCAAAATTTTCTACCCTCCTTAATTTTGCAGTTCATTCTCCATTTAGTCATCGTGAAGTCGAAATTCCTTCGTCTTGCCTTTAACCTAGATCCGAAATTCTTGAATCAAGGATCATAAATCCTTAATCGTTATTCCAATTGATACTCTTGTATTGCTCAAGTCTAACATCACTATTGCCATATAAAATTTTTATCCTTCATTATAAAATCAGTTCACAATCCTTTCAACTTACACATTTAACCATTATCCTCATCAAATTCAGAATTCTTACAAAAATCTCTAAGGGTTCCTTTAACTTAATAACGTAGTGTTCTTCCTGTTTCTAGTCATTCTCTTACCAATCGTTATTCAATCCCGTATCATCATACCATGCGGTTAAAGTCTCTTCCCTATTATTTAAATTCCTAAATTGGTATCATAAACTCAAAATAAAATATCTCGAGAATCAGTAACCTAAAATCATCCAAGTTCTCAAAAACATTTCGACCTTGATATCCTTGTCAGTTCTAAAATACATCTAGAAAATATTAATATTCTAACCATTAATGTATATTCTACTGCTCTTCTTATTCGAAATTCTCCTATGTTCTTTCCAAATAATTCATCCTCAAAATAATTCTCTAATGTAATCATTTCTAAGTCGATACTACTGATCTCTTCATGTTTCTAATTTCAGTCATAGCTTTCTTCCACAATTTTATCTGAATGTCCAATATTTTATATTTCCACCAAGATTACCATATGATAACAACTTACGTTCTTTCCTGTGATGCCTATAGTTTGTATTACGTATTTTGGAATACGTGTACGTAATCTGGCTCGTATTGCATGTCTCCTGGCTTGGTTCGGCTTGTTTGGGTTGGCTTGGTTCGGCTTGGATTGCTTATTGGTTCATCATGAACCAATGGGAGAACCCTACCTACCCCCACCCTCACTATTTATTAATCCCACTCTCTTCTCTCTCCTCATTATCACTTCAATAACTCTTCTTCTTCTTCTTCTTCTTCTTCTTCTTCATTTACTCCTCTCCACCTACACCCAAGAGCCCTAGGCAAGTGCAACTTACTTCATGATGGATCTCAAGTTTTATTGTTCCATTCTCTTCTTTACATGATTATAAGTCTCTTTAGAACTTGGAGTTTTTGATTTTTATGGATAGATTCTTCTAGATCTACATTATAACCTTGGGGTTTCATAAGTTCATGGAGTTTTCTTGGTTTTGATCTACTAAAACTTGTTATTTTCGAAAACTAATAGTTCCATGAGCAAGAGCACAAAATTTCGTATGAATTTGGTTTTTGATTCACCTCATTTTGAGTTAAAATAAAGTTTTTATGGCCAAAACAAGTTTTCTGAATTTTTTATGTCGGCTGAGTAAAATTTTACGCAGGGAACCCTGATATTGCGTATTTTACGCTGGATAGTATCCAGAATGTAAAATTTTATGCAGGAAACCCTGATATTACGTATTTTACGCTGGAATGTGAAATTTTACGCAGGGAACCCTGATATTGCGTATTTTACGCTGGATAGTATCCAGAATGTGAAATTTTACGCTGGATAGCATCCAGAATGTAAAATTTTACGCAGAAAATCCTGATATTGCGTATTTTATGCTGTATAGTATCCAGAATGTAAAATTTTACGCAGGGAACCCTGATATTACGTATTTTACGCTGGATAGTATCCAGAATGTGAAATTTTACGCAGGGAACCCTGTTTATGCGTATTTTACGCTGGATAGTATCCAGAATGTGAAATTTTATGCAGGAAACCCTGATATTGCATATTTTATGCTGGATAGTATCCAGAATGTGAATTTTTACGCTGAAACCCTTCCCTTTTGTATATTTTACGCAGAATTAAATTTTTGGCGTAAAAAGTGCACAGAATGACTGTTTTTGCCAAGTTTAGCTATTTTTTAGACAGAATTTCAAAAAACTTAAAACATGAAAGTTTTAGATCTTTGTCTTGCCTCTCCGAATATCTTTGGAGTACCTCATTTGGAGTTCGTATATGGAAGTTATGTCCCGTCTCCCCTGAGCTGTATGATTCCTCCACAACTCTTGCACCCAGTTTATATTTAGTTATTGCATATATGCTTATACCAGGTTAAATGTTAATTTTAAATATGTTCCATACACGATGGTGACCCGTTGTGGTACACTTGACGAATAACATGACGTGATAGTGGCCCGTCGTAGCGCACTCCTGAAAGTGAACATGGCATGATATATATATATATCGAAGGCTGTTACGACCGCTAGTATGTCATGACAAGTATGAATGACCTGAACACCGTGGGCGATTGTGTTTGTACAAATAAACCAGTGCTGTCTTGCATCATGTCTAGGATGAGGCTCCCTGATTACCACGGTCAGGGATACCTATAAAAATTGACTAAGGCTAATAAACTAGAATAATTCAGTAGTCATGAAGAGATTTCTCAGCTACAGGCAATCCCGTTATCTGGACGCATTAAGTGGACTTGTAGTCTACCGACGAGTAGGGCACATTTCCAGCACACAGTCACGTGTTACACCCTTCATAAATGGACATTTGACCTGGATAACCTGGATGGTCTGCAGGGCTTGTGGCTGTTGGGATAATCTCATTGCATTTGCTAGTAACTAGGCCTGTGATAACCCTAGTTAGTTAAAGTATCAAGCCGTACTCTTTGTTTGGCCGTGATTGATTGAATGAAGTCTAGTCCAGCTTTGACTTGTCCTGATCCTGTGCAAGATTATGACAAGACATGATTATTTATGCTTGCCTTAACAATAATGATCAGGGGACCAGTTCTGTTCAGGCGAAGGGTTACAACCCCGGTTCTTGTTTGGTTTAAGGGTTGTGACCTGGCTACTTGAATGGATTCTTCGTACTCAATTTATTGTTGTTATCCTTATTATTATTTGTTTCGTTTATAATCATCTATTATTATTATTCATTTTTGGTATGCTGGTTTTAGTTCCTAAGTGAAGCCTCCTTTGTGGCACTTGCTCTTTCTGGGGTCTGACCCAGCTAGTTTTGTGTGGCTAGATATCGGAGCAGCACCAGAGGATCTACCTACCTTCCAGCCAGATGGTGACCACTAGGCGTAACCCTGGCAACGAGTGGGTTTTCTTTTGTCCTCCCACTTTATTGTAAAATTATTCTTTTGAGACGTTTAGCCGACGAGCACGTGTTAGCTCGTATTGTACCTTTATTTACTGTCTACCTACGGGCTGTAACATGATTGACAAATCCTAGGGTTGATCATGTATGACCAGAACGCTTGCTAGTCTTGACATTTTGTACGAGTAGCTTCATGATCATCCGAATATGTAATGTATGGGACGTCTTACTATTTTATATTAGGTGCTCTGACATCTTGTAACTGTTATTCCTTGCTTGAGATTGAGACAATAGGCTTGTTTATGACCATAGGAGACTGATGGCTTGTAGTTAAACCCTCATGTATCTAGACAGCCGTGACCGTATAGCGAGGTGGGTTGCACTTCAATATACGTAGCTGGCTATGTACGCCCCCGCTCTCCAGTATTCTGGTTCTGGGGCGTGACATGGTTTAAGTGGTGGCCCATACAGGTCTTGTAAATCAAGATATGTGAGGGTTTACCGAATAGATGTCTCAATCAGTACTCGTCCTTGATCTCTGCTCGTATCTTCTGAATCTCTGTAATCTTGACCTGATCACATGCTTGTATCGTTGATCTGTCCTAGTCCTTCCTTATTGTTTTCTATGTCGTCTTCTTCAGCGGTATTGTTCCTGGACCTGCCGATCAGCAAGGCAGAGCACCTCCCGCGGACCAGCAGCAACCTGGAGATCAAGCCCAGCATTCAGGAGTAGCCTCCAGAGTCATCCCTACTAGAGAAGAGCCACCCGTTTAGCCCGTCCAGCCTGCAGAACCTGATGATGGCACTTTAGTGGGTCTCGTAAGGTCATTATTAGCTTTCCAGGATCGTCGAGGAGATGTCTTGCACCAGGCGGTGGCAGATGCTTTGACCAGAGGAGGTCATCAGGGTAACAGCACGGCCAACAGCTTTAAGCGCTTGAACCCTCCATTCTTCGACGACAGTGAAGATGCTATCGCTGCTGATGCTTGGCTTCTGGACACATAGGTGATTCTAGAAGCAGCCAGGACTCCAGAAGCTGAGAAGGTGGTCGTAGTACACCTGTAGTTATTGGATCTTGCCCGCAGCTGGTGGGCGGCGCAGGCCGTTGGATTATTGGCACCCATTGCTTGGGCGGTATTCAGAGAGAGATTCCAGACCAAGTATTTCGATGCTGTAGCTTGATACGATCTACAGACGAGGTTCACCAATCTGAAGCAGATGGACAGGACGGTCGACGGATATGCGGTCGAGTTTTCGAGACTCAGTCGGTTTGCTCCCACCTTGGTAGCGACCGAGTTCGATAGGGCCTAGCGGTTCTAGCAGGGGCTTCACCTGGAGATTTTATTGGCAGTAGAGCAGTTTGAGCATCAAACTTTTGATGCAGTAATGAGAGCAGCTAGGAGGCATGAGTATACCTCCCAGAGGATCGTGGATAGGACCGGAGGTCGGAAGCGATCCCACGGTCAGATGAATCAGTCATCAGCACCAGCCCCGGCAGCCAGGGCTTTGACCATTGGAGCTCCGAGGCGGGCGGTCTCAGTGATGTCGGTTCAGCATTCCACCCCGACGCACCCTCAATAGCAGAAGCAGAAGCAGTCTTCCATAGTGGGATGTTCATACTGCGGGAAGCCGGGGCATGTGGTATCAGAGTGTCGCAGAGCACAGGGTTTGTGCTTGGTTTGTGGTGCCCCAGACCACAGGGTTGGGAACTGCCCGAACAGGGGGAGTTCATCATCAGCTTTCTCTAGTCCTTCAGTTAGAGGACCAGTACCAGTCCAGCAGTAGCAGCAGCAGCTGCAGTACCCGTTCTCGAGGCCGTTGCCGACGCAGGCCTAGGCATTCCAGCAGCAGAGTCCGCAGCAGTATGCCCAAGCCCAAGCCCTAATGCAGAGCAGGCAGAGGAATTTTCAGCAGAGGGGGCCAACACCCAGAGGACAAGGACAAGTGTTGGCTTTAACCATGGGAGAAGAAGGTGTGGCGGCAGGTGAGGTAGTGGCAGGTACTATTCTCGTCAATACCTTTCCGGCTTCAGTATTATTTGACTCTGGTACATCGCATTCATTTATGTCTGCACGATTCGCGACACGGATAGGACTAGAGCCCGAGTCATTATCAGTAAGGCTCAATATACTTACTGGTAACGGTCTTGTGGGAGTAGATAGAGTGTTTTCCTCGTGTCGGGTCGTAGTTAGCGGTAGAGAGTTTTTCGCTAGGTTGATAGAATTTCCGATGGCCGATTATGATGTGGTCTTAGGGATGGATTGGTTGAGGGACCAGTATGCCAGGATAGATTGCCATATTGGCAGGGTTGTTTTTAGCATCCCAAGCGAGCCGGAGTTTTCCTTTTCCCGAGGCAAAGTTGAACCTTCTTCTCCCATATTGCGGATGGCAGTAGCAGCAGTGCAGTTACCCCGGATCGTCGAGGAGTTTCCAGATGTTTTCCCAGAAGAGCTTCCAGGAATGCCGCCAGAGTGAGAGATTGAGTTCACCATAGACTTGATCCCTAGGACCGTACCTGTGTCAGAGAGTATAACGCCCCAGTCCCAAAATACGTAGGACTAGGAACGTAGACATGCCAGTTGTATTCATACGAAGTACATGGGCCTCGTATGGATACATAAGCTGTGAAATGCAGTAGAAACCATAACAACTAATCTCATCCATAAAACAAAATAATAAAAGATATCATATAATGAGAATGAATGTCTTGATACAATATGTTGGGCGGAGACAAATCCACTACCAACAAGTAAGAAAAGAAATACATGGAAATGAAATGAGTTTGGCGAGCGAAGCGAAGACAATCCAAGTGCAATCATCCTCGAAGAATAGCGATGATCACGGCTAGAGCTAGAACACCTGCGAAAGACAATAGCACACACCTGGAGAGATAACCAGGTCCTCAGAGGGACGTAACAAGACACATAATATCATGCCATATAAACTAAATAAATATTGCTCAAATAAATAAGTAAATCGAATTATAACATGGTCCAATACGCACCTACTGAACGAGCGTACCATCCCCCCAACCAAACAAGGACATGAGATGGTAAACTAATTCACGGTGACGTATCTTTTCATGCTAAGAATCCAATATGGTATTCGGACCCCAACAAGGTTCAATACCTTCTCATCGAAGTAGTAAGTCACACCTACAACCAAACAAGGACAAGATGTGACGAACTAATTTGCGACAAGTTATTGTTCCAAGCCACGGTCAGATACAAGTACCCAAACCAAAAGTACTCGTACCTAACGGATAAAGGTAGCCTACTATTCTAAGTGAAATATAATTAAGAACAATCCTTCCTACGCATGGGCCCTGGCTGAATAGGATCGACGTAGTCCCCCTTTGGGCACCAGAGGCCCCATCAGTAAGAGCATGACGTTCCGCAGAATCGTCAGTGGCCGTCAGTAATCATGGGTCATCAACCCCGTATCTCCAGCGGAGAGTCCGGGTCACAAGGGAAAGTGCATCGAAGCCCATACGCTAAGGAATTGTCCTCCCCGCCCAATGCCTACTGTATTGTATCCACAACACAAACCACTATAACCGCTAAGTCAAACTAGCATGCAACCTCTATTAGCGGTTATTCCTATCGCACGGCTTGTACGTACTGGTGGCTAGCTAATCACGCACTTCCGTGTTCTACATGCAACACACAACTTCGTGGTACAACGTGTCAAGGCCATGAATACAACACGCAAATGTGGTCCCTTAAATCTAGGTTTAGTTTGTAAGAAAATAATACACAGCAGGAAATATAAATGAACAGTAAGTTCTAACAGTTATGCCATGTATCACAGTTTATTTTGCATAAAGAAAATAAATAATGCATGAAATATGATCTAAAATAAATAAACAGCAAATGGCAAGGTGTCTTGCCTGGTAGGGCGCCTGGTGTGCTGCGATGATCAAGGTGGCACAAACTACAACTTCGGTGCAACCACTATGCAAGGTGACCTCGGATGGTGGTACGGACAGTTTCATTAGGTCCAGAAGGGTCAATTTAGTTAGGGTAAACATAAGATAGTCTAGAATTGACGAGGGAATAGAAAGAAAATGGGACTAATTGAGGGCATGAGGATAATCAAAGGTTATTAGATATTATATATATATGAATTAAAAATATTTATAATACTCGAAAAAGAAGATAAATAAACAAATAAAAATAATTCTAATAGTAAAATAGTTTTTTTTTAGACCAAAATTTGAAATATAAAGAAAACTTGCTTTCAGGCAAAACTCTATTTTGTTAAAAATAGGTTTTCTAGGCAAACTATATTTTTAGTAGGAGTATTTGTAAATAACTAAACTAGGGAAAATTTTTAAATCATTTTTGGTAAAACTTTAGGTTTGTAATATACTATTTTTGAGATAGAAACCATATTAGTAAAAATACCAAAAAATTTTGAAACTACACTTTTATGGTCAAAGTATTTTAGGTAAATATGTTGAAAATTATTTTAGGCAAAAACAAATAAATATGGTACTATAAAATAATATGAAAATTTATTTAGAATTATTTCAATATAATGAGAACAAAATAATAATATAGGTACTAGCAGTACCATTGAAAATAATAATGATAATTAATAGCAAACTATTCTTATAGATAATATTAATGACAGTAAATAAATTTTGCATTTAACCTACATACTTGTTTATAAGTACTAGTTAACCTATTTATACAATTATATACAATAATAATAATAATAATAATAATAATAATAATAATAATAATATAAAGAAAATAACATAGTTTACAGTAAAACAACAAAACGAAAAAGAAGAAGAAAAATATAAAAAATATCAGTTAGTTCTCTTCTCAGGAGAGAGAAGACACAAAAAAAATTAAAACAACAGAAAAAAAAGGGAAGAGGAAACGAGGGGGAGAGAGAGAGAGACGTGAGATGAGCGAGCGAAGGAGAGATGAAATCGGAGGGGGGAGCAGTGTCGGCCGGCGGGGGAAGTAGCAGGCGCGGCGGCGGAGGCTTGCGCGACGGCGGAGGCTTGCGCGGCGCACAGCGAGAGGGGGGTCTGTGCTCAGCGTGGGCGCACGATTGCAGGCGGGTGGCGCAGTGAGAAGGGAAGGTCGGCGGCGGCGAATTTAGGGCTGGACAGAGAGGTCGTGGGTTCAGTCGGTCAGGCGGAGGAGAAAGGGGGATCCGGCGAAGGGCGTGGTGGCGGTTTGCGGAGGAGGTCGACCGGGCGGCTAGGGCACGCCGGATCTGGTGTGCTCGACGGACAGGGGCGGAGGCGAGTGGCGCTGAGGAGGGTCGGCTAGGTCGGGTTTACCGGAGGGAGCGCAGGGCGGCTCTGGACACCGGCATGGAGTTCTCGATTGGACGCGGCGACTCGCTGGAGATGGAGGTAAGCCACGGTGGTGGCGGGTGTTTGTTTTTGTTTTGCTTTAGTTGTTGGGGTTTGCCAGTGTTGGGTCGTCGGTGGGGTTGGAGGTGGTGCCCGAGGAGGTTGGCCGGAGTGGTGGCAAGGTTGGAGGAGACGACGGGGGATCGGGGTCAGGTCAGGTGGTCGCGGGGTTAGTGGATGTGTCGGGATGGCCGGGGCGAGGTGGTCGTGAGGGCGTGGGGTGTTGCTGGAAGACGGTGGCTGAGGTTGGATACGGCGAGGGGGTCGATGATCGCGGCGAGCGACAGGGAGGTGGCTGGCCTACGGTAATTTAGGTTTTAGGGTTGTTTGGTTTCGAATTTGAGTTGTGTCGGGGAATGCCCTACACGGCCTAGAGGAACGTTCGGGATTGTTGGACGTGAGAGATAATGTACTTGTACAAGGGGATAATTAGTGGATGGGGTAGGGGACACGGACACGATGCACAAACTTGGGTTGTGGAATTTGTGGATGAATATTGTGGAGAATAAAAGTTACGGAGGAGTACCTGCCTATTTATAGGATATGGGAATTCCCATTTGGATAAGATTAGGAGAAGATTTAAAACCCAAAAATATATAATTCGTAATTTAATTTAAATCAATCAAAATCCAAATCCAAATCTAAATCCAATTAAATCTAATTAAATTCTTTTAGTCTAAAATCAAATCATTTATTCTATTTAAATAAATCCAAACATTAAATCAAGATTTAAATTGTCACAATATTTTCAAAATATGTTTTCCAAAAATACTATTATAATTATTTCGAAAATACCTTATTATTTAAAAATAAACTTAATAAAATATTTATGAAATAAATATTTTTGCATGAAGAATATTATTTATTATTAATAATTGCTAAAAACAAAAGATTTTTTATAAGAATAATAATTCTATATAATATTTTGAAAGTGTAATAAAATAGAAAAATATTTTTCTAAAATATGTACGCTCGTACATACTCGCACTCGTCGAGCATATTCGAAAAAAAATAAAAGATCGTGCACGACGTATATTACGACTACGCGACGTATATTACAAAAAATTTAAATCAGTACTAAATTTAATAATAAAAAAATAGTAGAAATTTTAGGGGTTTTACATCCTACCCAACTTAAAAGAATTTTGTCCTCGAAATTAAGAATTAGTAGGGGGGTGAGAGGACACAAGGGGGTATCAATGGGGATCCAACGATGACAATGTTTTCACAAAATTATGTCGTAAGAAATCGCGATCTAGATCGTAGAAAAATAATACGGTATGGTCACGGGTAATGAATGAGGGTTACGATTAAGAGAACGAAATAGATTCGCTTTAATTAAGCGATTGGAGGGTCTTGATAGGGTCGAGTAGTTTAGGATGAAGATATAGAAACATCGAGTGAGAATGGTCATAGTCGATAGGAAGGCTAAAGGAAGTTCTAGTACAACGCTTTCGTTCTTCTAAAATAGGTGAAGGCGAAAGCAATATAGAGTTCGAAGGAGGCGTTATCGAATACGAATACGTGATTCAAAGACGAACGAAAAATTTCAAAGGAGTTGCCAAGGCAGTCGCGGATGGGACTCTAGAGGACAAGTTTAACCATATCTTCATCCACGTAGAAGAATAGGCAAAAGCGAACCAAAGTGCACTTGGTTGATCAGACCATTATGCACCGGTTCTGATTAGACAACTTGTTAGTGGGAGCTCTTCCAATAACATATGTCTTGAACAAGCTCGCTAAAAGATAAGCTTGCAAAAACTAGGCTACATTAGCATCATTAGTTTAGATAGTAAAAATATAGGCACGATGGTAGATGAATAAAAACAATATGAATAGTCTAAGAGTCATAAGGATCTAAGTCTTGTTTATTCCTATACCGTCATTCTATGGTTTATTGACCAAGGCTTGGTTGCCCAAATGGGTTAGATTCCTCTAGTCTCTATGGTCTAGATAATACAATTTGTATTCTCCTTAATAGTCAAGGGCGTGTCGGGTCGTGGGGTGTTCTACCCAACTTAAAAGAATTAAGCTATGGGTGTTTTGGGACATCCAACTAGTAGGGTCACTCTCTAGCAAGCACGAAGGGAAGATAGGAATTATGATAGAAGGAATCAAGCAAGATGCAATCGAGGAGTCGATCGAATATGGAATCGAGGAAAAAGGTCAAGTATGAGATGAGATCCTAGACTTCTAATCCTATTCGCAGGCTTGCTTGGTATGGTAAAGTAACCAAACAATTTATTTTGACCTGCATGGGCCACCACAAAAATATGTAACGCCCCAGTCCCAAAATACATAGGACTAGGAACGTAGACATGCCAGCTGTATTCATACGAAGTACATGGGCCTCGTATGGATACATAAGCTGTAAAATGCAGTAGAAACCATAACAACTAATCTCATCCACAAAACAAAATAATAAAAGATATCATATAATGAGAATGAATGTCTTGATACAATATGTTGGGCGGAGACAAATCCACTACCAACAAGTAAGAAAAGAAATAAATGGAAATGAAATGAGTTTGGCGAGTGAAGCGAAGACGATCCAAGTGCAATCATCCTCGAAGAATAGCGATGATCACGGCTAGAGCTAGAACACCCGTGAAAGACAATAGCACACACCTGGAGAGATAACCAGGTCCTCAGAGGGACGTAACAAGACACATAATATCATGCCATATAAACTGAATAAATATTGCTCAAATAAATAAGTAAATCGAATTATAACATGGTCCAATACGCATCTACTGAACGAGCGTACCATCCCCCCAACCAAACAAGGACAGGAGATGGTAAACTAATTCACGGTGACATATCTTTCCATGCTAAGAATCCAATATGGTATCCGGACCCCAACAAGGTTTAATACTTTCTCATCGAAGTAGTAAGTCACACACTACAACCAAACAAGGACAAGATGTGACGAACTAATTCGCGACAAGTTATTGTTCCAAGCCACGGTCAGATACAAGTACCCAAACCAAAAGTACTCGTACCTAACGGATAAAGGTAGCCTACCATTCTAAGTGAAATATAGTTAAGAACAATCCTTCCTACGCATGGGCCCTGGCTGAATAGGATCGGCGTAGTCCCCCTTTGGGCACCAGAGGCCCCATCAGTAAGAGCATGACGTTCCGCAGAATCGTCAGTGGCCGTCAGTAATCATAGGTCATCAACCCCGTATCTCTAGCGGAGAGTTCGGGTCATAAGGGAAAGTGCATCGAAGCCCATACGCTAAGGAATTGTCCTCTCCGCCCAATGCCTACTGTGTTGTATCCACAACACAAACCACTATAACCGCTAAGTCAAACTAGCATGCAACCTCTATTAGCGGTTATTCCTATCGCACGGCTTGTACGTACTGGTGGCCAGCCAATCACGCACTTCCGTGTTCTACATGCGACACACAACTTCGTGGTACAACGTGTCAAGGCCATGAATGCAACACGCAAAGGTGGTCCCTTAAATCTAGGTTTAATTTATAAGAAAATAATACACAGCAGGAAATATAAATGAACAGTAAGTTCTAACAGTTATGCCATGTATCACAGTTTATTTTGCATAAAGAAAATAAATAATGCATGAAATATGAGCTAAAATAAATAAACAGCAAATGGCAAGGTGTCTTGTCTGGTAGGGCGCCTGGTGTGCAGCGATGATCAAGGTGGCACAAATTGCAACTTCGGTGCAACCACTATGCAAGGTGACCTCGGATGGTGGTACGGACAGTTTCATTAGGTCCAGAAGGGTCAATTTAGTTAGGATAAACATAAGATAGTCTAGAATTGACGAGGGAATAGAAAGAAAATGGGACTAATTGAGGGCATGAGGATAATCAAAGGTTATTAGATATTATATATATATGAATTAAAAATATTTATAATACTCGAAAAAGAAGATAAATAAACAAATAAAAATAATTCTAATAGTAAAATAGTTTTTTTAGACCAAAATTTGAAAAATAAAGAAAACTTGCTTTCAGGCAAAACTCTACTTGCTTTCAGGCAAAACTCTATTTTTGTTAAAAATAGGTTTTCTAGGCAAACTATATTTTTAGTAGGAGTATTTGTAAATAACTAAACTAGGGAAAAATTTTAAATCGTTTTTGGTAAAACTTTAGGTTTGTAATATACTATTTTTGAGATAGAAACCATATTAGTAAAAATACCAAAAATTTTTGAAACTACACTTTTATGGTCAAAGTATTTTAGGTAAATATGTTGAAAATTATTTTAGGCAAAAACAAATAAATATGGTACTATAAAATAATATGAAAATTTATTTAGAATTATTTCAATATAATGAGAACAAAATAATAATATAGGTACTAGCAGTACCATTGAAAATAATAATGATAATTAATAGCAAACTATTCTTATAGATAATATTAATGACATTAAATAAATTTTGCATTTAACCTACATACTTGTTTATAAGTACTAGTTAACCAATACAACTATTTATACAATAATAATAATAATAATAATAATAATAATAATAATAATAATAATAATAATATAAAGAAAATAACATAGTTAACAGTAAAACAACAAAACGAAAAAGAAGAAAAATATAAAAAATATCAGTCAGTTCTCTTCTCAGGAGAGAGAAGACACAAAAAAAAAACAACAGAAAAAAAGGGAAGAGGAAACGAGGGAGAGAGAGAGACGTGAGATGAGCGAGCGAGGGAGAGATGAAATCGGAGGGGGGGAGCAGTGTCGACCGGCGGGGAAAGTAGCAGGCGCGGCGGCGGAGGCTTGCGCGGCGCACAGCGAGAGGGGGGTCTGTGCTCGGCGTGGGCGCACGATTGCAGGCGGGTGGCGCGGTGAGAAGGAAAGGTCGACGGCGGCAGATTTAGGGCTGGACGTAGAGGTCGTGGGTTCAGTCGGTCAGGCGGAGGAGAAAGGGGGCTCCGACGAAGGGCGCGGTGGCGGTTTGCGTCGGAGGTCGACCGGGCGGCTAGGGCACGCCGGATCTGGTGTGCTCGACGGACAGGGACAGAGGCGAGTGGCGCTGAGGAGGTTCGGCTAGGTTGGGTTCACCGGAGGGAGCGCACGGCGGCTCTGGGCGCCGACGTGGAGTTCTCGACTGGACGCGGTGACTCGCCGGAGATGGAGGTAAGCCACGGTGGTGGCGGGTGTTTGTTTTTGTTTTGCTTTGGTTGTTGGGGTTTGCCGATGTTGGGTCATCGGTGGGGTTGGAGGTGGTGCCCGAGGAGGTTTGCCGGAGTAGTGGCAAGGTTGGAGGAGACGACGGGGGATCGGGGCCAGGTCAGGTGGTCGCGGGGTTAGTGGATGTGTCGGAATGGCCGGGGCGAGGTGGTCGTGAGGGCGTGGGGTGTTGCTGGGAGACGGTGGCTGAGGTTGGATACGACAAGGGGGTCGATGATCGCGGCGAGCGACAGGGAGGTGGCTGGCCTGCGATAATTTAGGTTTTAGGGTTGTTTGGTTTCGAATTTGGGTTGTGTCGGGGAATGTCCTACATGGCCTAGAGGAACGTTCGGGATTGTCGGACGTGAGAGATAATGTACTTGTACAAGGAGATAATTAGTGGATGGGGTAGGGGACACGGACACGATGCACAAACTTGGGTTGTAGAATTTGTGGATGAATATTGTGGAGAATAAAAGTTATGGAGGAGTACCTGCCTATTTATAGGATATGAGAATTCCCATTTGGATAAGATTAGGAGAAGATTTAAAACCCAATAATATATAATTCGTAATTTAATTTAAATCAATCAAAATCCAAATCCAAATCTAAATCCAATTAAATCTAATTAAATTCTTTTAGTCTAAAATCAAATCATTTAATCTATTTAAATAAATCTAAACATTAAATCAAGATTTAAATTGTCACAATATTTTCAAAATATGTTTTCCAAAAATACTATTATAATTATTTCGAAAATACCTTATTATTTAAAAATAAACTTAATAAAATATTTATGAAATAAATATTTTTGCACGAAGAATATTATTTATTATTAATAATTGCTAAAAACAAAAGACTTTTTATAAGAATAATAATTCTGTATAATATTTTGAAAGTGTAATAAAATAGAAAAATATTTTTCTAAAATATGTACGCTCGCACATACTCGCACTCGTCGAGCAAATTCGAAAAAGAAAATAAAAGATCGTGCACGACGTATATTACGACTACGCGACGTATATTACAAAATTTTTAAATCAGTACTAAATTTAATAATAAAAAAATAGTAGAAATTTTAGGGGTTTTACAGAGAGAGACTATAGGATGGCGCCGTCAGAATTGGAGATATTGTACAAAATGATTGAAGAACTCAAGACCAAGGGATTCATTCGTGCTAGTGGATCGCCTTGGGGAGCCCCGATGCTTCTTGCAAAAAATAAGAATGGTACGTTCAGATTATGTGTTGACTATCGTACCTTGAACTCAGTGACAATCAAGAACAGATACCTCTTCCGAGGATAGATGATTTGTTTGATCAACTCAAGGGGGCAGCAGTATTCTCGAAGAATGACTTGCGCTCAGGATATCATCAGATCAGAGTCAGAGAGCAGTGTTGGCACATTTTATTTTGATTAATTAACAGCATCTTCGTAGTTTAGTCTTCTGTTCTTCAGATTCAAATATTCTTAGAAGATCGACTACATGGAGTTCTTCTGTTCAAGCGCAATCTCTTTCACTTTGAAGACTGGAGCAGTTACCGACGTTCCCGGCATAAGACGGCGTCTTCCTGCTTAGAGTCTTCGAGTCTGTACTAGTCTAGGTATATCTGTAAACACCTAAGGACGGATGACAGTAAAAAGAACAAAGTCAAAAATCAAATACCTACAGAGCGGCATACCGGCGGTATGCTTCGGCATACCGACGGTATACCATTTTTAGCATCCAGAAAGTTGCTGTGACGAATAGTCGACATACCGACGGCATGCTCCAACATATCGGCGGTATACCGATCTTTATGTCCAGAAAGTTGCTATGACAAATTGTCGGCATACCGACGGCATGCTCCGACATACCGGCGGTATACCATTTTTAGCAACCCAAAAGTTGCTGTGACAAATTGTCGGCATACCGACGGCATGCTCCGGCATACCGGTGGTATACCGTTTTTAGCAACTCAAAACTTGCTGTGACAAATTATCGGCATACCGACGGCATGCTCCGGCATACCGACGGTATACCGAGTTTCAAATATTAGGTTTTTGAATTGCTCTGACTAGCATTAATGGCCGCATTTAATGCTCTCAAACGGTCATTAATTTGACCGTTACTATTTGGCCGGTATACCGACGGTATGCCGCTGCATACCGACGGCATGCCGGTCTGTCTGTATTCAGAGCATTAAATGCCACCAACTCTTGGTTCTCTTATAAAAGAAAGCTCTCTCTCTCTTGAGCTTCTTCACCAACTCTTCCATAAATTTTCCAACAACCAAGAGCTCCACCATTAATACTCTTCCAAGCTTTTCATTGTCATCCTCTCCCAAAGTGCTAGAGTATTAAAGAGTTGTACATTTTGATCTTCACGTGTTAGAAGATCAACAAGTTCTCATTCTCTTTTGTTTGAAGTTGGCGAGCCTTCGTAAGAAAACTCGTGTATAGAAGTTGGCGAGTCTTCGGATCCAAACTCGTGTTGAAGTTGGCGAGTTCTTCGGATCCAAACTCGTGTGTACTATTTGGTTAAATAGTGGATTAAAGCCGGAGAGAGTTTCGGGACTGGACTGCCTCAAAAAAGGATACCAGGATACATCCTTGTGTTTGATCTTTCTACTCTTTACTTTCAATTGTCTTTATTGTATCAATTGTTGTAGTTAATTTTTAATTACCCTATTCACCCCCCCTCTAGGGTTCTACAATTGGTATCAGAGCTCTGTTCTCTTGATTTGGATTTACACCCTTGAGTGATCCATGGCCTCTAACCCTAGTATCAACACGTTTCACAATGAGGGGCACTCCACAAATAGGCCTCCCCTATTTGATGGTACCAACTACAACTACTGGAAGATTAGGATGAGCATTTATCTAAAGTTCTTAGATTTCGACTTATGGGATTGCGTGATAAATGGTCTTCCTACTCCTTCTAGAGCTATTGAGGATATTGCTTCTGACACCCTTCGGGACACTCTCTCTGAAAACATCAAGAAGCTTGCAAGTCGAGATGCCAAGGAAATGAATGCTCTTTATTGTGCTCTCGACAGTAGTGAATTCAACCGAATCTCTACTTGCAAGACTTCCAATGAAATTTGGAAATTACTTGAAGTCACACACGAGGGGACTTCACAAGTGAAGGAGTCTAAGATTAGTAGACTCACTCAAGAATATGAGTCTTTTAAAATAAAGCATGATGAATCTATTACTTCTATGTTTACTCGATTTGGTGATATTATTAATCCTCTCTCCTCTCTTGGTAAGGAATATTCGGCTCATAAAAAGATCAGAAAAATCCTTAGAGGATTGACGAAAGTTTGGAGTCCTAAAGCTACCGCAATCATTGAGGGGAACGACTTGACTGTCATGAACCTTGAGACTCTCATGGGCAAGCTAATGACTCACGAGCTCGATATGAAGGATCAAGAGGAATCCTCCATACAAGAGAAGGAGAAGGAGAAGATCAAAGAGAAGGAGAAGACTCTTGCTCTCAAAGCAACAAGATTCTACTCCAAGGATAGCTCCGACGACAATGAGTCGGACGATGATAAAGAAATAGCTCTCACAGCTAAGCACTTCCAGAAGTTCCTAAAATTCAACAAGGCCAACCGCTCTAGACGGGACAATGAAGAAGATCCGGCGTGCTATCAATGCAGAAGACCCGGACACATCAAAAGGGATTGTCCGATGATAAGAAAAGACTCAAGCAAGTACGAGAAGCCTAGCAAGGGAAGCTCATCCTCCAGAAAGTTCGCCAACACAAGCATTTGGTGTGAAAGTGATGCGAGCGACTCCGACAACGACAAGGAGTGCAAACACAATGCCAACGTCTGTCTCATGGCAACCGATGAGGTACTTGATGATCTTTCTTTAAACACTCTTACCTATGATGATTTGGAGAAAGCCATTCTTGAATTACATGAAGAACACAAAGGTGTTCGGAATAAATACAAGAAATCTCTTAAAGAGGTTGAGGCTCTTCAAATTGAAGTAGAGAGGCTCTCAAGCATCATTATTGATGTGAAGAGAAAATCTCCTATTTCTGACACGGATGAAATAGAGTCTTTGCGACTCAAGTTTCAAGAATCTCTTGACACTATCAAGAAAAGGGATAATGAGATTCTATCCATGAGAAGTTCTTATGAATTTGCTATGCGCAAATGTCAAGATGCTAATAGAAGAGAATATGCTACTTTTATTAAGTATAATGATCTTCTTACACGGAGTAAGAATTTAGGCAATAAGAATACCACTCACATGCATGCTCCAAGACACCCTCACACTCATCAAAATGCTAGGCATAACCCTTACATGAACACTACACACAACTCCTTTTCTAACACAAGAAAAGGACCTTTTGTTAAGAAGAACACCTCACATCATGCATTTTACTATCATCATAACACTCATGGTAGAACTTTTCACACTAGAAACTCACATATGCACAACACTCACACTTCTTCTTCTAAATCTTCTTTGATGTGCAATTATTGTGGTTTGCTTGGATATACTTCTAATTTTTGTTATACAAGGAAATAAGTTGACATGAAAGTTCTTAAATGGGTTCCTAGAACTAACAATCAAGGACCCAAACAATCATGGGTACCAAAATGTTCATCTTCAACTTTTGTTGTAGGTGACGAATCCTTCTCATGCTAGAAGCAAGTGGATTCTCGATAGCGGTTGTTCACGGCATATGACCGGTGATGCTTCACTTTTTACAACGCTATCGATGAAGAAGGAAGGACACGTCTCCTTCGGTAACAATCTTAAAGGTTATATTATTGGAAATGGTAATATCGGTTCTCCTCCTTATCTTTGTATTAATAATGTATGTCTTGTTACTAATCTCAAGCATAACCTCCTTAGCATTAGCCATCTTACTGATAATGGCTATGATATCAAGTTTGTTAAACTCAAATGCTACATTACCGATAGTTCTGATGGAACTATTGTTTATGAAGGCATTAGAGAAAACAATATTTATGTTCTTTATCTTGTTGAAGGTACTAACAATGACAGATGCCTAGTTGCAAAGATCGATAAGAGTTGGCTTTGGCACATGAGGCTTGGACACGCCAACATGGACACCATCTCTCGTCTCGCCTCCAAGAAGCTTGTACGAGGTCTCCCAAGTATCCCATTCAAAAAGGACATGGTGTGTGAAGAATGCGAGAAAAGTAAGTTGACCAAATCATCCTTCAAATCCATCAACTCTGTGAGTACTTCTAGACCCCTTCAACTTATCCATATGGATCTTTTTGGGCCTAGTAGAGTAGCTAGCCTTGGTGGCAAACTTTATGCTTTTATTTAGTTGATGACTTTTCGAGATTTACTTGGGTTATTTTTCTTGCTTGCAAAAGTGATACTTTTCGTGAATTTGTTGCTTTTTGTAAACGTGTTCAAAATGAGAAAGATTTTTCTATCAACAAAATTAGGAGTGATCATGGAGGGGAATTTGATAATGTTGATTTTAAAAGATTTTATGAAAAGAATGGTTTTGGACATGATTTTGCTTGTCCACGAACTTCTCAACAAAATGGTGTTGTGGAGAGAAAGAATAGAACCCTTGGCGATATGGCCCGGGTTATGTTAAACCAATATAAGCTCTCCCAATATTTTTGGACGGAAGCCGTTAATACGGCATGTCATGTTTTTAATAGGGTCTTGATTAGACCTATTTCTAAGAAGACTCCTTATGAGCTTTGGTTTGACAAAATTCCCTCTATTGAATATTTCAAAGTTTTTGGTTGCAATTGTTTTATTTTGAATACCAAGGATAACCTAGGCAAGTTTGAAGAAAAAGCCTATGAAGGAATATTCCTTGGATACTCTACTCATAGTAAAGGTTTTCGTGTTTTTAACAAAAGAAGTCTTGTTGTCGAAGAGTCAATAAATGTCTCTTTTAATGAACTCAACTCTTCTACATTCTCCTCTTCCGAGGACATTGATGACATCTCGTTTGGGTTGGAGAACTCCTCTATTGAGGATCGTCCTTCTTCATCTAACAATGAAGTTGTGACCCCATCAAAAGAGTCTCCTCCTCTCGAGCCTCCTCAAAAGGATCTCCCAAAGAATGGAGATTTGTCACCAATCATCCTAAGGAGCTTATCATTGGAGATCCTTCCTCAAGTGTTAGCACAAGATCCGCCAATCATGATCTTTGTGCAAATGTGGCTTTTATCTCTCAAATAGAGCCTAAAAATGTTAATGATGCTTTTTTGATGAGTTTTGGATGATAGCTATGCAAGAGGAGCTAAATCAATTTGAGCGAAGCAAGGTTTGGGAACTTGTCCCAAAACCTAGCAATCATTCCATTATTGGAACTAAATGGGTGTTTCGTAAAAAATTTAATGAAGATGGGTTAGTGACTCGTAACAAAGCCCGATTGGTTGCTCAAGGCTATAACCAAGAGGAAGGCATTGACTACGACGAAACCTATGCTCCGGTTGCACGTCTTGAATCCATTCGTATGCTTTGTGCTTTTGCTTGCTTTAATGACTTTAAGCTATTTCAAATGGATGTTAAGAGTGCTTTTCTAAATGGTATTATTAAGGAGGAAGTTTATGTTAAACAACCTCCCAGATTTGAAGACTTTCAATTTCCTAATCACGTGTTCAAACTCCATAAAGCCCTTTATGGCCTCAAACAAGCTCCCCGTGCTTGGTATGAGCGTCTTAGCTCTTTTCTTGTTTCTCACAATTTTTCAAAGGAGAAAGTTGACACCACACTTTTTATTAAATCCCATGATGGGACTCTCTTATTGGTTGAAATTTATGTTGATGATATTATTTTTGGTTCTACTAACAACACACTTTGTGTAGAATTTGCCAAAGTTATGCAGGAAGAGTTTGAAATGAGTATGATGGGTGAACTATCCTTCTTCTTGGGGTTACAAATCAAACAAGGACCCAAAGGAACCTTCATAAATCAAGCAAAATATACAAAGGACCTCCTCAAGCGCTTCGACCTCGACTCATCCAAATCAATGAGGACTCCTATGGCCACAACGACAAAGCTTGACAATGATGAAGATGGCACATCGGTCGACATTCGTAAGTATAGTGGTATGACCGGTAGCTTACTTTATTTAACTGCTAGCCGTCCTGATATCATGTTTAGTGTTTGCTTGTGTGCACGATATCAAGCCAATCCAAAGGAATCTCATTTATGTGCCGTTAAGCGCATTTTTAGTTATCTCAAAGGTACCATTAACATGGGTCTTTGGTATCCGAAATCCTCATCCTTTGAGCTTCACGGCTTTTCGGATGCAGATTTTGTCGGATGCAAGATTGACCGGAAAAGCACTAGTGGCACATGTCAATTCCTCGGGAAGTCTTTGGTATCGTGGTTTAGTAAGAAGCAAAATTCTGTTGCTCTTTCTACCACTGAGGCAGAATATATTGCGACTGGTTGTTGTTGTGCACAAATTCTTTGGATGTCACAAACACTTTTAGATTATGGCATTTCTCATTCATGCACCCCTATTAAATGTAATAACACTAGCTCTATCAATCTCACAAAAAACCCGATTTGTCACTCACGCACGAAGCACATTGAAATTAGACACCACTTTCTACGTGACCATCAACAAAAGGGAGATATTCGTCTTGAATTTATTGATACTACTTATCAATTAGCCGATATTTTCATAAAACTGCTTCCGGAAGATCGCTTCACCTTCCTTTGCCGTGAATTAGGCATTTTATCTTTTGATCCATAATCCCTCTCGGCCGGCACACCGACGGTATACAGTGGTATACCGGCGGCATGCCATTTTTCGATTTAGAATTAGGTTCTGTTTCGAAACTCGGCATACCGTCGGTACACGTCGGCATACCGCCAGTATGTCGGATGGTGGCGGACACGACATCATATCAGGATCCGGGCCCACCTTTCTTCTCTACTTCCTTTATTCTTTTTATCCTACCTTTATTCCCTCTCATCCATCCCATCCCTCATAACTACCCATCTCTTCAACTCCCATATCATTTATTACTCTTCAATCACTTCCCCCCTTTTCTCTCCTCTTTTTACTCCACCCTCATTAATTCAAACCTATCACCTTTTCATCTTCCCTCTTTACTCCTCCTCTACAACCGTTCCCACCCTCCTCCCCTTTCAAAATCATCTCTTCATCTTCCTCCCCCTCTTTAAAATCCTCCTTTTTCCATCACTTCTCCTACTCCTCCTTCTTCCACTCCAACACCCTATACTCTCCTCATGGCAAACCCTAAGCGCCCCCGATCCTCCTCCTCCTTGTTCAACCCTTTCGTCCCGGTGGCACAACCGCAAGGCTATGACCAACGCATCTTCTCCAACGCTCTGGCGGCCGACCTTTGGTTCCAACACTTCGTCCATCACAATGTGTTCAAAGGACGGGCGATAAACTGGAACCTCTTTTCCGGTCACGTCCCCTAGTTTGACGACGCCGGGCTCTCCTCTCTACTTCGGCGCCAAATTCCCGTCTATCCCGCTGCAGTCCGACTTTTTTACTGCAACGTGGTCGGGGACGACGATCACCCCGCCATTCAGTCTATGGTCAATGACCGTCACTTCTGTCTCACTTCTCGGGAGGTCGGGACCATCCTCGGTATCCCGGACAAGGGGGAACCGTTGCCATCCTTGGGTGCTCTCAACTCCTCGGCGGTGTCACCCTTCGACGAATTCTGCTGTATCATCTGCAAGGGCCCCAACCCTCCTGCCATCCCGGCCCTCTCTGCCCAGCTGGAACCGTTTTACTACGAGCTCCATAGGATAGTGTGCCATACACTATTTCCTAAGGGCGGAAACTACGATGCTATTACCGGGGATGCTCTAGTCTGCATGTATTATCTCTATGCCCGGAAGCCCTTCTTCTTCCCGAAGACTCTTCTTCTGCAATTTCGGCGTGTCATGCCTTCGGGGAAGCAGAACCTCTACTATGGCTCCCTTATCACTCTGCTTCTGGAGGCCAAACAAGTTGACCTATCTCTTTGCTCCTCGGATGGTGTCCCCTCATATTTTGCTGTCTCCCGTACCCTTGCTGGCGCCTCTACTTCCTGTGCCTCGTCTTCCCAAGAGCAATCGGCATCCACTCCTGCTGCTCCCACATCTACCCTTCCTGCTTCGGGCAGTTATATGCCGCTCACTCAGCAGCACTTTGATATACATATAGCCCAGGCGGAGGAGCAGATGCGGTCCCACACTCGTGGACTTGGCGCCCTGATCCAGTCCCGTTTCTACGATCAGGGGTACTTTATTCAGCGCACTCTTCAAGACCGGGATGCTTTTCTGGATCTCAATCTTCAGGATCCCATGTACATGGCCCCGCGCTTCTTTGACCCCAATGCCTATCGGTTTATGTACCCTGACGGCATTGATCCTTTTGGTGCCTTCCAGCAAGCTTAGGGTGATGATGACGATCCGGCGGATGAGTAGGGATGGACTTCCTTTTGATGATGGTTTCATTTTATGAGTGTTTTAGTTTTATGTGTTTATCCTTTATGTTGTCTTTTGTGGTCCTTCGGGGACCGGTGTGTGGTTGGTACTAGTTGTTTGCTGTCCTTCGGGGACTTTATCTATGGTTATCTCTAGTGTCCGGCTCTCGTTGTGGAGAGTCTTTTATATTTTCACTATGATATGTATGGGTCAAGCATGTATTCACTTTTTACTTCAATATATTAATGCATGCTTCTCTTTATATACTCGTGTCATTTCATTATGCACATTTTCTATTGTTATCCCCATCTTTGACTAAGTGACAAAGGGGGAGAAATCGTATTGAGGGGGAGCTGTCTACCTACGGGGGAGCTACTCCCTGAAGATGCTATCTCTCTATTTTGTCAATTATCAAAATGAGGGAGTTTTTTGGCACATTTTATTTTGATTAATTAACAGCATCTTCGTAGTTTAGTCTTTTGTTCTTCAGATTCAAATATTCTTAGAAGATCGACTACATGGAGTTCTTCCGTTCAAGCACAATCTCTTTCACTTTGAAGACTGGAGCAGTTACCGGCGTTCCCTGCATAAGACGGCGTCTTCCTGCTTAGAGTCTTCGAGTCTGTACTAGTCTAGGTATATCTGTAAACACCTAAGGACGGATGACAGTAAAAAGAACAAAGTCAAAAATCAAATACCTACAGAGCGGCATACCGGCGGTATGCTTCGGCATACCGGCGGTATACCATTTTTAGCATCCAGAAAGTTGCTGTGACGAATAGTCGGCATACCGACGGCATGCTCCGGCATACCGGCGGTATACCGATCTTTATGTCCAGAAAGTTGTTGTGACAAATTGTCGGCATACCGACGGCATGCTCCGGCATACCGGCGGTATACCGTTTTTAGCAACCCAAAAGTTGCTGTGACAAATTGTCGGCATACCGACGGCATGCTCCGGCATACCGGCGGTATACCGTTTTTAGCAACTCAAAACTTGCTGTGACAAATTGTCGGCATACCGGCGGCATGCTCCGGCATACCGACGGTATACCGAGTTCCAAATATTTGGTTTTTGAATTGCTCTGACTAGCATTAATGGCCGCATTTAATGCTCTCAAACGGTCATTAATTTGACCGTTACTATTTGGCCGGTATACCGACGGTATGCCGCTGCATACCGACGGCATGCCGGTCTGTCTGTATTCAGAGCATTAAATGCCACCAACTCTTGGTTCTCTTATAAAAGAAAGCTCTCTCTCTCTTGAGCTTCTTCACCAACTCTTCCATAAATTTTCCAACAACCAAGAGCTCCACCATTAATACTCTTCCAAGCTTTTCATTGTCATCCTCTCCCAAAGTGCTAGAGTATTAAAGAGTTGTACATTTCGATCTTCACGTGTTAGAAGATCAACAAGTTCTTATTCTCTTTTATTTGAAGTTGGCGAGCCTTCGTAAGAAAACTCGTGTGTAGAAGTTGGCGAGTCTTCGGATCCAAACTCGTGTTGAAGTTGGCGAGTCTTCGGATCCAAACTCGTATTGAAGTTGGCGAGTTCTTCGGATCCAAACTCGTGTGTACTATTTGGTTAAATAGTGGATTAAAGCCGGAGAGAGTTCCGGGACTGGACTGCCTCAAAAGAGGATACCAGGATACATCCTTGTGTTTGATCTTTCTACTCTTTACTTTCAATTGTCTTTATTGCATCAATTATTGTAGTTAATTTTTAATTACCCTATTCACCCCCCCTCTAGGGTTCTACAAGCAGGACATCCTGAAGACAGCTTTCAGGTCTAGATATGGGTATTGGAAGTTCCTCGTGATGCCATTTGGAGCAACCAATACGCCAGCTGTATTCATGGACCTCATGAATCACATCTTCATGCCTTATTTGGATCAGTTCGTGATTGTGTTCATAGACGACATCCTGGTCTACATCAAGAGTGAAGCGGAGCATGAGCAGCATCTCAGAGTTGTCCTTCAGATTCTCCGAGAATACCAGTTGTATGCCAAGTTCAGTAAATACGGGTTCTGGCTCGATCGCATTTCGTACTTGGGTCATATCATCACCAGAAGAGGAGTAGAAGTGGATCCCCAGAAGATCGTGGCTATCGAAACGTGGCCATTGCCCAGCACAGTTGCAGAAGTTCGTAGTTTTCTTGGATTGGCCGGCTACTACCGACGATTTATTTTAGACTTTGCTCGGATTTCCGCACCACTGACGCAGTTGACCCGCAAGGATGTGCAGTTTGCTTGGACAGCATAATGTCAGGATTCTTTCGAGAAGTTGAAGCGAGGCTTGATGACGGCACCCATTCTCACACTTCCAGATGGGACCGGAGGATTCTCAGTATATTGTGATGCTTCAGGCCGAGGTTTAGGATATGTTTTGATGCAACATGGGAAGGTAATAGCTTATGCGTCATGACAACTTCGTGATCATGAGAAGAATTATCCAACCCACGATTTGGAGCTGGCAGCCGTGGTGTTTGCACTAAAGCTTTGGAGACACTACTTGTATGGAGATAGGATGGAGATTTTCACCGATCACAAGAGCCTGAAGTATGTGTTCACTCAGAAGGATCTTAACATGCGTCAGAGGAGATGGCTAGAGCTCTTTGTGGATTATAATGTCAACCTGAAATATCATCATGGGAAAGCCAATGTTATTGCGGATGCATTGAGCAGGAGAGCCAGAGTTTATTTTCTAATAACGCAACCAGAGTTGTTAGCAGATCTTCAGAAGATGGGTATAAAAGTTGTCCTTCCTACCAATGTGGCATTGATGGCCAGCATGCAAGTTCAGTCCAGTATAGTTGAGAGAATCAAGATAGCTCAGTCATCAGATTCTAAGCTTCAGCGGCTTAGGACAGAATGTATAGCAGGGCAAAGACCAGAATTATGCATTCATGAAGACAGTACACTTTAACACGGTAAGCGTCTTTGCGTATCCAGTGGAGATATCAGATAGGAGGTCATGACCGAAGCTCACAGTTCTCAGTATTTGATTCATCCCGGTAGCACGAAGATGTATCGAGATATCCGTCAGCACTTTTGGTGGAATGACATGAAGAGGGAGATAGCTCGGTTTGTCTCTCGGTGTTTGGTTTGCCAACAAGTCAAGGCTGAACATCAGAGGCCAGCTGGACTTCTTCAGCCCTTGCCGATTCCAGAATGGAAGTGGGAGCATATAACCATGGATTTCGTGACTGGATTACCTAGGTCCCCGGCCGGTAGAGATGCTATTTGGGTTATAGTTGATCGGCTCACGAAGGTGGCTCACTTTCTCCCATTCAGAGTTGGTCAGTCAACGTTTCAGTTAGCAGAGATGTACCCAGGCAGATCGTCCAACTTTACGGTGTATACACTAGTCAGTATCACATCGGACAGAGATTCAAGATTCATGTCGCACTTTTGGCATAGTCTGCAAGAGAATTTGGGAACTCACCTCCAGTTCAGCTCAGCTTATCACCTGCAGACAGATGGTCAGTCGGAGCGCACGATCCAGACTCTTGAGGATATGTTGAGATCTTGTACACTCGACTTCGGTGGTTCGTGGGAAGATCACCTGCACCTGGTGGAGTTCTCATACAACAATAGTTTCCAAGCCAGTATCTAGATGGCACCATTTGAGGTACTGTATGGCAGGAAGTGCAGATCCCCGCTAGCATGGGACGATGTTGGAGAGAGACAAATGCTTGGTCCAGAAATGATTACTCAGACAGTTGAGGTAGTCAGGAGAGTTAGAGATCATCTTCGCGTTGCACAAGATCGCCAACGCCATTGGGTCGATTCTCATCGGCGTCCCCTTGAATTTTCTGTCGGCAACCATGTATTCCTTAGGATCTCGTCTAACCGTGGCGTCATTCGTTTCGGCGTACGGGAAAAGCTTAGTCCTAGGTATATAGGGCCGTTCGATATCCTGGAGCAAGAAGGAGATGTGTCATATCGTCTCGCTCTTCCGCCGTCTCTGAGTGAGGTATATGATGTGTTCCATTTATCCCAACTACGACGGTATATCCCAGACCCGAGCCATATCATGGATCATTCGGAATTGTTTGTTGGTACCAACCTTTTGTATGAGGAAAGGCCCGTGTCTATATTGAACCGGAGAGAGAAGATACTCAAGAACAAGACTATCAAGTTAGTTCGAGTTGCTTGGCGACATCACTCTTTGAGTGAGTCAACATGGGAGCGTGAGGATGATATCCGATCGCGATATTCCGACCTATTTGACTCGTAAGGTATAATGTCTTTCTTATGCCTTACGCTCTAAAATCCTTGCTGAAATGAATGATTGCATGGTAGATTGCTTGAATATAGCTTGTCTTTGCATCTCTAGCCTCTTGATTAAATTTCGAGAACAGAATTCTTTTAAGGTGGGTAGAGTTGTGATGCCTATAGTTCGTATTACGTATTTTGGAATACGTGTATGTAATCTAGCTCGTATTGCATGTCTCCTGGCTTGGTTCGGCTTGTTTGGGTTGGCTTGGTTCGGCTTGGGTTGCTTATTGGTTCATCATGAATAAAGAGGAGAACCCTACCTACCCCTACCCTCACCATTTATTAATCCCGCTCTCTTCTCTCTCCTCATTATCACTTTAATAACTCTTCTTCTTCTTCTTCTTCATTTACTCCTCTCCACCTACACCCAAGAGCCCTAGGCAAGTGCAACTTGCTTTATGGTGGATCTCAAGTTTTATTGTTCCATTCTCTTTTTTACATGATTATAAGCCTCTTTAGAACTTGGAATTTTTGATTTTTATGGATAGATTCTTCTAGATCTACATTATAACCTTGGCGTTTCATGAGTTCATGGAGTTTTCTTGGTTTTGATCTACTAAAACTTGTTATTTTCGAAAACTAATAGTTCCATGAGCAAGAGCACAAAATTTTGTATGAATTTGGTTTTTGATTCACCTCATTTCGAGTTAAAATGAAGTTTTTATGGCCAAAACAAGTTTTCTGAATTTTTCATGTCGGCTGAGTAAAATTTTACGCAGGGAACCCTGATATTGCGTATTTTACGCTGGATAGTATCCAGAATGTAAAATTTTATGCTGGAAACCCTGATATTGCGTACGCTGGATAGTATCCAGAATGTAAAATTTTACGCTGGGAACCCTGATATTGCGTATTTTACGCTGGATAGTATCCAGAATGTGAAATTTTACGCAGAGAACCCTGTTTATGCGTATTTTACGCTGGATAGTATCCAGAATGTGAAATTTTATGCAGGGAACCCTGATATTGCGTATTTTACGCAGGATAGTATCCAGAATGTAAAATTTTACGCTGGATAGTATCCAGAATGTAAAATTTTACGCAGGGAACCATGATATTGCATATTTTACGCTGGATAGTATCCAGAATGTAAAATTTTACGTAGGGAACCCTGATATTGCGTATTTTACGCTGGATAGTATTCAGAATATGAAATTTTATGCAAGGAACCCTGTTTATGCTTATTTTACGCTGGATAGTATCCAGAATATGAAATTTTATGCAGGGAATCCTGATATTGCGTATTTTACGCTGGATAGTATCCAGAATGTAAAATTTTATGCTGGAACCCTTCCCTTTTGTGTATTTTACGCAGAATTAAATTTTTGGCGTAAAAAGTGCACAGAATGACTGTTTTTGCCAAGTTTAGCTATTTTCTAGCCAGAATTTCGAAAAACTTAAAACACGAAAGTTTTAGATCTTTGTCTTGCCTCTATGAATATCTTTGGAGCACCTCATTTGGAGTTCGTATGTGAAAGTTATGCCCCATCTCCCCTGAGCCGCATGATTCCTCCACAGCTCTTGTACCCTGTTTATATTTAGTTATTGCATATATGCTTATACCAGGTTAAATGTTAATTTTAAATATGTTCCATGAAACGATGGTAACCCGTTGTGGTACACTTTTAACGAATGACATGACGTGATAGTGGCCCGTCGTGGCGCACTCCTGAAAGTGAACATGACATGATATATATATATATATATATATATATATATATATATATATATATATATATATATATATATATATCGAAGGCTGTTGCGACGGCTAGCATGTCATGACAAGTATGAATGACCTGGACACCGTGGGCGATTGTGTTTGTACAAATAAACCAGTACTGTCTTGCATCATGTCTAGATAAGGCTCCCTGATTACCACGGTCGGGGATACCTACAAAAATTGACTAAGGCTAATAAACTAGAATAATTCAGTAGTGATAAAGAGATTTCTCAGCTATAGGCAATCCCGTTATCTGGGCACACTAAGTGGACTTGTAGCCTACCGACGAGTAGGGCACATTTCCAGCACACAGTCACGTGTTGCACCCTTCATAAACGGACATTCGACTTGGATAACCTGGATGGTCTGTAGGGCTTGTGGCTGTTGGGATAATCTCATTGCATTTGCTAGTAACTAGGCCGGTGATAACCCTAGTTAGTTAAAGTATCAAGCCGTACTCTTTGCTTGGCCGTGATTGATTGAATGAAGTCTAGCCCAGCTTCGACTTGTCCTGATCCTGTGCAAAATTATGATAATACATGATTATTTATGCTTGCCTTAACAATAATGATCAGGGGACCAGTTCTGTTCAGGCGAAGGGTTACAACCCCGGTCCTTGTTTGGTTTAAGGGTTGTAACCTGGCTCCCGAAGCAGTTCTGTGTCCTCTCTTCGTTTATTGTCTTATTGCTCCCCATGTCATGCTCGTCATATTTTATTTTACTTCAATAGCATGATTATTTATACTGGCCTTAACAATAACGATCGGGGGTCCAGTTCTGTTCAGGCGAAGGGTTACAACCCCAGTCCTTATTTGGTTTAAGGGTTGTAACCTGGCCCCCGGAGCAGTTCTGTGTCGTCTCTTCGCTTATTGACTTATTTCACCCTATGATCTTGCTTACCAACAAGTAGTTGAGACGGATTTCTATTCAGGTGAAGGGTTACAACCCCGGTCCTTGTTTGGTTTAAGGGTTGTGACCTGGCTACTTGAATGGTTTCTTCGTACTCAATTTATTGTTGTTATCCTTATTATTATCTGTCTCGTTTATAGTCATTTATTATTATTCATTTGTGGTATGCTGGTTTTAGTTCCTAAGTGAAGCCTCCTTTGTGGTACTTGTTCTTTCTGGGGTCTGACCCAGCTGGTTTTGTGTGGCCAGATATCGGAGCAGCACCAGAGGATCTACCTACCTTCCAGCCAGATGGTGACCACCAGGCGTAACCCTGGCAACGAGTGGATTTTCTTTTTCCTTCCACTTTATTGTAAAATTATTCTTTTGAGACGTTTAGCCGGCGAACACGTATTAGCTCGTATTGTACCTTTATTTACTGTCTGCCTACGGGCTGTAACATGATTGACAAATCCTAGGGTTGATCATGTATGACCAGAACTCTTGCTAGTCTTGACATTTTGTACGACTAGCTTCACTATCATCCGAATATGTAATGTATGGGACGCCTTACTATTGTATATTTGGTGCTCTAACATCTTGTAACTGTTATTCATTGCTTAAGATTGAGACAATATGCTTGTTTATGACCATAGGAGACTGATGGCTTGTAGTTAAACCCTCATGTATCTAGACAGCTGTGACCGTATAGCGAGGTGGGTTGTACTTCAATATACATAGCTGGCTATGTACGCCCCCGCTCTCCAGTATTCTGGTTCTGGGGCATGACATTTCCGAGCTAAATAATTTACGATACGTTTTTTTTTGGCCTTTTTCAAGTAAAGAAATACGAAAATTCAAAAGGATTTCAAAGTGTAACCAACCGAAGTAGATACGAGATAATTGAGATGTAATTAGGACAGGGTTAATTAAGACGCAGAAATAATGGTAAGACAAAAGAAATAATGATAGAAATTTGTTCTTACTTATTTGGTCACAATGAAGTAAACTGATTTAAGATATGATCTGATAACCATACACGTCTTCCTGAAATCATGTTGCCAGAATTTTGCCACGCTATTAAGCATAGATGCAATAAATGATGGAGTTATAACTAAAGTATACACCCTATAATTTTGTTATCTAGAATTCTCACCACGCCAACCGGTATGGCTGCAAGAAAATCTAAATTTCATGACTAGGATAAGTATATCCAAAATTAAACTCTATGTTTTTGTCATACCAGCTAATATGGCTGCGATAAATTCTAAACTCCATAATTAAAGCAGACATTTACCGTTCTTACTGTCATCATCAAATATGTTATCAGAATACACCTTAACTCAATCCATAAAATTTATCTTGATGCAAAATCAAAAGTCAATAACGAATATCAGGAATCAAATTCAACAACGAATTAAGGAGAGGAAATGGAAACATGCGGAAACATATTTTGAGGTAAGATTTAGAGTGAGATCCTCATGGGTCATCCCAAGGGTACTATCTTGGTCTAAATTGACCCATTTAATTACAAATAAGAGACTAATTATATTTAACGATCCTATGCTGTGATGAGTTTTTCCTATGTTGCAATCCTAGTAATCCTCTAGGTGTTCTAAATGTTATCCCTAGTGTTATCAAGTTGTCCTAAGATCTTAACTGCAGGCTTGCTTGGTACAATAACGTAACCAAACAACTTAGTCAAGGACCTGTATGGGCTACCACTAAAAACATGTCACGACCCGCTACCAAATTTGTTGGGCCGGGCCGAGCCATGTCCAGCCTACGCTTGGTTAAAGCGTAGTAAGCTATTCTAAGAGTTTATACATGAATGATACTAAGTGTGCTAACATTAAGCCAAATAAGATTTTATCACAACACAGCTTCTATTGACGAAAGTAAACAAGTGTTAAAAGTTATTACACTTCAAATGTATGAGACTGGAGACAAAGTCCAGTATCCAAATATAAGTTCAAACCAAAGTCTTAAGTCTCAAAATACATGAAAGATATCTAAGCAAGGTTCCCCGCTGGGGCCTCTTCTGGAGCTAAGATCAGGTCCTCAAATGCAGTGCCATAATATGTATCCCATAGCATTTCCTCCTCGAAAAGTGCACCTACAACGTTATCCTGTCAGGACGGAAGCAAGTACTTGTACTACAAACATATAATACTGATCATGAAATGGTAAGTGATGAAATAACTGTAATCCTGACATGGCACAATCTATCATGTAAAATCACAACTATCATTGCAAGGATACATTTGTCATGGCGACACATGCACATATATATTTTAAAACTGGAGTAGGTACGTGATCGGTCAATAGGTATAGAATGTACCGGTGTACAAGCCATAAATCTGAAATGTACATATGTACAAGTAACAAGCATAGGTATACATCCGTACAAAAATACGGGATAAAGCCTACGACAAGGTATGCATATACAATACGATCTTGCTCGGTACATACGTACGGAGAAGGGGGCATGATCACGTACTCAACTATCAGTTTCTTCCATATCCCAATAACCATCATATGAGATATGTAAAAGCTCTTCTAAGCATGTGAAGATACTGAGAATTCGTATAAAGCATGTATTGATATGACTTTACAGTTTTCATAAAGCAGTATTTTAACATGGTTCATTCACAGTTCATTATCATATGCAGTAAATAAGTTTGTAGGGGTATTTGCCTCGAGCAAAGCAAGAATAAGAATATGAAGATACAGATGTCCGGTGTCCTGTTAAAATGATATACAAACTTAGCCTCTAAGTTATGATTAAGATTACACTAGTGTTGTGACACGGCTCCTAATAGAACACTAGCTAGGTGAAGCTCTAGTAGTCCAAAGTGAGGTATTACAACATCTAGACTAACAAGTAGGTCTCTATATTAAGGTAGGGTAGATTCTCGATACTAAAATATCCCAAAAACCCACAAAAACACACAAGTCATTATTAATCAATTAATTAAACAGACTGTACACTGTGTTCCAATAATTATTAAAATAGTTATACAGCCCTAAAATAGGTGAAATAATATACCAAATTGATCCTTGTTAATTATAGTAATTTAATATAAATTTTTTGGAATTTATAATCCAGTGTAAGTATTTATTAAAAATCAAAATACAAGTGTATATTAAAAATGAGTTCTGGTTTACTATTTTTAACCAGTGTCAAAACAGTAAATTAAATCATAGAAAAGTTATATTAAATTAGATTAATTAACATATTATTTTATAGTAATTTTTCTAGAATTTATACAGCATTAAAAGTTGTCTAAAAATTCAAAGTTTATAACTCATAGATTCTGAAATTAAATAAATAATTATTTAATATATTTGTCCGCGTATTTGAAATTGAACCGAAGTCCAGATACGGGACTCGAAGCCATGAATCAAGTCCAACATGACTCGACTAGACCCCGAATATGTGTAGGCTCACCTAAGTCCGATCAACCCATGCTAGACTTGGACTTAGAGTGGTCGTTTGCACAAAGTACGTAAAATCGTCAATAAATACGAAATTTAATTACATGTAATTTAAAGGAATTTAAATTGTAGAAATTGAAAGCGTACATATTACAGTATAGGCACTGTATTTATAAAATACATATTACAGTATATGTACTATATTTATTTACATATTACAGTATATGCACTGTATTTATAATGACATAATATAAATGAAATAATTAAATGACAAAATTTAAAATACATATTACAGTATAGGTACTGTATTTATAAAGTATATATTTAAATATTCCAGTATAGACACTGTATTTATATTGACATAATTTAAATGACATAAACTAAATGACAGAAATGGAAATGCAAGATTAAAATATAAATATAATTTTATATAATATATTCCTCCAAAAATACAAAAGAAATTAATATTATATTGATATCATTTTATCATAATTTTATTTAGGCATATATATATATATATATATATATATATATATATATATATATATATATATATATATATGCCTAAATAAAATTATGAGAAAATGATATCAATATAATATTAATTTCTTTTGTGTTTTTGGAGGAATATATTATATAAAATTATATTTATATTTTAATCTTGCATTTCCATTTCTGTCATTTAGTTTCTGTCATTTAATTTATGTCATTTAAATTATGTCAATATATATATATACACAAATATATATATATATATATATATATATATATATATATATATATATATATATATATATATATATATATATATATATATATATATATATAAATAATATTAATTAATCTAAGAATAATAAATTTGCATATGACAGTATTATACAGTATTTATGTATATATGTATTTATTTAATACATTATATATTATATATATTATATATATACAAATATATTAAGAAAACAAAACACAACAAAAATATAATCCACAAATCCTAAGGGGGGCATGATGATTATATTATGAAAGAAGGGGGGGGGGGGGGTTCGGTCATCATCTTCGTGTCCTTTGTATTTGGACACTTCGAAACGTGTCCGGTTCGTGTCGGGGGGTTTCTAGACTCGAATTTTTGTGTCAAAAGCTATTGTTGAGTTCATCGTGTCATTCTCGACACGTTGGGATGGGTTTCGTGTCCTATTGACACAAACTCGTGTCGTGTCCAAAATTCTAGATCTAGGGTTTATGATTTCTTGGTCCACAGGCGTCTAGATGGGTCGAGACTAGTGTCAAACGATCCGTCTCGAGGAGACGAACACGTTCATGGACGTGGATCGACGTTTCACAAGGAAATGAGGAGGAACGGGGTTTACCTAGGTCGGCGATCGTCGGGGCGGCACTGCGGTGGTCGGGGCCGACGGCGGAGGTTGGCTTCGGGTCGGGCTCGTCGTGCTGGTAATTATAGTTTTTTTACTTTGGGGTGTGTGTCTATTTATAGAAAAAATTTATTAGGGCAAACTAACCATGGTTAATTACTAACTTGATCCTAGGGTTAAATTTTTACCGTTTTGCCAAAAAGGGGAGAAATGCAGTTTTTACGGTAGCAGTTATTTAATTACAAAAAATTCAAATGACGTCCAAACGACTCCAAACAAATCGCAGAAAAATTCTAAAATTAATAGAAAAATATTTAGAACCTAATGGAATCAATTTGGGGCAATTTTGAAATTGTTTTTCATTTATTAAGTTTTTTGAAAACGGGGGTTATAAATGAGAAACTCCATGAAAAGCTTAAAGAGCTAGAGGCACAAGAAGCCCAACAACGTGTAATCAACGCTGTGATGGAGGGCTCGGTTCAGGAATTGGAGGAGTTGATAAAAAAAAAATCTGATATTCTTGCGGAGAACGAGAAACTCCATAAACAACTTAAAGAGCTAGAAGCACAAGGAGCCCAACAACGTAAAAGGAACACCTTGATGGAGGCATCGGTGCAAGAATTAGACTCCTTGCGAAGAGAGAAATATGAGATTATTGCTGATAATGCAAAACTTAGCAACGAGGTTAAAGAGTTGCATGCATAAGGTAAAATTTTTTCTTTTTTAAATTTCTGATTTGTAATTTTTCGTGTTATAATAACGGAGAATGGTCATTCTCCGTATTAGAAAGCAGGAGAATGGTCATTCTGTTGGCACATTTTATTTTGAGTAATTAACAGCATCTTCGTAGTTTAGTCTTTTGCTCTTCAGATTCTAATTCTCTCAGAAGATCAAGGACTTTCTGATTTCTTGAAGACTGTGGCGTTCACCGGCATTCCCTGCATAAAGTCGGCGTCTTCATGCTTAGTGTTTTCGAGTCTGTACTGGTCTAGGTATTTCTGTAAAACACTAAAGGATGGATGATAACTTAAAGCACAAATCAAAAATCAAGTTATTCAGAGCGGCATACCGGCGGTATGCTCCGGCATACCGGCGGTATACCGTTCTTGTGTCCAGAAAAGTTTCTGTGACAAAAAGCGGCATACCGACGGTATGCTACGGCATACCGGCGGTATACCGTTTTCGTGTCCAGAAATGTTTCTGTGACAATAAGCGGCATACCGACGGCATGCTTCGGCATACCGGCGGCTTACCGCTTTCTGTGTCCAGAAAGTTGCTGTCTCGAATTGTCGGCATACCGACAGCATGCTGCGGCATACCGGCGGCATGCCGTTTCCTAGCAACACAATAGATGCTGTGATTTATTGTCGGCATACCGACGGTACGCTACGGCATACCGGCGGCATGCCGTTTCTTATAGCTCTAAAACTTTCTGTGACTTTAGTCGGCATACCGACGGTATGCTCCGGCATACCGGCGGTATACCGAATTTCGAATAATCTGCTTTTCGATTTGGTCTGACATGCATTAATGGCCGCATTTAATGCTCTTGAACGGTCATAAATATGACCGTTACTATTTGGCCGGCATACCGGCGGTATGCCGCGGCATACCGACGGCATGCCGGTCTGCGTACACTCAGAAGCATTAAATGCCACCCACTCTTGGTTTTCTTATAAAAGGAAGCTCTCTCTCTCTTGAGCTTTCTCACCAACTCTTCCATAAATTTTCCAACAACCAAGAGCTCCACCATTAATACTCTCTCAAAGCTTTTCATTGTCATCCTCTCCCAAAGTGCTAGAGTATTAAAGAGTTGTACATTTCGATCTTCACGTGTTAGAAGATCAGCAAGTTCTCATTCTCTTTTGTTTGAAGTTGACGAGCCTTCGTAAGAAAACTCGTGTGTAGAAGTTGGCGAGTCTTCGGATCCAAACTCGTGTTGAAGTTGGCGAGTTCTTCGGATCCAAACTCGTGTGTACTATTTGCATAATAGTGGATTAAAGCCGGAGAGAGTTCCGGGACTGGATTGCCTCAAAAGAGGATACCAGGATACATCCTTGCGTTTGCGTTTGATCTTTCTACTATTTACTCTTTATTGCATCATTTGTTATAGTTTATTTTTTATTTCCCTATTCACCCCCCCTCTAGGGTTCTACAATTGGTATCAGAGCTTTGTTCTCTTGATTTGGATTTACACCCTTGAGTGATCCATGGCCTCTAACCCTAGCATCAACACGTTTCACAATGAGGGACACTCCACAAATAGGCCTCCCCTATTTGATGGTACCAACTATAACTATTGGAAGATTAGGATGGGCATTTATCTCAAGTCCATAGATTTCGATTTATGGGATTGCGTGATAAATGGCATCCCTACTCCTTCCAGAGCTATAGAGGATATTGCTTCTGACACCCTTCGGGAAACACTCACTGAAAACATCAAGAAGCTTGCTTGTCGAGATGCCAAGGCAATGAACGCTCTTTACTGTGCTCTCGACAGTAGTGAATTCAATCGAATCTCTACTTGCAAGACTTCCAATGAAATTTGGAAGTTGCTTGAAGTTACACACGAGGGGACTTCACAAGTGAAGAAATCTAAGATCAGTAGACTCACGCAAGAATATGAGTCTTTTAAAATGAAGCATGATGAATCTATTGCTAGCATGTTTACTCGCTTTGGTGATATTATTAACCCTCTCTCTTCTCTTGGAAAGGAATATCCCGCTCATGAAAAGATAAGGAAGATTCTTAGAGGTTTGACGAAAGCTTGGAGTCCTAAAGCTACCGCAATCATTGAGGGGAACGATCTTACCGTCATGAACCTAGAGACCCTCATGGGTAAGCTGATGACTCACGAGCTTGACATGAAGGATCAAGAGGAATCCTCCATTCAAGAGAAGGAGAAGGAGAAGACCAAAGAAAAGGAGAAGACTCTTGTCTCAAAGCTTCAAGGTCCTACTCCAAGGATAGCTCCGACGACAATGAGTCGGACAACGATGAAGAAATAGCTCTCACAGCTAAGCACTTCAGGAAGTTCTTAAAGTTCAACAAGGCCAACCGCTCTAGACGGGACAATGAAGATGACCGGCATGCTATCAATGCAGAAGACCGGACACATCAAGAGGGATTGTCCGATGGTACGAAAAGATTCAAGCAAGTACGAGAAGCCAAGCAAGGGAAGCTCGTCCTCCAGAAAGTTCGCCAACACTAGCATTTGGTGTGAAAGCGACGCAAGCGACTCCGACAATGACAAGGAGTGCAAACACAATGCCAACGTTTGTCTCATGGCAACGAGGAGGTACTTGATGATTTTTCCTTAAACACTCTTACCTATGATGATTTGGAGAGAAAGCCATTCTGGAGTTACATGAAACACAAAGGTGTTCGGAATAAATACAAGAAATCTTAAGGAGGTCGAGGCTCTT